>CM037795.1:13532004-13574005 GCA_021229015.1 Solen grandis
AGTGGAAAAGGGGTCGAAACATCCTGTGATGGCTGAAGTCCACCTGATGACGCTTGTCATTTGCAGTCTCTAGGAGTTCATCATCATGATCGTCAGAGAACAGTCCATACTGAAGCAGCAGTGAGGACTCTACATCAGCAGTAACCTGTATGAAGAAGGCATCATATAAAATATCAATATTCCGAATTTAATTATAGAAAAACAAATAATTGTAACAGTTTAAAGTACAAAGCTACTGGTAAATATGAGAAATATTTTACCGATGTAGCATATCCTACCGCCCAAAGAATAATCGCGTCCTCGTGATTCAATAAAACATATACAGTCTTAAATTAACATAAAGTTACACAAGAAGAATATAATTAAATTTTTGCTTAGTATTACATGGAAATGTATAAAAGCAATGAAAAAAAAGCAAAGAAAATTTGCACAAGTTATTGATGAATGATAAGATTATTTTAATTAAAAAAAAAAAAAATTTTAAATTGTCCATGGTCACTGCCATTCGTTTGTTAAAATGAATGGTGGTAACGATATTGCTGCTGGTGATTGTACGGGTCCTGTTGCTGTTGATGATGATGACAGCGATTCTGCTGGTGTTGGTGATTATGAGAGGGTTGTTGTAGCTGAAGATGTTGTGGGGTAGATGTGTTCCGGAGTTGTTCCTCCTGTCTGTCTTTTTCAATTCGCCGATGACTTCAAGAAGTTGCTTTTTTGCTCTCTCGAAAGCTTGTTCACTCTCTTGACCTTCAGCAAGTATTTCATATTTAATTTGTTGAAGATTTGCGATTGTTTTTTCTTGTTGTTGAATTTGAGACGTAAGATTTATTTTAGAACATTTATGACCTGCATTTTCTAATTCTATGGTATTTATCTTGTTAAAAAGATATACACAATATGAATACAGAGCAATATTTTATAAGTAGCTTTGTACTTTAAACTGTTACAATTTAAAGTACAAAGCTACTGGTAAAATATGAGAAATATTTTACCGGTGTAGCACCTACATTTAGTTACCTTAAATTTTGATTTAAGTTTGATTGAAAGCACGTATGAAATGAATTTATGTAATTCATGAAATAATGTATTTTATACCGATATGTGACCCTTTTCTTTTACCCGAGTTTGAAAGCGTCCTCCACTGAGTTGGGAAGTCGTAGGTTCGATCCCTTGCCGCGACACACCAAAGTCTTAAATTTAGTTATTTTTAGGAGTAACGACAAACATTGATTATACATGCTATGATATATAAGTAATAACATGACATCAATGACTTATTGAATAAGCAGTAACACAACCTTTCCTAACACTATATTATATTAATAATAATTAATAACTATGCATATATTATTCCCTGCAAGTTATTCATGTTCATAGCAAAGTCTTAAACATGAAACTGGTATAGTCCCTAGCTTGGGGGCAGTTCCCGGACTTGTCGGCCAGATGACAGGATAATGTGACATATTGTACATGCAATCAAAATTAATACATGTATACCCATTTTATAATAATGGAGAACATTAATGGATAACCGGCAGTTATTGGAATACTTTCTTTTGATGCGTAATAGTATTATTGATGGGTGAAAATTACGATTGTGTAGATTTATGTCCGCACCGCCTTATTGTACTTCCTTTCCAGTTTGGCGGGCAAATATAGAAAGTGGTTGGTGAAATCTCTCCTGAATTTTTGTTGTAATTTGCAAATAATATAAGGCAAATAATCTCATCGTTGGTTTTTAACAATGCGTCGGGCATTTATAAATTATTTGATAGTTTGTTTAAGCTGGATGTTTTGATTTAAGTACGATATTGATGGATTTAATATCGCTTGGCCAGTATCATTGTTTTTTCGTGCCCGTGTTTAATTGATTTTTCTTTCAAATATAAATCATCAGATTTTTTTTGTATATCTATTTGCTCAATCATTTATTTTAAATAAGGTATTCCCCTAAATTGATGATTTCTCTCTTTTTTTGCGTAAATTTATTTTACCTGAATGGGTCATTTAAATATACATGTATTGAAATATACGTTATATACGATAAGAATATCTTGTTTGAATTGTTACCGTGCTTTATATCCCTTTTTAGCATAGATTTATTATATAGGCCCAGCTTATCTTATTGCGATAGCTTAATTTCCCACCAAATTAGGGAAAGCAATGTAGGCCTTTTAGCAGGGTTTCATTTTTATTCCTGATTCTTTACATTGATATTAACAGTATTCTAAGTTATCTGGTTACTTTTTGATTTTCTTGTTGTTTGTAGTCTTGCTTTTCTTTTCTTGCCTGTAGCTAGTAATATGCGGAGGTCACAGCGCCAAAAACGTCCGTCCGCTTTTGTGAGAGAGAAGTTTGCAGATGCAGTAGCCCCATTGAAACGTCAGAGATGATTCCAGCGGCAACTACATCTGCATTGCCTGCTGACCATGTAGAAGTGCCCAATTTGCCATCTACATCTAGTTTTAGAGGTGCTGAGTCTATGGCGTCTGCACCGGTTTTGTCTGTCCCTGCTGAAAGTTTGGCTCCCAGTCAAGGTTGTGTTCCGCTGGCCGGCGGGCTGGACAGCCTCCCAGGGGGGTCTGGTTCACTTCGAGCCTCTGCTGCCCAGGACCAACGCTGGGGCATACCCTTCCCTGGGATGGAGTTCAGGCCAAGAAGCTCCCGTTTGTCCGGGTCGAGGTTCTGAGTTTTGTTTAGAAAAGTCACCTGTAAACACTGAGGTTTTGTGTTATTACCTGGATAAGTATTCTAACAGGGAGTACTCAGGGGTGTTTTTTTTTAATGGTTTTCATTTGGTATTTTATAGGAAAGGAATTGACTGTTATGGAAGGTAATCTCAAGTACGCTCGGCTCAATTCAGGTATTTTGAGGGAGAGAGAGAGAGAGAGAGAGACTCGCCAATCGGTTTGGTTCCAAAATCGGATGGTAGCCTTAGATTAATTACGCATTTATCACACCCAGAAGGGTGTAGTGTCAATGATGGGATTAGTGATGATTTGAGCTCGGTTAGATATACATATTTTGACAATTTGGCAGATATGATCTTAAAAGTTGGTAATGATGCAGAAATGGCCAAAAGAGATATTGGGTCGGCATTTCGACCTCTGCCAGTCGATAAGGATATGGTAACCTTTTCCCATTTAGATTGCGGTTGGCAATCCATGTTTCAAGTTACTTACACTGCTAGTCCAGTCAACATTTGTTTCTGTCCGACAGTTACGCTACATACTCTATACAGATCTACATGTACTATTTCAATAAACTTCTGTTTTGCTCCGTTTTATGCACTGGGATGATAATGAAAAACGAGTTCATAAGTGCCTCTGGCGAGCTTAATAACATTTTCATGAACTCGTTTAGTAAAATTTGATGTTCATGAAATGACAATGAATGCAAGATATAGTTTCAAATAATATCTGTGAATAACGATTTAACGTGTGTATTTCTCATACATTTTCAACATCATATGAATAATGCATCTTTTTTTTATCAAAGTTAGTTGCATGAAACACATGTAATCCAGCTGTTCGACAACACACTAGACATATACATATAGAATTCACGCGCGTAACGCGGAGTGATGTAATTCGGCCTAAACTTCATATGCAACGTGTTAAATATTAGAAAATATGTGATGGCTAAACGAAACCGGAACTAGCTAGTTATGATAAAATGAAATAAACAGAGTCTGGCTACTGAAGTCAATATTATCATTTTATTGTAAGGCTGCGCTTCGTTTTACGTTCAGCAAAAAGAAGATAGAGGACTTGAATTAGATAAAATGAAACTGGCGAAAATTCAATAGAATCGTTTTAAAGCAACAGAAGCTGGGGCGTGGGCGACTGAACAATCTGGAAATCTATTGCAGGTTCTAATGGCCCTTAGAAAGAAGCAGTTAAGGTGACACTGGGTATGTGGAGGTTAATTTCTAGCTATTTGTGGACCGATGGTGGTCGAGGCGAAGGGGCTGTCAGTTGACCATAACCAAATGGATAAAGATTAAGGAGTTGACGGACAGATATTTTTTAGACAGGGGATGTGATGTTTTTTTTTATGAGTATTTGCAACACTATCTTCAGTTGAGTATTTTGCAAAGGTACTGTTGTTGGGGCAAATATTCAGACGAAAAATTTGAGCTATAACTCTATATTTTTCTCCAATCCGATATCACACCAAATTATCGTTGATTTTTTGTGCTGACTGGGTCTACCATGTATGTTATACAACAAGATTAATTATCATGCAAAGCACCAAAGACGTCGTGCATGTTTTTGAAGCACGACTTAAATAAAGCAAAGTCATATAACACGTGCATGCATCATTTACAAACAGCAGGTCTAATATTTCCATTAGGCAATGATACATGTCATTTTCACAAATATCTTCAGCTGTAGGCCGTTTGTTTCAGAGATTTCTAAAATGAGTTCTAAAAAGTCCATATCTAATTTCCATATATTTATCTATTAAATCTGAAAAAAGTATCATTAATTATAAAAAAAATTATTCAGAAATATAGAACAAAATTTTAAGACATAGTTATGATGATGATTTGAGATGCCATAAATTAATCTATAGATCAAATGAGATACATCTTACAACAGGTAATTCCGTTCTTATATAATTATTTGAAGAGTTAGGGTCTGCAAGATGCATGACATTTCCAGACAGTAAGCTACTAAGGCAGTGTTAATGTCAATGTAGAAAAAAAACAACACATCATCATCATCAGCAACAACAAAGGACGATGATAACGAAACAAATGAGCACAGATAAATTTTCATTTCGTACGGGATTTAGGTACAGTTCCCGGAATTTGAAATCTCCCCGATAGTAGGAGAATGGAATTCTTTTTGTATTGATGATATGTATAAAATTAAATATATATTTACAAGGCTGTATAACGAATACTACATTTTTCAGTTAAATGCACCCATTTCAAGCACTATATCATACTCAGAACGCAGATTGGGCATGGGGCCGTTAATTAGACATGTCCGATAGTGCTTGTGTTTTTTACACTTTCTACATTATGTTGTAATGCGTGTAATTAAACTGCGGTTTCATTGATTGTTCAAGTTGACATTATGTATCTAAAAATCTGAATATTTTAAGGCTGCAAAACAAAGGTCCGTTAACCAAGTTTCAAAACCTGTGGCCAACAAATTAAGGAAGCAGTTATCAGATGCCCATTAAATGTGTCGAATTTTTTTTAAATCACGATAGAAGACTAGCGTATTTGTACTCTTGTAATTTTTTTACATCAGTTTATACAAGCAACGGATTCACAAAGTGATTTTTTCAAACATATTACATGGTTTTATTTTACAGAAATAACGGTGGTTGCTCCCTTTTTTATTATGCGACTCAATTAACAAAAAAAAAAAAAAAAAAAAAAAAAAATATCTATTCCATACTGACGCCACGCGGCGTCAATAAAGATATGCTACACCAGTAAAATATTTCTCATATTTAATCTGTAGTTTTGTACTTGAAACTATTACAAGGATGGTATTCATATGTTTATATAATGCAATAATTAAGCATTTCTATATTCATACTTTCTTCCGCTTTCTTTTGTTTTGGGAACTCACTTAGCTTGTGCAGGTACCAGTTGGTTCAACTTTTTAAAAGGGAGTGATCTTGAAATAATCCAACAAAGAGTACAGTTGATCGTACAAAGTTTTAATTAACTAGTTCAGGAACAGACAGCGAGTCTCAAAATCAATCAATTACCAAAACCGAAAGTAGAAAGGATAAAATTAATTGAATGTTTCCGTGTGTTTTTAAATCAGAGTCATGTCAATAAAATAAAAAGCAATTATTTCCAAACAAATATGATCTTGTAAACTTATCTTGCTGTGACGATCATCCTCCATTTTTCTACATTATACATTTTTATGAACAGCTAAATATAGTATCTCGTTCAATTAGCTTAATCTTACGGGAGTGTCGAAATAATGCAAAAGACGAAAATCCGAAATGAACGTAATTTACCGAAATGGTATATGTGTGGATGATCAGCACAGAAAATTACAAATTAATCATAATGAAAGACACCTTTTCATCTCCAAACAATCAGAATTATAAAAATTAATATTATAAAAGTCTCAACTATAATATATTACAAGTTTTAGCCTACCAAAAGTTCCTTCCAGGGCTTTTCTTAACTAAGAATTATGAGGTGAAAGCGGTTTTTCAGCATTTGCATATAGAAGGTATAACTTTGAAGAGGGCACACTGTAGTGGTTGCACATTACTCCAAGTCAAAACTTTTTTTAAGTTCACTTTTTTTCTTTAAATCATGGTAGCACATGAAATGAGGCAAGAACTTCAAGGACCTTTTTTAGGGCTAAGTTTACTCAGGACCTTTATAGTAGAATTATTATGGAATATCTCCTGGTTTGATTTAGGATAGCATCGTCTTCTATATCGGGACAACACGAAGCCGTAATTTAAACCTACGCGCACCTGCTAGACTGACACCCAATATTCGCCATTGGTTTGCTGAAGACTTAACAGGACACCAGAACGACTATAGAAGTTCCTTCCCATTGGAACAATGACAGAACAAAGCTGTTTCAAATACACAGTTCCATAAATGTAATTTCTAATAAAAATACAAAATGTAATAATGCAGTTTCTCGAATACATAGCAAATGCCAACACAAAAGCAATTCTCCTAGTTGCATGAAATCAGAACATGCATTGAAACATAAAGAACTTCATTCAAGAAAATATGCATTAAGTAAAATAGAGACTTACCTGGAAATAATCCAACAAGCAGAACAGTTATAAAATGTTGAAAATTGACTCAATTTTTAAAATTTTACAAAAATGACTTTGTAATTAGCTGTAAAAGAACGCGAAATGGGAGCCGCCATTTTTTTATCATGTGACAAAATTTTGAACTTGTGACGTCACATTGTTCTCGCGAGATGGGCCGCGCGAGATTTCCTAGACGCAATGGTGCCGAGTTTAAGAGTTTATGCTACGTTTGTAAAATATCGATAATTTTGGATATAAAACGTGACAAAGGCAACAATAAGTGGTTCTCGTTGATTTTTGTTAACGAACGATTATGTGAGTGGTAAAACTACTCTTACAACCGGTCGTGCGTGCTTCTACGAGCGGTTTGCGTGCAAAAAATTGGCCAAGTAGTAAGATACACGCACGTGAAACGTACTTTTTTTGGTGGACGCAAACACGACGCAAAGCACGCAGCCCGAAAACTGGCCGGCCAGTTTTTCGCTACGACCTGTCTGCGACAATTCGAACGCCTGGAGCACGCTCGTAGCACGCAAGACAAAAGTACTGAGTAAGTGCGCTAGGCGTGCGTGTAACGCAGGAAAAGCATGCAGAAATTCCGGGGTATTTTACCACGAAGACGTACTTACCACGCAAGAGACTCGTACGTTCAACTTGCTTTCAATGTACGTGTTAACAAAAAGGGGGGATGAGCGCACTTCCTCTGTGCGTTTATCTTACTTCCAAAGTACGTGGCGAGTACTTCTACCGTACTTGTGAAGTGCGTCACACTAAGACGACACACTTGACCAGCACGATAAAAGTGGGTCACAAGTAATTGCTCTCAGTTCGGCAGTGTACACAATGGCTCCAAAGACAAAAGTAGCTAGCAGAAAAGGGAAGAAGAGCAAGGATGATGAAACAGAAGAAAGAAGGAGAAGGGAAGAGAGGCCATGGCTTCACCCAATAACGCCTCCTTCTTCTTTGCCTCTCTTGCAGGCGATCCCGAGCAACCACTGCCAGCATTGCGTCACGATCTACGGCCTCCTCTAGCATAAGCAGCTGTAGAAGTCGATGGCGCATCCTTTTTGGAATCCAAAACAGTGAATGATGAAGAGACTCGGTGCTCCCTTTTATATTATTTTGGTTATCCGTGCGTTCCAGCAATTTGACGCACGAGTGTCGTGCTTAACACTTCCGTGCTCATTACGTTTCTCTTACGTTTCTCTTACTTCGTAAGTACGATTTCTGAAAACGTACGCTTCACTTGCAATATACGTACGATTATCTCACTCACTGTGTGCGACACAAGTACAGATCGTACGTGCTCCTTACTTCTTCCTACTTCAAAAAGGCGTACAGACCACTTGCAGGCCCCACGTTTAGAGCACGACACACCTACTAATAAAGAACTTATTACTTACGTCCGCTGCGATTTTCATCCTGCGACAACGCTACGCCTGACAAGAACTCCGAGGACGCACGATCTCTAAGCACGCACGACGGGTTGTAAGAGAGCCATTAGATGTCGCAGTTTCAGACATTAACCTTCAATTGTAGCGCAGGATATGACGTTTGCAAAATTTGACTATTCAACTATACTGAAAATAAAATATTTACTAAAAATCAACTTATTGTTTACTTACTCGTGTGTGGGAGTGTCGGGAGCCCTTGTCCTATGACCTTTGTATGCCAGAATGGTGATGAAAGCTACTTCCAAAACGGAATTACTCAGAACTAAAGTATGGAAATCCGGGTGATCGTTAATGCACGCAAGTCCATCTCAATTCCCAACAACTATGTTACTTGAATTGCAACAAACATTTTCTTCATTCATTCTGTCTCTTCCATGTAGTGCATGCTTTGTCTATCTCTCCTTGATAAGTGTAATACTAACGCCAGAGTATCATGGCACGTTTAGCGTTTCTGCAAACAACTCAACTCAAATCGTCCATTACATTAAATCAAAGCGCTGAGGGCACTGAAGTTGTGTGTGTCTCAAGTGAAAGAGGGTTTAACGAGCAGCCAGACAGCTGGGTAACTTAATTTTTGCCAGATACCAAACTTAACTAAAAAAATGAAATATTGCTTCCTTTTGATTTAGATATGCATATTGATATATTGATCTTATAAACTGTAGGCAATAGAAATAGGGAGAGTCAGAGAGGTGATGTGCTAATTGTTAGCAGTCCATTAAAACAAATGGTGTGCTCATTTTTTCTTGTAACGACCTTGTTAACCCAAGGTTAAAACGGGTTCATAACATTGGGTTTATTGACATCGCTTGAAAATTTGATCCCCGTTTATTAAATTTACTTTGATAAACAAAAGAAATGCGATAATCCTGCTTTCTCAGCACTATCAGCGCTTTGGTTTGTACTCAGCATGTGACGGTACAGTCTCTTTATTATAGATTGAAGTAATAATGCAAAATGGTCAGTGGGTGGCTCACGGATAGTTGATATACAGGTTTCGGTCATTATAATTGTGTAACAAATAATCCCAGGATGTGTCTGAGGTCGATAGCTTGATGTGATTATTTGTATATTACACAGTTTTGTTTCGGACTTCAAGCTTTTTACATGGGTTATTGTAACACCATAAAATGACCGAAACATGCATATTTACTATCTAACATTATTTAGGAACCATCTTTGCATCAAAACAAACTTTATTCCTACGCATGGTCAAGTGATAGTTATGCAACATCATAGAGAAATTAGTTCTTTTGTGTTTTATGCCACAGACAATTATTGTGTCCCGTAAATACTTTTTTTAACACAAACTGATTTTTCAACACTTTTGCTTAATCTCAGCATACCAATGTTGTAGAGTTACATGTATATACAATAGTTCGATCATATTTATACTACTGAGAGGTTATTCGGTTTTCAATGTAGAGAAACGTATGCCCAGAATAACGCCATTTTATTAATTTTTATCAGTTTTTCAATGAAAATCATATTTAGCGCCTCCCTTCAACTTTGTTGTCGTCTGTATTATCAACACGGTAGATTGTGTTCATTTTCATCATAAAAGGATTTAAATAAGTTAAAGCAGAGCTACACTTTAAGTATATTTAAATTTGGAAATAGATTAGCTATGAGAGATTTTCAAGCTTGTCAAAATTGTGAATTGTACCATACCATTCTATTTATAGATCAATATTATTTGTCATTAGTCTACTCGGATTTGATTTAAAATTAATTTTGTTTAATCAGCTCGAGTTGTATTTTGTTCTGTGATTTATTCTTTTCAATTTTGTTGATATCCTGACTTAATACATATCTAAAGCACTTGTAAATAAAAAGCCTTAACCACTCGCTTGTAAAAATATGTACATATATATAGATCAATCATTTTGACGCATCAATAGGTACACATAAAGCTGATCTGCAGGAAAACCAAGTAAACCTTCCCAAATTTATTATAAAGTCTCATTTCCAGACCACTGAGGAGCAGCGAAACATCAAACTTGATCAGTGCGAGTTTCACTCGCAGGTTATCTGGTTTATGCTGTTCGCATAGGTCTTTTCATGGTTTCCTCTATGAGGGAAAGGGTTAAACCGCTTTAACATACCTTCCAATCTTTCTCTATCTAATCTATTGTATATCATTAAGGTTTGTTCATACATTCATTCATTAAGATTTATTTATATTTCTGTGATAGTGTTTTTCTTTAATAACTAAAGTATCTCGGTATATAAAAACGTCCTCAATAGCTGAGTAAGATGATGGCCATGGGCACAATTACGATTTAGGCGGAATCTTCTTACTTACGCCAATTAAAAAGAAAATGTTTATTTTACATTTACAGTAACACGATATTGATAATAGTTGTAATGGATAAACACTGTCATTTTAATGTTATATCCGTATGAGGCCTCATGTTACCTTGAATTCACAGTGAGTAACATTCTTTACGTCCTGATTTGTGGTTCCCCTGTCAAGCGTGAAGCTTAAGTTTTGCCTTCAATGAACTATATATGTAGTGTACATCCGTCTAACTCCGGGTAGTTTGTTTGTTTGTTGGGTTTAACGTCCCCTCGACAGTGATTCAGTAATTTGGAGACGACGTCTACTTGAGACAGATATAGTGCTGCCACATTGCAGTATTACGCCATAGACATGTGGCATGATACCACACCAAGTCGCATTATCCTGACACCGAGCCAACCAGTCTTGCAACTATCCTTATATGCTGAGTGCCAAGCAAGGGAGACATAACAGTACCATTTTTTACGATTTTGGTATGTCGCGGCCGGGGATCGAACCCACGACCTCCCGCTCCTGAGGCAGACGCTCTAATCATTCGGCCACCCGGGACGGTCACTCCGGGTAGAAGTGAATGGGTATGCATCAGAAAGCTGGTATATTATACAAGGTGAATGTATAGATACTGTATCTCTCTTGTTTGAGGCTCAGCATAGTGGCAGTGTCAGGACTGGTTGGCCCATTGTCCGGATAATGTGACTGGGTATGGTCACTTGTGTGGTACTCACTTGTCTACAGCGTAATATATATATATATGTGTGTGTGTAGATAATGTCCACAAATGACTGAAATACTGTCGGTGGGCCGTTAAACCTAGGGTAACAAAAAAAAAGATAAACGTCATAGAGATGTCGGAAGTTGTAGAATGGGGCGATAGGGGTAGGTTTTGGAGACGATGTTGTTTGTTTAATATTATCATATTTACGAATATATATATATATATATATGGTGTCGAAAGGTGGTCCCTTAAACATTTTTAACCTCAGATATGTCACTCATAAACCTCAGGTATACCATGTTAACGTGTCCTATCTGTATTTTAGGTGTATGATTACGAATATTTTGCACGTTTCAGAGATCAACGTTTTGTAGAAATAATGTTTATGTTAAATTCGGTAGCCTTTCCCTCAGTTTTGGTTATTTTTAGACATCCAATGTTGGTTAATTGTCATAAATATAGTAAAGATAACATTTGTATAAATGTTAAACTGACATCGATGTTGAATTCAGCTGATATACCTATACCTGCATATGCACAGGATGTGTCCTCGGTTTGATTAATTTTGTAATCTAGTTGTACAATTTAAAAAAACAACAACAAAAAAAACAAAACAACAACAACAACATTATCTGTCGTTTTCTAATTAAGAGGGATAAGTATAAGGTAGAGGAAGATAAATGAGATCGAAATAAAAGGGAGAAGAAACAAGAAAGAAAAGGCAAGAAAATATTAATATAAATATATAAATTCTGAATATCATACTGTATGTTGTCATTCTGAAATGGAATTTGTTTAATTGCGATGCAAGAAAGGAATGGAGAATAAGACAGAGAGCAACAGGGAAATATCACAGTAGAAGGAAAAGGACAAAAGAGAGTTAGACACATTGACAGATGAAAACAGACGAATGAAAAGATAGAGAGAAAGGAAAGGAGGGACACATCAGCATAAATACAGCGTAGTCCAAGAATAAGGGTCTTAATTTATTTTCGACACATTCCGACTTATCTTCAGAAAAACCAAATGGCCACGTAGCCCGTGCAATGAATTCGTTCCGATGCCGCAATCAAACACGGATTGCGTTGGTGAAAACCAGTAATCTTAGTTACTAGAATATATGATAATACTATATACAAGTTGTCTTACTATATACATTATAGTGAGAAATACAAGGACTTAGGTAGGACGTTAGGATGTTACACAGTTTCATGGCCGGGGGTTCAGGTGCCACCTGGGACCCTTTTGGGTACAGGGTGTTTAATCTAGGTATATTATCCAGCTGTCGATCAATCTTGTTTACCCAAATAATATTGGTCTCTCTCCGTATATAACAGGATATAAACGTTCCTTATTTGAATTGCAAGTATGAATTAATTGGGTTTTGCTAATCAAAATTCACAGATCTTTAAACGATATAGACAACAACATACTGCCTACCTGTTTGTGCAGGTGGCTGTTGCAGTTTGTCATGTCTCGATGTTTTCGAAGCCCGTGATATAAATCGTAACCTTGGGAAAATACAGCCTCATGCATACTATTTCGGGCAATTTGAATAATAAAATTATGAATATGTACATTGTATAGGCTATTGGTATTTTGCGAAACGGAACGGAACGAAACGAAACGGAACGAGGGGCACCATATAGGGGAAATTAAGAATTCAAATTTAAATTTGGAAAATCAATATAATCATAAAAGTAAATTATATGAACTCTGTATAATCATAGTCGAATGATGTAAAATGCCCAATGAAACTCACAATTCGCAAATTATTAACTTTTAGTCTTGTTCCGTTCCGTTTCGCAAAGTACCATTACCACAACGGGTATTGGTATTTTGCGAAACGGAACGAAACAAAAAACAAAAAGGGTTAGATATATCTTTTTGTGTATTGAATGGCCGTTTCAATAGTGCAGATGATAATTACACGTGCATTTCCTCTCGGGGTAGATCGGTAGTTGATTATGTCTGCGTACCACATGATGTGTTTAGGTGTTGTAACGGGTTTAAGGTAGTTACAATGCAGTCTGTTATTGATAATCATAATTTACACGGACTACTGGGTGAAAGATCACGGCTGCCAGACCACTGTGCGCTAGTAGCCGAATTTGTGATAGACGTTGACGTCAGAGTGAGCGATACGGTTAATGACCCTGACAGCAGGGCGAATTACAGGTATAAACTGCACAGGATCCCACCTGATTTTATGTCAAGCGAATTAACCAAGCTAGCATTGTTAGAAGTTATAAATTCCATAGAGAGATGTAGGGAATCTCAGTCAGATATAGACAGGGTATATACATTATTATGTGATACTATATTAAATGAGATGCGACAAAATATACCGCGGTATGATACTTCATCTAGGACTGGCAGGCGCTTTAAAAACAAAAAACCGTACTTGAATGATGCTTTAAGTGACTTATGGCATGATATGAACCTTAAAGAAGTATCTGGCTGGGTCTGAAAAGTGACTATATTGATGCACGGCGCATATTTGATAAAAGGTTAAGAGCAGCTGAAAGAGCATATAGACAAAACATAACTCTTGATATTGACATGGCCGTCACAAGCAATCCAAATGAATTTTGGCAAAAAATTAATAAGCTTGGTCAACGAAAAGATAGATCTGTGCCTATGGAGGTTGTTGATGAACAAGGGAATGTCACGGGAGATGAAAATGTACTTAATCGTTGGAAAAATTACTTTGAGAATTTGTATAAAAACTCAGACACCAATGAATTTGACAGTGTTCACTACGAGCGATCGAAAATACACAAACATTTATTAGAAATGAACTTAGATGACCCACTTTATGTACACAATGAGGAACTAAACCGTAACATCACATTAGAAGAAGTTACATCTGTTGTAATGAAATCAAAGTCGAAGTCATCGTGTGGACATGATAATATCCCATACATAGTGCTAAAATTTCCACCCGTAATAGTGGTTTTACACAAATTGTTCCAGCTTATATTTGACTGTGCAATTGTTCCAACGGCATGGAGAAAATCTATCATAAGTCCAATATTAAAAGACCCGTCCTCCGATCGTAGAGTACCATTAAACTACAGAGGTATTAGCCTTTTATCATGTATATATAAGCTGTATACATCATTGTTAAACAGTCGCCTTAGCAGCTATTTTGAAGACAGTAATATCTTAGCAGACGAGCAGAATGGTTTTAGGAAAAATCGCTCTTGTGAGGACCATGTATTCTGTTTAAGCAGTGTTATAAGAAATAACAATAATATTCATGCTGCTTTTATAGATCTAAAAAAGGCATTCGATTTTGTTGACAAAGACATACTGCTATATAAATTGCTGTTAAACGGTGTTGATGGCAAGGTATACAAGTCAGTTAAATCCATATACGCTAACGGAGCCAATTACGGAAGTTCTGTATCATGCATTCGTATCAATAACAAGACGTCGGACTGGTTTGATTGCGGTTCCGGCGTAAAACAAGGGGACTGTCTCTCGCCGACACTTTTTTCTGTCTTCGTAAATGACCTTGTCCAGGAGGTGAATGACCTTGATCTCGGAGTGAATGTAGGTGATAAGAAATTGTCTATGCTCCTATATGCAGATGATATTGTGATGATCAGTGAGACGGAAGTCAATTTACAATTAATGCTAGATGTTCTTCATTCCTGGTGTAAAAAATGGCGCGTTCTAATCAATACACAAAAATCTAAATGCATACACTTCAGGAAAGGTAGGACATCTAGATCATCTTATCAGTTGCAAATTGGGGACAGCATCTTAGAAAGAGTGGAGCAATACAAATACTTAGGTGTGTTTTTTCATGAAAAGCTTAGTTTTGATTTTAACTGTGATATGTTATCTAAGAGTGGCGGGAGAGCCCTTGGATGTATAATATCAAAAATTCACCGATTTAAAGATCTGGGTTTTAAGTCATTCGAAAAGCTTTACACCAGTTGTGTTATACCTGTACTAGACTATTGTTCAGCAGTTTGGGGGTTTAAAAACTTCCAATCCATCGATAATATTCAAAATCGAGCATTGCGGTACTACTTAGGTGTACACCGATTTGCCCCAACGCTTGGTCTTATAGGAGATACTGGTTGGATACCAAGCATGTACAGACGTCGCATTAATATTTTAAGACTTTGGAACAAACTTACATTACTTGACAATAATAGACTCCTTAAAAATGTTTTTGATCATGATTATATTAACCATAATCTTAAAAATAATTGGTGTAAGGATGTCAAATCTGTGCTCATTGAGATTAACCAATATGACAAATTTGTTAATAAATCTCCAGTTGACTTAAGGTTAGTGCAGGCACGCATAACTGAGAATTACAGACAATTGTGGAGGCAACAAATAACCAGTGTATCTAAATTGAGAACGTATAGACTCTTTAAAACAGAATGTAAAACTGAAGATTTTGTTACCATAAATATGAATAAATATGAACGATCACTTCTATCACAATTTAGATACGGGATTCTTCCACTGCGTATTGAGACCGGGAGGTACGTCGGCGAGACACCTGAACAAAGACTTTGTGTGTTTTGTACGAGAGGATGTGTTGAGACAGAGACTCATTTTCTACTAGAGTGTGATCATTATAATGAATTACGTAATAATATACTTTGTCCTGTTTTACAAAACTCGGTCTCCTTAAATCAATCTGAACAAGAAACTTTTGACATGTTGCTCAATAATCATGTACGCAAGGTTGCAAAATTTATTACAAAAGCATATCTAGTTCGTCGTAACACTTTGTATTTAAACAGAAATTAAATTTAGCTAATGTAATACAGAAAAATGTCATATAATATAATTAATAATTCGCTATTATAAATGTGATAAATGATGTATTTTTATCATTAATGTCAACCATTCTTTTCATTGACTGTTTCTATTATAATAGTGTGTTTTTTCATGAACTGTATAAATGTTGTGTTATATAGGTGACTTATAGGCCCATTGGGCCAGGTGTGTTAAATAATCCACATTGATTTATTGTTTATATATTTATACTATGCACAAGTCACTATAATAAAATATTTCTTATCTTATCTTATCTTATATCAGTGAAAAGGAATAAAACCCTATCTTTAATTGGTAGTTAAAAGCTTACCATTGATTAGAAATCGAACGTGGGGGCCTCCGTGGCCGAGAGGGTAAAGTCGCTGACTTTAACGCTCACTCAGCCCCTCACCGCGTGGGTTCGAATCCCAGCAGGGTCATTCGGATTTTCGTGTGAGGAAGCCTTCCAGCTGGCTTTCGGTAGGTCGGTGGTTCTACCCGGATGCCTCTGTGCATTCGGGGTCTTCCTCCACCTGTAATTAGCTGGACGTCGCTATATGACTGAAATACTGTCGAAGCGACGGTAAACTCAAATAGTCAAGTCAAGTCAGAAATCGAGCACATTAGTACATGTATATGAATCAGAGAGCAACCTTATATGATGTACCGGTCTGGATATATAGTCTTGTAAACAGTACTTAACATAAGCTGTCCAATGATGAAACTCACACGCAGCACGTTAAAAAATGAAATAATGTTCGTTTTGTTTCGTTCCGTTACGCAAATTACCATTACCCACACAGGTATTGGTACTTTGCGAAACGGAACGAAACGTAAAAAAAAACATGAAATGTATTTCAGAAATCAATATCTAATAATCGTTTATACTTGCATGTACAATAATGATCGCAAGGATTTGCCCTCATCAACACCATAACTGGTTTCTGGTACACTTTACTAAAGGGTAAAGTTTGTTATTTAACGTGGCTAGTCGACGAAAGTCCCCGCTTTGAACGGATGGAACAACTTTCTAGCCGTGCCCAAGGCAGGCTTCATATACCTCTCCAGCATCAAGTCTAGGCCGATACTGCTGGAAGCATTCACCGAGCACTGAACACTAGTCGTGATATCAGCTGCGGCCGGGAATCAAACCCGCATCGCTGGTGTTGTATTCCAACCTTATAACCACTGCGCTACTGACTACCTATATTTAACATTGTACATACACTCATACTTTCATAGATACACGTACCTTCATTAAATAACCTTGACATGCAATACTGCCGGGCATATTGAAAATATATATGTAGTTATCAATGCCGAGCCTTGACCCGCAAGTCGCCTTTCTACATGTATTTTATCAGATTATAAGAAAAAATAATGTTTGTGAAGAGAAGACTTTTTACATATTTCCTTGCATGTACATGCGTGTTTTAAAATACGATTATTCTTCTAACTACACTGACCGTTGTTGTTGTCAACATCTTAAATTACATAATACGTATATAACCAAATTAGCCCGTTATCTATCGTTTCGTTCCGTTTCGCAAAGTAAAGTTTCGGAACGAAACGAGACAATGTATATTAATAAAAATGAAAATTATCAGGAATATCAGATAATAGTTTGAACAACAGTCGAGCCTGGATCTGCAACTCATCTTTTTATGTATCAAGGAGAATTTATATGTTTGTGTTCCATGCATGTAATTGCTTGTAATGAAATATGATTTACATATTTTTAATTGAATTCATACTGTTAGCATTTTGAATAACATAAAACATTTGTAACCAAATTTTTATATTTTGTTTCGTTCCGTTTCGCAAAGTACCAATACCCACACCGGAATTGGTACTTTGCGAAACGAAACGGAACGAGCAAATTTTAATATGTTCAAGAATTATATTTTTAAATATATTTATTTGTAGCCCTGTCGAGCTTCGATCTGCAACTTGTCTTTTTATGTATGAAGATTACAGGAAAATCTGTATGTTCGTGACATAGTCCTGAATACTTTATATGTACATGTATTTCTTTGCATGTAACTGCTTGTACTGAAATTAGCGTCTGAAAATAAGAGAGAAATAAAGAATCCCTAAACAAGGTACATAACGACACAATTAAAATGTTACAGGCTCGAATTGATTGAGCCTGTTTATGGACATATATTTCCCATCTCGTTTCGTTCCGTTTCGCAAAGTACCAATACCCACACAGGTATTGGTACTTTGCGAAACGGAACGGAACAAGAACATTTTTTATGTATTTATACATGAAATATTTCAGGCATTCATATTTTATAACCGTTTAGGGTTGCCTGTACAACACTGGTCGAACCTTGATTGGTAAAATCATTGTTTTTCAACTAATTGCCTTTAAAACAAAGTCATAATCCGAAATTACTGATACAATACTGTAACTTTATACATGCCTACGTACCATCATAGAGACATATACGTTCCTAAGATATCTCGACATGATATAGAGCCGCACATTATCGAATTAAAATAAATATTATCCTATCTTACAAATTAAATAATAATTCATTCATGAATGTATACATGTGTAACTGCCTTGCCGCATCCGAAAGTTTAGATAAATATGATTCTTCATGTCGGCATCTTGAATTAATTTACATCATACATATATAACCAAATTAGCCCTTTCTCCTCTCGTTTCGTTCCGTTTCGCAAAGTACCAATACCCACACCGGTATTGGTATTTTGCGAAACGAAACGGAACGAGACAGTTTTGATATATATTTTCAAATATGAAATAGTTTAGGAATTCATATATAATAATCTTTTATGATTGAAAGTGCAAAAATGGTTAAGTCATTATCGGAAATTACGGGTTATCCACTGTAACTATGTACATACCTAAGTATACGTATATGTACCTTTATTTGATACCTCGACCCGATATGCAATAAAGGGGCCTCCTTGGCAGAGTGTTAAATGTCGCTGACTTCAAGCCATTTGTCCTTTACTGATGTGGGTCCGAGCCTTGTCGGGGCATTTAATTCTCGATGAGAGGAAAGCCATCCAGCTGGCTTGCGGGCGGAAGATCGGTGGTTCTACACAGGTGTTCATCCGTGATAAAATAATGCGGAGGGGCGCCTAGGTTCTTCCTCCACGATCAAAGCAGAAAAGTCGCCACGTGACCTATGATATTATCCGTGCGACATTTACCCCCCCACCCCACCCCCCGCACCAATAAATAAATAAATAAATAAATAAATAAATAAACATACAATATAGTCGCACATATCGAATAATCCTTTATGGTTGTATGTATTTATCAATGCTGAGACCGCATCCGCAGGTCGCTTTTTTATGTCAGAGGTGCTAGAAGAATTTGTATATTCTTGGAAGGAAAACTAAGTCTTATATTTCCTTGCATGTAACTGCTTGTAATGAAATTTGATTTTCATAAAACAAAAAAAAGAAGCTTTTCCTATCTCGTTTCGTTTTGATCCACAAAGTACCTACACACACACTGATATTGGTACTTTTCGAAACGGAATTAAATTTTTATTTATTCATATGAAATATTTCGAAAATATCGAATAATTTTTTATATGTGTATTTTGTACACCTGTCGATCTAAGATCTGCACATTCATATATTGACTGATCTCTTTGATAGTTGGTTTGAAAGTACCTCGTAAGGAGCTAAAACTACCAATTGGTTTTAGAAGTCCAAAGACTGTGATAACCTTGATTCGTACATAGTTACCTACTTTTAGGATTTTAAGCTAATCTTGAAATTTGTTACATTAAAAAAAGGCTCAATGGTAGGATCCCACTATGATCTCTTGTTGAAATTTCAAGCTTTCCACACATTGCAAGTTTACTCTTATTTTGAAGGCCTATCAAAACGCTATGAAAAAAAAAAAAAAAAAAAAAAAAAAATGCCGGTGTTTAACAATGCAAGAAAACCATGGTTACGTGACGGATACATGGTATCTTAACATGAATAGTTAAATGCATGACATGAAAAATACCACTTCCACCGTCGTTTTGACTCGGTCAAAGAAAATTCTTATGCAAGCGGGTCATACCATGCGCGCGCATCCTGAAAAGGTCGATTTGAACAAAAACGAGTCATGTAAAACAATCAGATTAGATTTGAATTTAATTTCTTTTGCAAAGAAGATGTCCTTACTTCTAGTTTTAAATACTAAAGGCCGTAACAGAGCTCATCCATTTCTCGTCAGTATTTTGCGTTGAATGAGATTTTGTTTCTGGATACTGCGTACACCCGGCGTTGAAATGTTACAGAAATTGAGAAATCGTCCGTGAAACTGAAAGTTTGTGGGTATTGGTACTTTGCGAAACGGAACGAAACGAGATAGGAAATATATGTCCATAAACAGGCTCAATCAATTCGAGCCTGTAACATTTTAATTGTGTCGTTATGTACCTTGTTTAGGGATTCTTTATTTCTCTCTTATTTTCAGACGCTAATTTCAGTACAAGCAGTTACATGCAAAGAAATACATGTACATATAAAGTATTCAGGACTATGTCACGAACATACAGATTTTCCTGTAATCTTCATACATAAAAAGACAAGTTGCAGATCGAAGCTCGACAGGGCTACAAATAAATATATTTCTTGAACATATTAAAATTTGCTCGTTCCGTTTCGTTTCGCAAAGTACCAATTCCGGTGTGGGTATTGGTACTTTGCGAAACGGAACGAAACAAAATATAAAAATTTGGTTACAAATGTTTTATGTTATTCAAAATGCTGACAGTATGAATTCAATTAAGAATATGTAAATCATATTTCATAACAAGCAATTACATGCATGGAACACAAACATATAAATTTTCCTTCATACATAAAAAGATGAGTTGCAGATCCAGGCTCGACTGTTGTTCAAACTATTATCTGATATTCCTGATAATTTTCATTTTTATTAATATACATTGTCTCGTTTCGTTCCGTTCCGCAAAATACCAATACCTGTGTGGGTATTGGTACTTTGCGAAACGGAACGAAACGATAGATAACGGGCTAATTTGGTTATATACGTATTATGTAATTTAAGATGTTGACAACAACAACGGTCAGTGTAGTTAGAAGAATAATCGTATTTTAAAACACGCATGTACATGCAAGGAAATATGTAAAAAGTCTTCTCTTCACAAACATTACTTTTTTCTTATAATCTGATAAAATACATGTAGAAAGGCGACTTGCGGGTCAAGGCTCGGCATTGATAACTACATATATATTTTCAATATGCCCGGCAGTATTGCATGTCAAGGTTATTTAATGAAGGTACGTGTATCTATGAAAGTATGAGTGTATGTACAATGTTAAATATAGGTAGTCAGTAGCGCAGTGGTTATAAGGTTGGAATACAACACCAGCGATGCGGGTTTGATTCCCGGCCGCAGCTGATATCACGACTAGTGTTCAGTGCTCGGTGATTGCTTCCAGCAGTATCGGCCTAGACTTGATGCTGGAGAGGTATATGAAGCCTGCCTTGGGCACGGCTAGAAAGTTGTTCCATCCGTTCAAAGCGGGGACTTTCGTCGACTAGCCACGTTAAATAACAAACTTTTCCCTTTAGTAAAGTGTACCAGAAACCAGTTATGGTGTTGATGAGGGCAAATCCTTGCGATCATTATTGTACATGCAAGTATAAACGAATATTAGATATTGATTTCTGAAAAACATTTCATGTTTTTTTTTACGTTTCGTTCCGTTTCGCAAAGTACCAATACCTGTGTGGGTAATGGTAATTTGCGTAACGGAACGAAACAAAACGAACTTTATTTCATTTTTTAACGTGCTGCGTGTGAGTTTCATCATTGGACAGCTTATGTTAAGTACTGTTTACAAGACTATATATCCAGACCGGTACATCATATAAGGTTGCTCTCTGATTCATATACATGTACTAATGTGCTCGATTTCTAATCAATGGTATGCTTTTAACTACCAATTAAAGATAGGGTTTTATTCCTTTTCACTGATATATCTAACCCTTTTTGATTTTTGTTTCGTTCCGTTTCGCAAAATACCAATACCCGTGTGGGTAATGGTACTTTGCGAAACGGAACGGAACAAGACTAAAAGTTAATAATTTGCGAATTATGAGTTTCATTGGGCATTTTACATCATTTCGACTATGATTATACAAAGTTCATATAATTTACTTTTATGATTATATTGATTTTCCAAATTTAAATTTGAATTCTTAATTTCCCCTATATGGTGCCCCTCGTTCCGTTTCGTTTCGTTCCGTTCCGTTTCGCAAAATACCAATAGCCCATTGTATATGGAAAAAAGTTTAACTTTAGACAAGGTTTGAATTCTGATTTAAAAAAAAAATCAATGATTTTTACAACATTCAGAATTAAACTGAATCGATAGATCGGGATCATATTGTTTATGTCAATTGTTTCCCAATCGATGTAAAGTAAATAAGTTTATCATCTAAATATCATATGAAAGGTGTTTGAAAGCACTACAAATGTTCCCCATAGTGTCTCGATAGAATATATATCGTTTTTGAGATACCTATGGCCGAAAGAAAAGACCGATAATTGACATATGACCTTGACCTTTGCGAGTTTCAGGAAACGGAAGTTAGTTACTTTGTACAATGAGATGCTATGTTGCACTTTCAGTAAATAAAATATGCAAACGGTCAAAACATAAAGCCTGCAGGGTCTAAAAATCGCTTTTTTAATGCAAAATTGCTTATCACGGTCAGACGTCACAGAATACAAAGAAGATCTGGACATATATGCTGTCAAATTTTCATGCTTTTAACTCATCACGAGTCTTTGTAACATCTAATTATATTTTAAGGACCAAAGTTCGAATCTCTGTTTCGACATAAAATCCCGAACTTTTCGAATAAAATTATTCTGAAAATTGAAGGCATAGGTTCACATCTACATCATAACTTAAAACGTGAACATATCAATTCATTCCCAAAGGGGTTTAAATCTCTCTCTCTCTCTCTCTTATATATATATATCTGTTATATCCGACCAGACCTGACCGCTACAGAGCGTGAACCAAAGTTGGTAGCATATTTCAACCGTGACGTCACGTAACGTCATATGAAGATGAAAATTATTTCATTCAAAATGACCAAAGTCACTCTGCATACTGTTAAAATTTGATGCTGCTGGCTTATCGGCAACCTGATTTAATTTGAACCCCAAAAGGAGAAATAATAATAATAAGAAGAAAAAACAAACCCAATTGGTCTTTCTGCTTGAGGCAGAAAGCCCGAATAAACATAACAAACCCTATACGTTTCCCGCAGGTTTGTGGAAAGCCGTAATAACAAAGGCAATAGGTTACTGTAAATGTAGAAAATGTGAGCTCTATAATTATAAGAGACAAGTATTCATGGGGATCAATATTCGGGGATAAAACCCACTACGAAATCGAAGAAAATTAGTGTCCCACGATAATTAATGATTTCAGAGTATCCGTATCAACTTTCTAGCCCAAGTATAAACAAATTCGTCCTTAAATCCAATCCATTGACTCAAATACGCATTGGAATTCGTCATTCAACACAGGAACTCTTTCCTGCGTAAGAACATCCGGATCGTTCAACCAACCCAATCACCGCTTTCTTTTCTTTCTTCAATTTGCTAGATTTTCATGTATAATACCTTATCCGAAAAACATGAATATCTGCCATGTTTGATGACGTAATCACATGAAATTTTAAAGACCTTATGAACGTCAAAAGTTCCGACATTTTTGAAATTTTAAAGTTAATTGGTGAAATCGACGATTCTATATGCTTTTTTTTTCAATAATTCTTGCTTAAAGGCATCTCAAAACCCTTATATAAGTGACCCCCCCCCCATTTATTCACCCACCCAGCATGTGTGGGCATCTGTTTTCTGATAAGCCAGGCTGCCACAGTCTGTCGCGATGTGTCTGTCACACAGGTATTGTTCAAGATCCAAGTGTATGTATGCTATATTTGGGGATTGAACATAGTCATTCACAGTTTGTAAAGGAAATAGTTGTGAATATACCAATTACGCAATCCTAAATACCAGAAATAATTCTATCAGTTCTTTTTTATTTAATTAAATATAAATCTTTATTTGTTTTCTTTCTTACTTTGTTGGTTGATTTTGTTATTTCTTATACATTTTGTTATTTCTTTCTTTCATTCTTTTAGTTCTCATATATATTTTAATTTATATTTTATTTTGATTTGTAAAATTTATCATAAAAAGCGACATTAAGTTTGGAAATAAATTATGTATTACTAAATACTTTCATTCTCTCAATTCTTCCCTCAACTCATGTTTATGCCAGAAAATCAACACTGTTTTAAATACTTGATTTTTGTTTGTTATGTCATAATAATATAAATGAAGAAGAAAAACAACACTCATGATTTTCCATAAACTATTTATTAATTTCAATTCAATTATAAAATAAGCACGTTTTACAATGTTAGTAACGTTTCGTTACATTTCTTAGAGTACAGGATTAACATGAGGAGGTCACTTCCATTTATGTCCCATGTAACTCATACCCTCTGGATTTGGTAGCCATGTTCTACAGCTCTGTAGTACACATTTCGGCATAAGTTCTCTTCTGTGCCATGTTATTTTGGACTTTCTGGCTAGCGACTTCCTCTGCAGGTAGCTTGCGTCGCTCCAGGCTCCACAGTTGCTTAGCATAGCCCAGAACCTCTGGTAAAGTCTCTTCCTGGCGGAGGCATTCCCTACTTTTGGTGTTTCTAGGTGGTCTGGCCACCAGAATTGACGCTGAGTCTCAGATACAATGCATGGGGAGCAAAAGCATTCCTGGCATTCAGTAGCACCTTCGTGGTGTCTCGGAAGTGGATATTCATCTTCTCCTCGTCCTTCTTCGTGTAAGAATGAAACGCTGGTTGAAGATGATTCAATGTCCCAGTTATTGTGGTTCAAAAAGCTATTATTGCAAGCTTCTGCTCTTCTGTAACATTCAGTCTTATCTCTTCAGTTGCCATGATTACAATGCAACTTCCTTACTGATGATTGTACTGTGTACACATGTATGTCTCATGAATGTAATCACAAAATTGATCTCTTTGAAGTTTGTACACATAGTGCTAATTAGCTTGCAACAGTATGCTTTCCACGTGTTTTATTGGGGTGTGGGGATGTATGGTGGTAAACTAGATTACTAAATTAGTGCTAGGACATAATTGCCATTGTACACACTTATGACAGGGGACAGTGAAGATGAACAATTGAGTTTGAATCTGATTGGTCATTAGCATGGGGTACCGCCTGCATGCCCCTCCCTCATCACCTGTCATCAGACTGTATTCCTCAAATATGCCTTATAAGTGACAATTATTCACACTTCATTTCATTAAAAGATAATTATCATTACAACAACAACTACAGAAGTCAAGTATGGATTCACCTTCATCTGCTAAGAAGATCAAACGGAAATTGACTTTCTATGGCTCAAACGAAATGTTTACATCGGTGCTAGAGAAGATTGACTTAGTAAAGGATAACTGTGCAGAGACATCACTCAGTATATTGTATAATGCTCTGAATTGCCATCTCCAAACATCACAAACTTCAAGGATTACAACACCTGTAATACAACAGTGCAGCAAGAGAGACTCCACCCAGCCTCTTACTATTACAATGCAGACAGCTTCGTCTACACTAGTAGCAATAGTAAACAAGAGGGCCAAGATGGCC
Source organism: Solen grandis (assembly GCA_021229015.1). Classification (NCBI taxonomy): domain Eukaryota; kingdom Metazoa; phylum Mollusca; class Bivalvia; order Adapedonta; family Solenidae; genus Solen; species Solen grandis. The sequence continues at coordinate 13,557,748 of CM037795.1, forward strand.
CTAGATCGCTCACCTGAGAAAAGTATCATTCATTGCCTGTACAAAACAGATTGCATAAGAATAAAGATGATGAGGTGAAACAATGTTCAGGAATTTTCTGACCCCATCCACAAAAGATATCATCATGACAAACATTCTTTTGGTGATTGGACCAAAAATGTTGCCCTCAGAGTATAAACAAGATTTTTCTAAGATTTGACCTACTGACCTACTTTTCTGTCCAGCCCCACCCATTTTCAAACTGGTTCGAGATATCATCATGACAAACAATCTGACTAAGTTTGAGGAAGATTGGTTCAAAATTGTGGCCTCTAGTGTGTAAACAAGATTTTTCTAAGATTTGACCTACTGACCTACTTTTTGATCCAACCTGACCCATTTTCGAAACGGTTCAAGATATCATCAAGACAAACATTCTGATCAAGTGTGAGGAAAATTGGATCAAAATTGTGGCCTCTAGTGTGTAAACAAGATTTTTCTAAGATTTGACCTACTGACCTACTTTTTGATCCAACCTGACCCATTTTCGAAAGGGTTCAAGATATTATCAAGACAAACATTCTGACCAAGTTTGAGGGAGATTGGATCAAAATTGTGGCCTCTAGTGTGTAAACAAGATTGTTCTAAGATTTGACCTACTTTTTGATTCAACCTGACCCATTTTCGAAAGGGTTCAAGATATTATCAAGACAAACATTCTGACCAAGTTTGAGGAAGATTGGATCAAAATTGTGGCCTCTAGTGTGTAAACAAGATTTTTCTAAGATTTGACCTACTGACCTACTTTTGGATCCAACCTGACCCATTTTCGAAAGGGTTCAAGATATTATCAAGACAAACATTCTGACCAAGTTTGAGGAAGATTGGATCAAAATTGTGGCCTCTAGTGTGTAAACATCAAAATTGTTGACGGACGACGGACGACGCACGACGGACGACGGACAATCAAGTATCCCAAAAGCTCACACTGAGCTATGCTCAGGTGAGCTAATAACCACAACTGTGCATGTAATTCTGCCATTTCCTAGACACTGAGGACCTAGAAACTTGCTCTAAGATCTACAGAGTGTCATGTAAACATTGTCATTTCTTTGAAGTTTGGAAAGCTTCGCCGGATATGCCAGATAATAGTGATTTGGTGTCTATGAGACTATCACATGGATATTTCTCCAGTGGAATGTTCTGTTGAATAAAATGTAACGAAACGTTTCTAACAAAAGCAATTTAAAAAGTCATTCATTGTCAGAATAATGTCCTTCAGACTCATTTTAAAGTCATTTTGAATACTAAAACTTGTATCTCTTTCATGTATTTTCAAAAAATTTAAAAAAAGTAATAATATGCAGTTACAAAATTGACACCTAGTAATTAATGCAATAAAGAATATGTAAGGGATCATACAGTAAACAACCCACATTATTACTAACATTCATTAAAATGTTTATGGTTTTGTGTAAAACTAGCCTACTGTCTCACTTCCATACTAGCAGGTAATTTAGTTTTGCATTAACCCATCAGAGGTTTTACTGTGACAGATTAGTACTATATTGGCTAAAGACTCCCTGCAGTGATGACCAGCAATTAGCAGGTCTGGTCACAGCAGGTGGGGGCCTGGCTCAGTGGGATACCACATTCCTTTCGAGATGCCTTTAAGTAGGCATGACGTCATAACCACATGACAAAACAAATATTTTTTGCAGTATGCATCACTTCAATTTTAACTCTTAATTCAGAAGATTTGATTAAGATTGACTCAAAATATATGATGCTAGAGCGGGAGATATCTTTTAAAAATACCTTTTTTGTCTTTTTAATGCGTCATAACCACGTGACTTAAGAGAAAATCATTCAAAAAATAGAATGTAGACCTCTATGCCGATATGCTGTCTAATTTTCATGCTTCTAACGCATCAGGGAGCATTGTAACATTTAATGTATTTTTAGGACCACAGTTCGAAACTAGGTATTGCCATTTCGAATTTGTAAGTTTGAATGCCAAAGTGCACATCTACATCTTAATATATTCATATACTGTGAAAATATCAAAATATTCCGACCAGAATTGAAGGCTCTAGAGCGCAAATAAACATTTAAAGCTGACGTTAAATCTGACATCATTTGACGTCATTGAAAATAATTGAATTTAAAAATTTAAACATTTTTGTCGAGGCAATTTAATTTTCATGTTGCTTGGAAATTGGCAACATATTTAAATTAACTCTTGAACAAGATTGGAAGAGAATAAGTATGATAATAATAATAACTACATTTCGTTTGTTCTGAACAAACGATATGGCTTTCTGCTCTACAAACCATATTAAAGCTGATCAGATTAAATTACTTGTCCCGAAGGACATCATCTTTAAAAAAAAAAAAAAAAAAAAAAAAAATCGCAAATGACACTGCAGACGCAACTAATGATAACAGATAAATCATGACTATCAATGACGTATTCAAATAGAAAGTATTTATCAAAGGAGACATAATAGCTTTGCTTCATCATATAATTTCATGATGCTGGCTCTTCAGTACCCCCCTTTAAATGAACCTGAGTGATTTTCAGAATTGGTGTCCCACAAGGAAATGATCTACCACTAGTCCTCTTTGCATGTAAAATAGGTATACAAGGTTCCTTTCCTATCGAATAAATATTTCTTTTTTTTATTCATATATTTTTCTTAAGGAAGTGTGGAGCATCTAAAAGATATATAAAAAAAAAAACAGCACATGATACCTATACTGTTAAGAAATAAAAGATGGGACATTTTGCGGGATCATCTGCAGAGGCACGAGGAAAAATGATTTTTCAGAAGTTTTTATTTTCCTTGTAACATTCTTATGTAATGTCCTATTTCATAAACATAGATTTCATTAGTTAGGTCTTCAAATTTCCAACATTTTACTCGATATATGTTTCTACCTATCTATTACGACTTTTGAGATATAGACAGTTAAACCTCAAGAAAAACGGCAAAAATCGTCAAAATGCGGCTCATATCTTTACTACTTCTCGACTGATATCTTTGTAATTAATGATCATATCATTAAAATTTGAATACCATTGAAACAACATTACATCAAGCTATAAATAATGTTCTTTAGATTATTTTAAAAAATTAAAAGTTTCTTAGAAAAAAGCAATCATATGATTGGGACCAACTGCAGAAGTGCATGAAAGAACGGTTTTAATTATTGCTCATTTTTCATGAAACTTCCTTATATGATGTCCGATTTCAAAAAGCTAGGTACCGTTAGAAAGGTCTTCAACATTTCACTTGCTTCATGTATCCACCTATCTGCAACGCCTTTTGAGAATTAGACAGTGAATCCTCAAGAATCCTGAAAAAAATACTACCCGACCATAACTTTTTAGTTATTGTTCCGATTATTAGTCTACATGCCATTCAACGGCATTGCATCATGCTTTGAATATTGTATTTTAAGTTATTTTCAAAAACTAATGATTTCTTAGAAAAAAAAAGAAAAGAAATTTAACTGGGAAACAAAGCATAAGTGCAAGTAAGAACGGTTTAAACTGGTTTTTATTTTTTTCATGTAACTTCATTATATGATGTTCAATTTTGAAAAGCTGGATACAGTTAGAAAGGTCTTTGAATTCCCATCATTTCAAACGTTTTAAATAAAAAATTATCTTTAACATTTTTTTTAAATATGGACGGTTAAACCTCGAGAAAACGGCAAAAAATCTGTAAAATTGGTTCATGATGTTTCGTTTTCTCCCTATAATTCTATGAATCTTAAACCAATCATCAATATAATCAACGGTCAGGCATTCTTCTACAAATTATGTTCATGCCCTAATTTACTAAATTCCATAATTTGTTTAGATATAAGCAGTTAAATACACTTGCGGTACCATCATTTTTGTTTTCCTGAAATAACTCAACTGATTCAAACCCGATCTTCAAAAACTGAATATCATCATCTGAAAGGTCGTTCAAAGCACTACAAATTATACCTATAGTGTCTCAGTAGAATATTTTTCGTTTTTGAGATATATAAGGCTGAAGAAAAAACTGATAATTGACATGTGACCTTGACCTTTCTGGTTTTCCGGAAACGGAAGTTATTTTTTTTTAATTAAATGCTATTTTTCACCTTCAGTGAAAATTTATGCAAATCAGTCAAAAACTAAGGCGCGCGGTGCTGAAAAAACATGATTTTTTAATTAAAAGTTTGTTAACGCATCATGACGCCATTTGACAGAAATCGACAGGACACAAGTTCTGACCAAATATCAAGTTTCTGGCTTATCTGTAAGCTTCGATAATACATTCAAGTTCAAAAGTTTGTTTCACCATAGAACTTTGGTCTTTTCGAATCTTGCAGAACGTATATGGAGGTGCACATCTAGAATGTAATAATTATACATATTGTAAAAATATCTTGCTATTCCGCTTAGAATTGACGGCTGTAGAGCGCGTAAACCATCGGTTGTTTTTTTCAACCCTGACATGACGTGACGTCACATGAAAACAAAATTTACTGCAATCAAAAACGCCAAAGTCACTGTGATTACTATTAAAATTCCATGCTGCTTGCTTATCGGCAACCTATTTTAATTTAAACCTCATAAGTAAGAAGAAATGAGAATAATAATAAGAAACTGGATTTCGTTTGCACGGAAAACGATAGGACTTTATGCAACCCATTTGAAACTTGATCAAACTGAAAAAAAAATATATAGAATACGCAGAAGACATAAGGAATCTAGACTGTAACCTTTACATACAGTGAAAAATTTAGGAAAATTCATCCATTTATAATGTCTGTAGAGCGCATACAAACTTTTTGATCTGACGTCAATTCAGACGTCATATGAATATGACTATCAATGCATTTAAAAATTCAGCATCTAAAATATATGCCATAAAATTTTCATCATTTTGGACCATTGGCATCACATCGAATTTATTGCACGAGAAATGAAAACATAAAAACGCCATGACGTCAAATGACGACGGGCCTATGAACATCTAAAGAAAACATTTAAAATCACAACATGTGCAAATTTCAGCTTTCATCTGGGGGCTCTGTAATACTTTAATTGATTTTGGGGTCATATTTTAGAAACCTGGTTTCACCACAGAACCTCGATCTTTTCTATATTTGGAAAACGACAGTAAGGATACACAGCTTAAGCGTAACTTACACTTTCTGTGAAAATTACAAGAAAATCCATTCACAAATAAATTCTGCCGAGCGCGTAAAAACGTTTTACCTGACGTCAAATCTGGCCACATATGAATTTGATAATCATGACATTCGAAAAGACATGGTCTGAAATATTTGCCATACAATTTTCATGGTTCTGGGCCATTGGAATAACATTTTCCAAAAATGCCTATTTTTTTAATTAAGTAAAAGTGAAAGTAGGATATCTTCCGAATTGTTTTAACTTACAGTGTAGCAATATCACGTGACCGTGACGTCACTAAAGGCATCAAAACCAAGACAAAACTATGACTTCCTCATCAGCAATATGAAAGATGTCGCTTTGACACAAAGATGCTGGTAATTATACACAATGGCCCATTAAATGTTTTCTCGATGTAATGCATGCTGCTCATGATCAGATATCAAACTAATATTAGCTTTTTATATTGTACTTCCTTTTTATTATTTATATGGCGGGGGGTGGGAGTATATTGTTTTTGTCAGAGTTGTCTGTCTGCTCAAAAACACACAATTTCTTTTTTTTTCAGATTGATAAAAAGAGTGATGCAAAGTCATTGTTACACTCAGGAGGTCGTGGTTTCGATCCTTGGTCCGACATACTGAAGTCGCAAAATATGATACCAGTTTAGCTCCCTTGCTTGGCGCTAAGCATATAATTATCTTTCCAGGTCTGGTTGGCTCGGTGTCAGGATAATGTTACTTTCTCTGAACTCTATTATCGGACAGTCGCTTAAGTTCATATGTATGATTTGGGCCATATCCGTGAATTTCATATGGACCCATGACCTTAAGTTTTACTAAGTTACCAATACAAACACTATGTTACTGCACAATGTGTTTTATGAACTCAAAAGAAAGGCATTTCGGTGAAGCGAAACTGACTGTCTAAGATACAAATGTCTTCGGATTTCTTCTTCAAACTTAATAAGCATGGTTATCCTGTCATCATATTTACATCGCTACTTCTCGTATTTATTGATGACCTAGCGCAAGTAATTACTTTTAATTCTTATGGCATAGCAGCATAGATTTCTTCTTTCTTTTACACTGCATGTTATATGTATCATGATATTCAGTACGAAATGCATTGGGTATATTTGTTTGGGCTCCCAAGTATCTCTCCATCTAACTTTATACGTGGGACCATTCCATAACACGCAAAATCTTTTCAACATCAAACAGCTGTCCATTAACATGTTCCCGATTTCTAATAGTAATAGTAATAACCTTTCATCATTGAAATGCTCCTTTTCATAGATTTTCTTGAGTCTGTTGGCGTTAAAAAGCTTTCTCTGAACTCTATTATCGGACAGTCGCTTAAGTTCATATGTATGATTTGGGCCATATCCGTGAATTTCATATGGACCCATGAACTTAGGACTAAGCTTTCTAGATAACCCATGTCCAACAGATTCTTTGCTGACAAGCACTTCATCTCCTATAAGAAATCCAGGTTTCTTAGCATTTTTGTCATAATGCTTTTTCTGTTTTGCCTGTGCTACTAGCCTATTTGACCATAATGTTAGCTAATTTTGGTTTTTCACACAAGTCATTAAAGTACTGTTTGACAGAAACCGGCAAACTTTCTTTTGAAATTAGTGCGGAATCAACTGGTAGATTCATTTGTCTGCCAAACATCAACTCATGAGGTGTATAGCCCGAAGAGGAGTTTTCCAGATTCCTAAGGGCCATCAATATTGCGGGAAGATAATTATCACAATCACTTTGCTGTTCATTGCAGAATGCTCTGAGAGACTGATTCAAAGTGCTATTGACTCTTTCAACACAACTGTTTGTTTGAGGGTGGAACGACGTTGTGTGATGCCTTGTTATCTGAAACAGTTCGCAAACTGCAGCTACAACTTTTGACAATTTGGAGCCTCTATCCCTTATGATAGTATCAGGAGCTCCAAATCTGCAAATGATTTCTTCAAATAATATTTTGGCAATTTTAGTAGCTTCTTGTGTTTTCATACAAAACCCTTCGGTCCAGTTTGAGAGAGAATCTACAAATAGCAGAATGTACCTTGACTTGTTTGTTGTAACCGGAAGTGGACCTAAGATATCCATGTGAATTCATTGTAAGGGTTTTTACGTGACGGGGCCTTACATTTTTGACAGGTCTGATATGTTTTTAGATGTACGTCAATATCATGAAACATTCTGGGGTATGTTTCTGTTTTGAAAATCTGTCTAAAAAGCTAGCTTTAAAATGTGTAAAAGTTTCTGATACCGCATCGGGTAGATTATTCAGCCATTTTAATGCTTGACCTTGAAGAAGTAGTCAAAGTATTAACATGACAGGCATGATATTGTTAAATAACTTTGTGACAGCTTCAAAATTGTCAATGAAAGTCAAAGCATCATTTAGAGAGGGATCAAATGTGCCTATATGCGAATTAAATCCCATACCTTGGAAGTTTGCTGTCGACTCAGTAGACATGTTTTCCTTGTGTTGTTGTTTCTGCTGCTGCTGTTGCTGTTGTTTTTCTAGTGGTCCGTTTGATCGCAGAGCTCGCTGAAAGTTTTTGTTTTTCACGAAATCCGTCGTTCTTCTAGACATTCAAGTCCGGGATCTTCCTACCCCACCAATTGTGAAAGTTTTTTTTTTGTTCTTTAAGTTCTTAAGGGGAATACTGTAGAACAGAGATCCGTCGACGTTTTAACCATTTAATTCACAGAGAACACGATGTGTTATACAATTATGTATTTACAAATTAATCATATTCAATAACATATCATTACCTAATACGACGAAGTACGTACTGACACTATTTCACTCAAGCAGAACAGCGAGATATAAAGAAGGAAGAATAAGAGAAACAACATACTAACCTCTACTATTCCGTTACTTAGTACCTTAATCTTACATAACATTTTGAATAGAAGTACAGCATGACTATGCACACTTAATCAAATGAACAATTACACAAATAATTAATTTAAAAATAAAGATACATAAAAGAAGAAAGAGGAGAAATGTATATCATAAATCTCTCTCTCTCTCTCTCTCTCTGGGAATAATAGGATATTCGCTTATGCCATGTGAGAACTTGAATGTCTTGAATGTGACTTGTTTGACCAGGTGTCACAGAGAAGGAATTTGTTTATTGAAAGGAAAGCGTATGCTGCACTATCCGTTTGGATACTGATTACTTATGGGACAAGTGGCTTGTATGTCCGGCCTAAAACTGATAAGCCTGGTACATGTAAGCAATAAAAAATAAGTAAAAAGAAATATGGCACATCACAATCTCTTTCGTACACAGACCTAATGCCCGCACGCTCTTTTTGTCTCATCTATAAACAAAGCACAAGAGCAACTATCTAAGTATAACCTTGTGCCATTTACTTGCATTCTTACACCCATGCATCTGTCTCCTTGATATACATTTTGCTTTGTATACGAACGAACATATTAAGTCTTCTGGTGTAAAAAAAGTACAGTGTTTATAGCCACAACTGAGCGAATTAGCTAATCAGCGTAAAACAAAATACAGTTTATATAGGTACACTATGAGAAGACATGAAATAAACACTGTTGCATAATATTGAGTGATATTCATTTACATTTTACGTGAAATATTTGTCATATCTGATGTTGGAATTGAGTACATAATCTAATGATAATCAAACATTACATAGGTAATTATACCGAATTAAGGGATGAAATGTATATGCGAAGTAAATTAATCTTCTTTATTCTAAAAATATTTACTAATCACGCAGTCATTTCAATAATGGCATGTTCAATTATCATAATATATTTCTTCTCGCGGAACATCGTTCACGTCGTTCAGGAAGTGGTGTATTTATAAATACGTTATTGTCAAATGTGCGATTCAAATGAAATAGAGGATGAATTTCATTTCATGTTTATTTGCAAATCATATGCCCAGATATGACAAAAATGTATCAAACGTTATTACAGAATAAGACCTAATATGTTCAAACTTATACAGCTTCTTAATACACAAAACAAAACGGAATTAATTATGTACCTTATAACAAATACATAGTACATGTTATACATTCATATATGTATTTAAGTTTATACGTAATAAATCATAGGTTTAAAGGTCATGTTTTACAGTCATATACTTTTTCATGGTTGTATTTTAAACATTGAGACGTAACTGTTCCAACAATCATATCTTTATGAACTTGTCAGTGGTCATATTACTATTGTTGAATTGCAATAGTACTAACATCCATATATTTATATATTGTGTTCAAATGTATTTAAATGCCGTTCACTACTTTGTATAATTGTGATGTATATCTTTATTAATTATGTGTCTATAACACAAAAAAATGTAAAGTTTACGTGTAATAAAATCTGTTCTGTTCTGTTCTATAAATCCTTGTATCCATAGCTATGTACTTGACCATAGATGACTTTTACGATAACATAGTTAGTCACGAAAAATGGGGGTGTTATATATTTACAGGTAAAAATTACAGGGCGAAAAATATTCAGCAAGTATAAACTGGGCTGTGAGTGGTCGGTATAAAGGGAGATCAATGCTACGAGCGCATATATAGGGTTCCAAGTGAAACCTAAATGTTTCAATTTTGTACTTGATAAAATGTATACTGTAAATACTGCATGAAAATCGAGTCGAGAAAAAGTGGGGTGATATAAACACTCCACCTTTTTTACCACCCAACAAAAAGGGTTTCATATTGGAAAACATCCCACATCTGGGTAATCTCTTAGTATGTATATATATATAATAAATTAAGATATTTCCACGAAATTAAGACTAGTCATAATGTCGTGGAAATATCTTAATTTATTTAATGTTTTTTGATGGATTACCTAGATATAACAGTGGGTAATATCCTGATAGTTTCACTATTTTGAACAGTGAAATTATCAAGAAAACAATGAAATTATCAAGAACTTGAACCAGACCCTATGTTATAAACTGATCGGAGCGTCAGTTGTGCTTGGTTTTACGCATGAAATGACGTCATAAATAACGTCACGTGCGCGAGGTAACCCCGCCAATTTTGACGTCTTTTGTGAATAACACAGCTAATTTATGGCCTTTAAAGAATTAAAGAAAAAGAACAATTGTTTGTTTTGGTGAAAGATAGATGTATAATTTCATTCGTGAACATAAAATGATGCATTTACACTCGTGGCTTCGCCACGCGTGAAAATATCACTTTTTATTTTCACTCTGAAATTATCAATCGATCTTACACCAAAACAAACAATTATCCTCTATGTTTGAATAATGAAGATAACTAGACTAAGTGTAGGTGTTAAAAAATTATAATTCTAATTTCATAGATGTAAACTAGGACTTAATATTTTCTAGCCAAGCTCCGTTAATGTTCCTAAATACCAATCCTTAAAATTCATATCTACTTAAAATAGGATTTTCGACTATTGGACAATGTACGCCTAACAAGGTGTTGACAAGACAATGTCTATAAAGCATGAAACAGACAATATTTTTTTCCATACGCGTGAATAGTTTGTCTCTATATGTATTAATTACATGAAAATCTTAAAGTGGCCCGTTTGACATACATAAATAATATTTAGACAACATTATATTCATGTTTCATTAAATCGAGACTTGTTTGTTTCAGTTTATCAATTGTTTTAAAATTATTTACTTTTTTGGGATGATTTGATGCATAAATCTAAATATACGCCACTTCCAACTGGCAGTGAATGGACCTTAATCTGTCAAAAAAAAAAAAAAAAAAAAAAAAAAAAAAAAAAAAATAAAAAAAAGGACACTTATTCTATGATACCAGTCAGCTTTGACTTTATTCCATATTCGAAATTTTATTAAGAGAGCTGTCTCTGTGCTAAATAGTTTAAATCGACTGCATTTGCTTATTAACCGAATTAGCTTAAATCGGCTACATTAACTTATTGGTTTAGTCTTTTAAACAAACCTTTTCTAAATCAAATTTGCCAAATAAATTAATGATGTAGCCTATTTATGATATTGGCTACATCTGATAACTTCACACATATTGAAAATATTATTACATAAATTATATATTATACTGATCGCAATGGCGGCTTAAAAATGTAGCTCAAGCGATCGATGATATTTGAGTGTAAAATGTATGGCCATGTAAACATTTATGCAATGGTGTACAAAGTTATAAGGACACAAGGAAACTCTGGGTACACTTAAAGAGTAAAAACTCATATACATATAAAGACAACATCTGACAAACTCACGAATAAGGTTACTATTACTATATTTCATACAGTAAACCCTCATATAAAGACCGCCTCAGTATTTCGAACACCTCAGTATAACGAACACCTAGGAAAAACAAACATCTTAGTATTAAGACAACTGCTTCACACGAACAATTCATACTTTTAAAGGGGCCTCCGTTGCCGAGAGGGTAAAGTCGCTGACTTTAACACTCACTCAGCCCCTCACCGCGTGGGTTCGAATCCCGGCAGGGTCATTCGGATTTTCATGTGAAGAAGCCTTCCAATTGGCTTGCGGTAGGTCGGTGGTTCTACCCGGATGCCTCCGTGCATTCGGGGTCTTCCTCCACCTGTAATTAGCTGGACGTCGCTATATGACTGAAATACTGTCGGAAGCGACGGTAAACTCAAAAATCAAGTCATACTTTTAAATCAGCCCTAACATGGAGCTACATTATTCACACCTTTGGCCCTAATAATTTGACCATTTCCTTTTTAAGACCAGCTGTTGATGTGCCGATTAAAGGTCTTGAGATTACACTGCATTTTCATAGTGTTTAAACTGGAAATAAATAAAAACTTGAACCGTGGCTATTTTTGCCTCGTATATTGGATACCTGGATTTGAAAAAGGTCGAGGTCATTTTGCGATACCGCTTTCATACTTGTTTTCTTAAGATCATGATAAGATTTCAATGCTTTTGTATTTGGATACGGCCATTGTTATCGGTATGTAGTCTCGTGATGTTGGTCTTTTGATATCATCAGATTTCGTGGGTGATTGCATTAACAGAGAATAGTACTTGGTTTAGGGTTGCCGGTTTGACAAAAGCATGTAATCCTAACATCGATGGATCCCATTTATTTTATAATTTACAATTTGGACATTCCTGATATGAACAGAAAAGAACAGTGGACAATTTCGTCTTCCTTCAACTTTTACTTAATGTCATGCGCATAACTTGAGAGATAATGACGTAATGAATTTTGTTAAACGTAAACAGAGGTTCAATTATTATCAATAGTAGATCTTTGGAGAGATTTCATTACTTAAATCATTGTTTCTGTGCAATATAATAAAAAACCGTTTTGAACACCGTAGTTTTATGACAGGCTGTGATAAAAATAAATTAAAAGAGCCTAAAATTCGTTTTCTAGAGCAGGTAAAGAGATAAATTCCGGAAAGGACAGCGATGGACGTGTGTACTTTCTGGAGACCGTGTACATTATTGTACTGGCACCTATTCATTACAGCATTATTTGTCACCCAATCACATGAACGACATTTAGGTAAATATTCTATTTATATTTTAATTAAATCTATCAAATAAATAATAACCTTCTTGAATTTAGATACTTAATTTTCTCATAACTTTTTGCATGCAAATATAAACACATTTCTACATTTTTTGCTGGTTTTATGTTGGGAATGTTAATTGATGATAAACAATGCCTAATCTCGTTATTTTGTTATTTTCCCTGCTTTGTTATCATTTGGTCATATATAAATAATCTTGATGAAGATTTACACATTCATTTGTTGCTTGTTTTGACAATAATTGATCAGAAAATCAATTAACAAATATAATTAAGAAAACGATATTGAAATTGTTAATATCAGGCACAAACAAATATTATATTATATGAGGGCATATACATCTGGATAAAGACTGCAATTTTTTTTTTTCTATGATAATTCTAAAATGGGCAGTATCCACCTGAAGCAATGAAGACAGGATACGTTATAATGATTTTTTTTAAATATAATATAAAGCTTTGAAACAGTTTCTTTTACTTATAGCTTATTTTATTCTGCAGCAAGCATTAGATTATGAAATAAATTAACATAATCATCATCATCATCGTCATCAACAACAGCCAGCGGCTCATTATTTGCTTATGATCATGACTTTATTTGTAATGGGAGGAATCATGACCTAGCGCACCCCACGTCGATAATTTTTTTCTCTCTGAACACTATTTTTATATACGTTTTAGATCAGATTTCGAAAGTAAAATGTATAGGTCTTTAAGTATTTTAGAGTCATGTACCATGTTTAAATGTCGTTTGATTGTAGGTCCTTGCTTCACTTAATGATAATCAATTCTTAATTCCGTAACATTTTATAATCTTTATATATTTTTTAAACAAGAAAATGCTGCAAATTTTGAAGCGACACCCGTATATTTACTTACATCATTTTACAAAAAGGGTGCATTCAAATATGCAGTATGTAAAAAAAAAAATAATTCAATAAAAAAGAAAGATAAAGCAAAAAAAAAATCTGTTCTTCTCAATTTTGTTTCTGTATACTATATAGTCAACCCTGTCTTAAGCGGCCAGTCAATGAAACAAGAGAAAGTGACCGCTTAACAGAGTTGACCGTTAAATGAAGGTCAAACATAACAAAATACTAAAGTTTGTTAATAGTAAAACTGACATTTAAAAGCAAGTTGACCGCTTATACAGGTTCAACGTATACAATTGCCCCAAGTTTTGGTAATTAATTTAAACATTTCATAGTTAGAAAATAGTAATATCGATATTATCTTTTAGTCATTTGCTGATTAATGTATTGTAGACAAAACATGAATCAAATGTCAAATGGCTCTATTATAGTTATTCGTGGTTACTATATGTGCTGACAAAAAATGTTTTCTTAAAAGTGACAATGTAGGTCGAATTCCAGACTACTAATTGATTACTTCACCAGTCCGGTAAGTTAATGGTTAAACAACAACAACAACAACAACAACAACAACAACAACAACAACAACAACAACAACAACAACAACAACAACAACAACAACAACAACAGCAAAAACAACAACAACAACAACATGGGTGCAATGAGAGTTATATGTCAAGATAAACTGCAATGTAAATTAACTCTACAGAAAATATCCTGTAAAAGTAATATAATCATGAAAAGTTAGTCAATTAACTGACTGATTTTTGATTAGTCCACTAACTGTCTTATTGTATTTTGCATCGAATGAGGTTCTGTCAGCGCCTTTGAAGCATAGTGTGCAGACGCCGGAGTGTGACCGAAACGCCTTAAAATAAAATTTTAATGTCGAAAAAAGGTCAAATTTTGAATTACCCTATGTTTTTGGGTTAAGTGCATGATAAAAGTTTTGATCTTGAAGCCAAAAGCAGGAATGGCAACTTGGCTAATTCAGCCTTAAATGTTTGGTTCAGCGAGTGATGAACTCAAATCTTATAAATGCTTTGAACATTTGGGGAAAAAGGACTTGATCAATTTTATTTTTAGAAAAATAAATTTAATTGGTAGTACACAATTTAAGCATTATCAAAATTACATTTCAAAAATACAAAAATAGCTTCCGTTAGGAATGATATATTAGTGTTGCGTAAATCCGGAAATTTCGAATGTTTTGATTAATTTTTAAATTTGCTTACGCATTTATAAAAAAATGTTATTCAGAAAAGATTCGATCCATTCACGTCGAATTTAATATCTTAGCATTTTATTAGTTTATTACTGGTGTGTTTTCCAGATAAGATAGTATAAGCAAAGAAAAACTCCGGTATGTCAGACCATTTGACTTCTTCAGATGTCAACTACGCCCATCCGGCTTTTTGTTGGATTTTTCAATATAGTTAGTTGATGCTTTATAAGTAATCATGGGAAGAAACTAAAATTGCCTCGCCATTGTGACTTACAAACTGCTTTTAACACAGGTTTCTTATCAGGTCGTAAAATAAGTCTCGGATAATAAGTTAGACACGCGAGAGAAAAAATGAAAATTTGAAAGGAAAAGTTTTGTAATGTTCATATATCAATAAAAGACGTTTATTTCTCTTATGACTATTAAGACTCTTTGAAAATATCACATATCATAAAAAAAAAATGAATAAATAAAAATTTCTAAATGCATAAATATTTTTCTCTATGACTGTTTATCACAGGCTGAATTAGATTCTCACAATAAACAAGGGCATATAATATAAAAAATATGCAATGTTTATATTACACGGGAAACAAGGACCGTCATGTGATATATAAATACGTATATCCTCTATCTGGAACTATTAGGGTATCTGAATTTCGTGGAGTCTGCATTCAAATCAATTTCATGTATGCATATATGTATTCAATGTCTCATGATCTAATAGGGTTACTATTTATGGATAAAGCATTTCACGATATAAAAGGAAACGAATCCCCTTCTTCAAGTAATTATATATTCAAGAATTACTTCTATTCCAATTATCTTTAATACGTATTTTCTTTACAGAGATCAACTCCCCTAAAATTGTCAAAGACATTGGAGGGGTGGACGCAAACTGCGCCAGTTACGTACAAATTGGGAACGATGGAGAGCCGGTAATCAAGTCCTGCCCGTACCCTGACCTGTACTCTACTGCCTCGGACAGATGTGAACCTTTTACCGATGTTAACTGTGGCAACAGAACCATCTTTGCAAGCCCTTGTAAGAAACATTTACGTTCCCTTCAAAGGTTTTTACAATTAGAGAACTAATACCTAAGTATCGTTAAAGGTCTTATTACGAATAGATTATCTGTTACAAATCTGAAATATAAGAATTGGTTCTTTACAGAGACAGAAATATTTACTGATACATGTATTTCATTTAGAAGACCCATATGTAGTCCAATCGTGTACTAAAATCTTCATATCAATCTAAGCAAATTTTAATCAAGTACATGTATTTCTCTGTTCCCCTTCATGTTTCTAACATATTTGAGTTTGAAAACGACCCTCTCATGATATCTTGTAATATTTCGAGATACAAGTAGCCTTTGTTTCGACAGAAATCTAGATTCGTTGTAGAACAATTATTATCAAATTATCAAATGTTTACTGATACATAA
>CM037795.1:13574105-13624105 GCA_021229015.1 Solen grandis
TTATCAAAAATAGAGTAAGAAATCAGAAAGGGACAAAGGTCTGTGGTTTTAGTTTTAGACTTTGTTTTTAGACTTTATGATTGTCTAATAAACATAAAACATGTATACTGAAAGAAAAATGAAACAAAGAGTTAAAGAGATGTTATATTTACTCAGTAGCAAGATTCCAGATTTGACCGTCACGGTGTTACTTTATCAATGGTTACACATATAAGATATATTCCTTTATTTTTAGGAACCTTTAGATGGTTATCAGTATGCTTATGATCTGATTTCTGTCTAAATAATATTACTGTGGAGATTGTGAAAGAGGAAAACAATTTTGATATGTGTTTTAAGTTGATATTTATTAAAATATTGACGGATACGATACTAAAAGTTCATGTACAACTGAAAGACACATTTATTATTTATTTTATGCAAAAGCTGATCAATAGGCACATTTTCAATTTATAAGAAATGGAAGTTAAAGTTACTCACAAACAATGCCACAATAAGATCATGTGTTATTTTGTGTAAACCACGACAATCATTGACTACCTATCATCCAAGTGTAACCATTGGGTAATTTAATACATCAGTTATTCTATAAAAAAACTGGAAAGGTCCATATAATGTTGTTTTAGTCCATGTGCATTACAGTCGAGAGACACAGTCATATCTCTAGCCTGCAGTTAATTGGTAAGTTAAGAAAAAAACATGCAACACAAAAAAGTATTTAACTGTTTATTGTTGGGGTATGTGTATATAACGAAAGGGCCAACCGATATCATAGTTGTTGGAACCAAAATTGCCAGAAGTTTTTCTTTGATCAAAAAGAATAGAAGTGCACTTTTAAACTATCGTCATATTTCAATAGCATTTATATGGTTAAAATCATGTAAAAAAATTTCAGTTGAATACAATTAAAAATGCATCAAACGGTTTCAGTTGCTGTAACGCTGTCGGTCGATTTCACTAAACTTGCTTTTATTTTCGTCGGAGTGATAAATAATGACGAAAGCATTTGGTCGAAAGAAATCTCGTTTTTCTTTTTTTCTCGTTTAAAACAGCATATTACCGGTCAGAGTAAGCATTACCTGTATTTGTGGTAACGATCATTTGCATTAAGCAGCCAACCCAAGCAGCAATTTGTGTTAAGAAGTCAATCTGTATCAAGCAACACACATATTTTGAGTACACAATTGAAAAAAAAGAAAAGAAGATTGACAAATAATTAAACCTTCATTGAACAGTCACCTGTGCTGTGAAGTCATCTAAATCAAATGTTTAGTCGCTTAAGACAGGTTTGACGGTGTATTTAAACTGTTTTAATTTCCACCAACAGTACTTAGTGCTTAGTAATGCTGAAAACATATTTCTCTAATTTTGTTTTGCATTATATTTTTGTGAATGACTTCGTTGACGTAGTACTTACCTCACGCACTAGCAGTATTGGGAAACGTAGTGGTAACACACTTCGCTTGTCACTTATGCGTCGAACAGACAGATATTTTCTCCGGATACTCTAGTTTCTTCCACAAAAATGTCCACACATGGAGTCACCCTAGCCATCGAACGTGATTTAAACTAAGTTATGAGAATTTAATTCGTAAAATAAGTAAACTTTTAACATTTTTAAACGATATTTGATATATTTTTAGCATTTTAAACGATATTTTAATCATTATAATGATAAGATATGTAATAATTGTTATTATATTATTTAAACTAGGGAATTTTAGCATTTTAAACGTTTTAATGATACTGATATGATTCACTTAGTGCTAAGTGCAGTCGGTGAAATTTGCGCCGGACGTAATTAGGCCTTTTTTTCAGGGCGTTAGCATCTTTACCAGTGACAGTCATATAAATATACTTCCCTCTTTTCTTATATATTCTTTTGTTTCATGATTTACGTTTTGTTTACTTGAATATTATATAATATGATTATACATACATGGTTTTAAACAAATGACTATGCAAAATGGACTGATTGACATCATCGTCGTGGAGACTGTCGCATTTTGTCTGTCTTGAAATATGCCTAAAGATCAATGTCCGGAAAGATGTCATTATCTGATACTAAATGAAATGAGATTGAGCCATTGTAGAGGATTAATGAAATGTAGATTATGAGATAGTTGGTTTTGATCATATACTTTATTCATATGACGAATAGTACAGTATTTTGATTCATTTTTCATACGAAAAAAAAAATGCATTAATTATTTGGTGAATATGGTATATTAAACTTGAATGAAGGTTGTGTACTAAGATTTGCTGCCACAATTTTTAATTAGATTATAATCATGGTCCTTCAAATGCTAAAAAGCATCCATTGACTTGGTGTTTTTTTGCTCAAAGCCAATGGAAGTGTGCACTTACTACTAAATTCCCACAATCACTTGATGTATCATGATAATAATTTAATGATGACTGGATAACCTTAATGGCACATAATCGTCTTTTCATTACAAGCATTAAAGTATACAGCGTTTATTTGTATCAATCAAAAGGCAACATAGAATTGAATGTGTACTGCACATTTTTTTTTTAAAATATACAGCGACAATTTTATTATAAAAACAACATCAACGACCAACCTAAATTTAAACGTACAGTGCACTTACAACATTTTTCTTTTAAACTTTTTTGCACTTTTTACAACTTCTTGTTTAGTTTATGACAAAAATAGGAAAAATGCCAAAAGTAGATGTATGTATTTTTTGCCAATAAATAATTAGAATTCATATTATAAAAGCAATCACCACAAATATTTATGATTTAGGACTAATTTATGATATCTGATGAATTAATTGTAAGAAACAATGCAATTAGTTCTCTTTCATACTTACTTTTTTATCTTCGTTAATGGCATCAATAATTCCAAAACAACTCAAAAAGAGGTTTCTTCAAATCTAATATCTAAAGGACTGTAATTTCGATGATATTTCATATTCCGAAGAATCATACTATTAACAGAAAAATAAGCCAACTGTCTTCGCATTCCCTTCATAAACACGGTGAAAGTAAACCCCAAACATTTGCGTTATAAAAACTATCAGTTTAGACGTTTCGTGATCCAAGGTCTAATGATCTTTTGGTGAAGTCAATGATTTTTTTCTTTATATTTACGACAATGAAACAAAACATTTATTATATTGCAGCCTCGGATCTTCAGGGATTATCATTACGTGGCTTGATATGTATAATGTCAGAGATCCGTCACTTGCAGCACTGTTTTAGAGTTGCTTTTGGGGACGGCACCAGCATCTTGCTCCTGACTGTCAATCAACATGACTGTCACCCCACGTTGTGGTTCAGGAATTGCAGTCAGGTCCTGCACCGCTCCTCGTCTACACTGGTACCAGACACTGGCCGGGAAACAGAGGGACGTCAGTGACAATGACGTCAGGAGTATCTGCACCTGATAGATACACAATTAAAAAGTGACGTCACAAGATTGGAAAATTTACGATTACTTAATATATGTCGTAATACAAGAATCAAAACAATTAAATCAAGTACTCTACAATAAAGCATATGAAAGAGCCTCTAAACGTAAACTTAAAATTGGCCTTTATCTGTGGGTGGATATTTTTTAAAGGTTTACTTCTTTATATAATGCATGTACTCAATGCTTGGAATCCAGCCACAGACCTTTGCTTACAGGTTGACAGCTTGTACAGGTTTAACTGTAAATGTCCAAGAAGACACTACGTGTATCCCCTTGAAGCATGTTTTGTCGTAGACGTAGACAGACTATTTCATGGGATTGCAAAATATACCACTGATTTAGACTGGAGAGTTGTGTATTGCTGCGGCTACGAATAATGTTCGTACTGCTAATTCCAAATATCACACCTATGAAGCTGTCTAGGTTATCAAAGTGTGGACTTGGTGCTGACTTAATTATTTAAAGGCAACACTTTGCCTGTTGAATTTGACTACCCGTCCGTTTAATATATTTCTGTCGCAGGCAAATGCACAAACATTCCATTGTATTCAGTTAATATCATTAACATCACATCATATCTTTACTAGCAAGATGGCCGTGCAACTGCCGTGAAAATTCGTACGGTTGTCGTCCGTTTCGCGACAGTCCTATTACAGCTTTGCAACAAAACGCAAGGCTGCTGCAATGTGTTCGTGCGGTTGACATGTGGTATTCGCAAGTCACAGGCAATAAATGATTGACTGCAGCCCTAGCCGGAAACCGTACGTTGATTGTACGGGTGTCTCGAGGATGCCGTGCAGCAGCCTTGCGAGCTCCATAAATCGCAAGAAAATCGCTAAGAAAATGTGCATGTCGAAAATCTAGTTTGCGACGTTGCAATAACCCTGTGGCATTGCAAATTTGTATGGATGTCTTTAGAGTGTCGTATAAAACGTACAATATTTTCAAAAATGTTGGTTGTAGACAGGTGTACGGCTGCCGTAAAGCTAGTGTGAACAGGGCCTAACTGAATCTGACCACATAGTGTAGAAGGTCGTCTCAGATTGACCTTTGTGTAAGTTAATCAAATAAATCGTTAGGTATAACCAGGGGAAGTAACCGCATCAATATATATGAACAAATTAAAAGATGCCATCCTGTTGGGAGAACTACCACAGAGTACCAAAAGTGCCAAATCAACTTCTTTTTGTTCAGGATTTAATTCTGGTATCCGTAATTTAGTAAGAACTTTTTCTCACAGCAATTGTTGAGGCATCCATTTTTTTTAAAGTTTTACCGAAATGAGTTTGAAACGCGCTATTTAATTGGTTTAAAATCGAGCCCTTGTTAATTCATATAAATTACTTTAAAGGTCAATCTGACGTGACCTTTAATGCGATGTTGTCAGATCCTAACGAGCACAAATTCGGATATGATTTTTATGGATTTTAAGGCTAGAATTGATGGTTTATCCAGTTCTTTTTTTTAAAGAAAAATGGCAGGTTATATTTGTTTAGTTGCAGACCAGCTAATGTTTAAATTAAATTTGAAATATGAGTTTTTAAAGAAATATTACCGAAATATCTCGGGCAAGTCAATACTTACATAAAAAGGGTCGTTGGAGAAGGTTGTAGCTATCAGCATTTTGATTGGATAATGAACTGTTAGGGACAGCCCACAGATGAAAAGGACAAAGCCTACGCACTTTCCAAAATGCTCGCTTGGGAAATGACTGTAAAAAAAATTCAAAATGGTGATAATATATAAAGTAACCAAAATATCAGTTACCGGAAGTAGCTTTTATGTAATAATTTTTTTTATCTTTAATCTATATACATTAATGATAACAATAACTCGAAAAATTGAATAACATATTCCTAATTGAGTTATGTAGGTTTAACGACCCACTGACTGTTTATTCAATCATTCTTGTACTTAGTAAACAGTGCTACCTCTCTGCGACATCAGTTAATAGAACTTGTGGTTTTTGTTTATTAATTTTAATATTGTAATACAAAATAGCAATTCAAGAGGTTTAAAGTTAATGTTGTATGTTTCACTTAGATAATTAGTTTCATATAATTAACTTACACGTGCATTAAAAATGCGAAGAAGGTAGAGTGAAGGGCGACTTTCTCAAGCATGGCGAGTATGAAGGAAAAGACTTGGGCACGAGTGTCGGGGATGAGTGACGTCATGCCTCCCGCGAGCGATATTGAGATAGTGATGCAGACGGACACAAGGATGTTTCGCATCTGCTGCACGTGTGGGTCTCGTGCTGAAAGGAAAACACATTTACAGATATAAACTTTATGGAACATATTATGAAAAAAAAGATATGATAAAAAAAAGCTTTTCATCAGATTATGTGTGATATGAACCCGACGTTTTCTTAAAAAGAAAACAAACTACTCTTTTCATACTTTTTTTTTTAGAAAACATAAGTTCAATCACAGGATTTCGAAGTTGAATGGGGCAAATGATATCATACATATGTTACCATTATACAATGTATATGATTCGACCTGTTCAACTTCGAACTTAGATATATGGCGTTTAAGTGGCATTTACGATATTGGCCAACATCAGGTATTCTGATGGATTTCATGGTGATTAGATAACCAAGTACAATTTTGACAATAATATGATTATTTTTATGATTATTTGTCCAAAGTTTCCCGTAAAAAATGTTATTAACGAGGAATATAAGAATCGGTTTAGGACACGGGCTTCCCCTCGGATCCGCGCATGTGTGGAATATACACACACACTTCCATTGCAATATTTAAATACCACACGTAGCCGGTCATCTTATCCCATATCTATGCCTACTTATTTTCTAAAACAGTCCTATAGTTAGCATTAGACTTTTTTTCCCATTTACAAAATGCTAGAACAACTTACGGACTTGCTTCTGCCAGTCCATTATGATTCCAAACAGTGGCGAGATGGGCAGGCTGGCGAGAAGCATTCCAGCATACAGTGACATATATTCCAATTCTGTAAGAAGAAAAAAAAATATATGAAAGAAAATATGCTGAACAAAAAAGAACATATCTTTTACTCACCCAGGTATCAGTGATACAATATGAGATTGTTTACAAACAGTTTTTAAGATGAGAAATGATGTTTCCGGTCAGTTCCGTTCAGAGAAAATTGACAATACATTTACATCATACTTAAGAAAAATATCAATTACTTGAGATAAAAAGTTAACAGATAAAGTAAGAGTTAACGGCTGGGGGAGGGTTTCATATTTGCGATCAAGTATTATAAAGGAGATGTTATAACAGTTAACATTTGAAAAGAAAAATAAATAAATAAATAAATAAATTAATAAATAAATAGTAGCAGGGACATGGTGGGTTGCTTAGTTACGGGACCGTACGGATATCCTGTACTGGTGAAATAAACAAGTAACTGGTGTTGCACGCAACACATGAGTCCCCTACCGGTGAGGTGCATAAATTTGTCCGTTACCATAGCAACCAGAATTTTAGTCCGAGAAAATAAAACAAAGTGACGTGTAGAATCTCCATACTGCCATCTATTCATATACAAAGTTTCATAATATTATCTCTTAAACGGTTTTTAAGTTATCGCGGGATCCATATTTCCGGACATCCGGACGGACAGAGGGACAGACGGACAGAAGGACAGACAAACGGAGGGCAAACCTATAGTCCCCTACCGGTGTAAACACTGAAAACAGTAACCCTTTCGGTTGTTCAAATTTGATTATACAAGTCAGTGATCTCAGTGATTTCTTCAGTAGTCATGAGTAAGAAATTCATGAAATTTGAACAGGACGTCCTTGTTTAGAAAACAAATTCCCATAGAATTACTCAATTAATTAAGATCTAGTGTCAATGCACTTCTGGTTCATAAATGTAGGTGACTTTGACATTACAGAATTGCAAAAAAATACCAATCAATAAAATTGCGGACTTTCGAGAATTAGTCCTCCGAGCATGATGCGTATCCCTAGGTATATCCCAAGACAGACGGGGTAAAACTGAAAACACCCCAAATATCCCAAGACAGACGGGGTAGAACTGAAAACACCCCAAATATCCCAAGACAGACGGGGTAAAACTGAAAACACCCTAAATATCCCTAGACAGACGGGGTAAAACTGAAAACACCCCAAATATCCCAAGCCTGGGGACTTTCCGAGCAGTCATCGGAATGTCACAGTTTTATTGTACATGTATTTATAATGGGAAAACAGATCAATTTGTTAAGATAGATTGATTGATATTTTGAGTTTACAGTCGCTGCAACAGTATTTCAGTCATATAGCGACGTCCAGCTAAATAGAGGTGGAAGAAGACCCTGAATGCACGGTGGCATCCGGGTAGAACAACAGACCTACCGCAAGCCAACTGGAAGGCTTCCTCACATGAAAATCCGAATGACCCTTCCGGGACTCGACCCCACGCGGTGAGGGTCTGAGGGAGTATTAAAGTCAGAGGCTTTACCCTCTCGGTCACGGAGGCCCCTCAATTTGTTAAACAGTTTATAATTGTTACATCGCCAAAAATAGGTGAGCATAATAATTATAAAAAATGTACATTTTGTTTGAGAAAATACGTAAAAGAAATGTTTCATACTTATGTATTGATACATGTAGTAATTTGTAAAATATCATATTATTGGCGCGGACTCAGTGTCAACAATTGAAGAAGCATGGGGGGGGGGGGGGGGGGGGGGGCGTAATGGCTATGATACCTGCACTGTTTGTTTGCAAGATTTCAAGAGGAAGGGCATGTTACCTTTTGAAGGATCTAGTTTACGTAACATGATGTCAAGGTTCATCTCAAACACCAGGGTCTTCACGTTCAGAACACACATCCAAATAATCATGCAAATGTACATTCCGTCCTTCATGACACTCCAAAACAAAGAGAGGTCTTGGCGTTTTTTCCAACCAACTGAAACGAAATAAAAATTAAAATAAAAAAAAGGTTTCGTGTGATCGGAATGTTTCTTTTCTTGGAGTTGAAGCTCCATCGACAATATTTCAGTCATTTAGGTCGTAACATACGTTCTTTCTCTTTGATTCGTCCTGGGTTCGATTACAGATCACGTGCGTAAGAGGCAAATTGTGTCACATGGGATTTCCTCTGTAAATCTGGCTTCCCCCAACCATATTGAGAACATAACACACTCTACCGCCCGCGCCATCGAGAGTGATATAAAGAAGATTTTAGTTGTATTTTTGTTGAACTTTTCAATCCTATAGAAACTGCTAGATGTTGTTTTACAGCTGATGTATAATAAAGTAAAATTAAAACCACAAAGATTCTCGTACATTAGGAAATTTGCTTACTTATAACAGATGATATATTGACCCACTGAAGGATCAGCAGCAGTCACGTGGAATAACACTTGTATGAATCATTCATTTCTACACCGTGTCAACCTGTCCTGGAATTACTCTTATATTCTGAGAACCAATTAAAGGAGACATAACCATTCTTTATACATGTTATTTAACTTATTTCATTTCTAAAATTTATACAAACTCTTTCGACGGTTTCTGGATAGGACCAATACTTTTTGCCTATGAAAATTATGAACGAGTCTTGCTGGTTCTAACCCATGACTATCGGATTTTAAGCTTGTCTTTTGAAAAACAGTAAAATGTATATAGATAAATGCTTTCTTTGTAAGCCGTGAAATTAATTCCTCTTATAAAATACAATCATAATTAATGATGTTTTATGATCATATATAATAAGAAAAAAACTTTTATTTAAAATATTAACTTTTTTTTTCAATAATCGGCCTTTTCGGTGCTGCTTTCGGAAAACAGACCGGTAGATATCGCAAGCGTTCGGTTCTTTTATATGTATTTACATGTTTTAAAATCAATTTCCACGTCAATAGAAAACTTAATACGCATATATAAAAAAATAAAATAAAATCGACAAATATCACTCTCAGTCTAATGTCAACATTTGACAGCCATGGGTGTTCGAAAAACGCGAATGGTTCTCTTCGACATTAAAGCGAAAAGGTGTCAATTTACTTTTGCCTAATGTTTTGGATCATTATATCACACACAACATGATATTACTGCCTCAAAAATGTGATAGACTATGCACACGTAGGCGAAAGTGTTTATTTTTATACTTTTCATAAATATTGGTTAGTCGGCATAGATATAATTGTGATACTAAAAGGTTGCCGAAGGGATGAAAGGGATGAACACCCATACTTTAGTGAAAAACTTAAAAATCAGGTTGTACGAAAATGGCAAGCATTTTTCCATAATGAATGGCATTTTAATAAACCCTTTAATGAATAAAGATCGGCATCAAACATATTTTTTTTATAAAAAAAAAAAGAATATTTTATGGATACTTTGGTGACTATTTTTTTTCTTTTGCTTGAAATTTCGGCAAATATATAGATTTACTGCTTTTTATGTTCAGATATTTTCATTTTTACCATAAACGACGAAAACGGGGTGGGTTAATGTTAACGTCAGTCACTTCTTTATATGACGGAATTGTTCTATATATCTTAGATTTGTATTAGTATAACAATTATACAGATTCAAGACTTGACTTGACTATTTGAGTTTACCGTCGCCTCGACAGCATTTCAGTCATATAGCGACGTCCAGCTAATTACAGGTTGAGGAAGACCCCGAATGCACGGAGGCATCCGAGTAGAACCACCGAGCTACCGCAAGACAGCTGGAAGGCTTCCTGCCGGGATTCGAACCCACGCGGTGAGGGGCTGAGTGAGTGTTAAAGACAGCGACTTTAACCTCTCGGCCACGGAGGCCCTACAGTTTCAAAATAGAATTGTATAATTCATTGAGAGGTAAAATGGCTGCTTTGAGTGTGACTGCTTTAAATCATATACAGGTATTTAAAAAATGCAGTTTTAGAGTTAAAGAAAATTTTTAACACTCATACCCGAGATTCGACGTTGCCATGGTTTCGAGGGAGCGTCACAGGAGTCGATCCGCTTGCTCTTGCCATAGTCGGGCGGCAGGGGCCACGGGATGCGGGAGCGGGGCAGCATGGCGATGGTGGAGATGAGGACTGGCACGATACCGAACGCGATAAACATGAAGGACGTCTGCATTGTGACACCCGTCAATTTGGTCAGCTGCAGGAGTAAAGGATCATCATCATCATCATCATAGTCGTGGCGATCATCACCTTCATCATTACCCTCCTCATCATCATCATAATTATCGAGAGCAGCAGCATTATCTTAATTATCATCCCCATGATCACCATTAAATACTTTTTGGCAAAGGACTGAGAAAAGCATACATTTTTATAAATTTTGGTGGTGAGAGTCATTTATTGTTTGCCTGTATTTTTTTTTTTTTTTTTTTGATGGTTGTTTTTGTCGAGTTGTCTCATCATTCAATTGACGCTTCCCATGAGGAATTAAACCATGTGAGAAAGAAAGCCATAAACAAAATGAAATAGTTTATGAAGATTATTTGATAATTTTATTGTAAAATCGCATTAATATAACTCACAGTGACAGAAAATTGACACTATCACGAATGAAAAATATTTTATAATACTCACATGTAAAATGTGATTTTTCTCACCACCATCATTGTCGATAAAATCAACATGGAGTCACTTTTTTATTTGGAATACTTGATAAAATCCCAAGCGAAATAAAATCTATTAAATTACGTTCTTAAATTTCCTTTATGCATTTTCGCTTCCTCAGGTTGCTAGCTAGCGTCAACGCATTTGACAAATGTGACGGAAAAAAGAAATATATAACCAGTGGTTAAAATAGAATCTTCAAATATCATTAGTACCTTCATGAAGAATGAATTCCACTTCTGATCATAAAAAATATTTAAAATCATGGCTCTGCTACTCTTATAGTCTTTCTATCACTTATCGTGAATTCATATATTTTATTTTATGCTTACTGGTGAAACACTGGTGAAAAATCAGTGGGATAAAATCATTATCTCACAGTGTGGGTGATGTAGATCTGCCGGGACTACTTTTTACATATAAAGGATATATCCATGGGTGTCTAGCAGCCGTTAGCAAAAAATAAAAAGAAACATAGTTTGTTTTGAGTAAATATGTAATATATATCATCTCAAACTGATACATGCTCGTGCTCGTGAAAATATAAAATTGAATCACTTCTCGATGAGATATATTCAATATTCACTCAAAACAAATGTCCTCTATGTATTGCACTCCACAAATATCGACAGTACCTTCATGAAGAATATGACAAGTCCTCCCGAGAAGTATGATCCCACAAAGGTCGACATAGCCGTGTAACGGCGCAGTCCAAACATGTTGGCGATCTGGAGGTCCGTGAGAAGCACGAGCAACCCGGACACGCCCAGCATCATGAGGGCGGGGAAAATAAGCCAGGGGTAGGCTGAAGAAGAGGCAAGTAAAGTCCATCCATTACAATAAACGTCTAAATATATAATATGACTGATACACTTTGTTTATTGTAAACATTTAGAAAATATGCCTTAATCGTTAATTGGGACTTCAAGGCGTTTGAACGTGTTTTTTTTAGCGGACAGGTTCTTTTAAAAAAATTTGCACAAAAGTATTTAAGCTATCTTATATATCTTATATAACATTAAGATATATGACTTAAATTCGGGGATCAACATGCTCGTACAGAGATTAAGCTTACGGAGAACGTCACTATTTCCTAAATTTGTTGAAAAAAAAATCAAAGTATTAAAAATTGGAAAGATTGATTTCTAAATATTTATATTAAACTGACATTTTCAGATTAATTTATCACCTTTAATTAAATATTTTAATTACAGGTGAAAATGCTGTCAAACATGCATGGAAACTACACTACGAGCATGAAATATCCATTATGACAGGCCCAAAATGCATACAAAAGCATCCTTAAGGCTTTTTTATATATATATTTATTTATTTATTTATTTATTAATAAAAAAGCTTTTCAACAGACAGATTTTCTTATTTTGTTTCAGATTCAATCCACTTTCTAGAAAAGTAAAAAATAAATACCTCACCACGTTTGTTTTTTGACTAAAACTGCTTTTTATTGAGATTTTAGCCAAAATTGCATAAAAAACCACTAAAATGTGACTTTTTTGACTCTCAAAATTTAACAAATATACTTTTATTTACGTTTTTTAACACATGAATATTAACATTTGGCTCTTTCTTTAAAGAAATGAGAATTTCCAAAAAGATTTTTTAACAAAATTGAAATCAGTGGTAACCCACTGAAACGTCCTTAAATCAATCCATTTTCAAGGTTCCAGAATTGGACTTCGCGCCTGGGATAGGCCGGAACCATCGGATCAGTAGACACTTTATTTTATTATTTAACGTGTTGTTCTGTACTGTTATACATATGACTACCAGTTTAGATGTCATCATGGTGTATATGTTTTCGTTCTATCTTATATTTAATGTAATTTCATTCATTTGAATTTAAACAGTGTATCATCAACACTGTACCTTAATATATTACAAAAATGTCATTATCAATTGAATAAACATTGTCCATATAAACCTAAGCGTATGATTCGCTTTAAATCTGAGTTAATATGTTTAATTAATATCAATATATATTTTTGTTAATCATATCACTGAAATCAAAAGTATTCTTTACATATACCGTATTGCTTTGTTTTTACAGTTTAACCTTTGGAGAATTAACGAATTCCTTTAAAGGTGCTTAACTTCAATAGGTTTCAAAATGTGTATACCTGATGCTCATTATAAATTCCAATATTCAGAATAATTTGCATTGAATGTAAACAACTTTGTCGCTTAAAAATACGACCGTATTATCTCAACGTGACGGAAATTTCCAATAAGTCACTGTCATCCAAAAGAAAAATATCAGTAGGGAAGCATTTTTCCTAGATTTTAAATTGGTACATCATATTGGATCCTTTATAATATCATCTTGATTAGCAATATAAAGCGTGTACTGTTTAAAGCTATTTCAGCTAATTGTGTTTTTATAACGACAAATGACATTTCAGTGAATTCACATGACATTGAAAATGTCAACTGATAAATGTACAGCGATATGGGAAGATAACCCATTAGATTTTAGGATGACACAAGAACGGTGGCATAAAAGGGACAAAATGTGTTTTTATATCGCGTGCGCACGCGATAGTTTTTGCGTGCGAACGCGGTGGTAATAATGAAAACATGAACATAAAAACACGAAGTCAGGATATTACATAAAATAGAGAAATACCAACAGTTACTGAATAGGACCAACTGTGGTGCTAAATCCAGGTTTCAAGGGGTCCAACATCGCACTTCCGGAAAGTATTTTTCTGATACGAACAACGTAAATAAAACTACCCCATTATGATTTGGAGTTAAATGAGTTGCAGTTTGTTTGATTTTTACATTGGAAATTTCGATTGTTTTATATGCTGCATGCGGTAAAAGTTATCTTTTTAAAATAATGATAAATAAGCTGGGATCCTTTTGTTGTAAGATTTGTTTCTTTAAAGTTTTGCTTGAAATATGCTGAGAAAAAATCCCTTCTTATATTGCCTTATTTCTTCGTTGGTTAGTAACAAAGATTTAGCTCCTTTAAGTATGGATTCACAATCAATGATATGAGTCACGTAACATTCTAAGATTTTCTTGGGATTATAAGCAGAAAAACTGGCTTCTCGTTAGGTTACCGACATCGCACCATGACAACTGGAAAATACCATCTTTCATATCATTCAAGTCAACAGGGATTAGTTCATAGCAGTGACTTTTGTTTCTTCTTTGAACAACATAAGACACACATGTGTATAACACGTGTCGTTTGGAATTTCCATTTGAAAAACAAAAGAAAAAAAAAGTCACAAACAATTTAGTAACATGATCTTATTTTCTTTTAGATTTTTCTTAGCTTAGGTTCAATATCCAACCGACACTATTTCAGTCAAACAAAGACTCTGATGAGTTGATTCTGTTTCAGGTTTTAATTTTTTTGCAGCTAAAAATTTAACCAATATTTATAACGACTTAAAATATAAATAGAATTTTCTACAAGGAAACATTCTAATAATGATGCAAATGAATTTGTCAAACTACGTTTCATATAAAGGCAACATGTGTCTTCTACTTTCTCAGTTCCATTGTATCCCAATGTGTTGAAAAAATTGTAAAATCTGAAATATATATATATATATATAAATGTAAAAATTGTATGTGATTAAACGACGCTTTTTTACCAAGAAAACAACAACAAAAAAACCACAAAAAAAACAAAAACAAAAAAAAACAAAAAAAAAAACAACAACAACAAGAGGCCCATGATGTCCCTAAATCGCTCACCTGAGATAAATAGGTTGACCCAAGGAACATCTGTACCAATTTATATTAAAATCTGGCCAGTTGTTTTGCAGAAGATGATTTTTAAAGTTTTCATATTTTTTTCTTTTTGTTGCCATGGATCAAGTTTATTTTAGGAACTTTTGTGAAGGTTGACCCAAGGATCATTCCTGCCAAGTTTAATCAAATTCTGTCCAGTGGTTTCAGAGGAAATGTTGATTAAAGGTTTCCCTATATACATATAAGGCAAATAAGCCCCGCCCCTGGCGGCCATGTTTTTTTTACGGATCGGAATAATTTTCTGGCCAGTAGTTTTGAAGAAGATAATTTTTAAAGTTTTCATATTTTCTTTTCTTTTTGTTGCCATGGCAACCAGAGTTCTACATGGATCAAGTTTATTTTAGCAACTTTTGTGAAGGTTGACCCAAGGATCATCCCTGCCGAGTTTAATCAAATTCTGTCCAGTGGTTTCAGAGGAGATGTTGTTTAAAGGTTTCTCTATATACATATAAGGCAAATAAGCCCCGCCCCTGGCGGCCATGTTTTTTTACGGATCGGAATAATTTTAGCAACTTTGGTAGAGGTTGACCCAAAGAACATCTGTACCAATTTATTTTAAAATCTGGCCAGTAGTTTTGAAGAAGATGATTTTTAAAGTTTTCAAATTATATTTCTTTTTGTAGCCATGGCAACCAGAGTTCTTCAGTGATCAACTTTATTTTAGCAACTTTTGTAGAGCCTCACCCAAGGAACATTCCTGCAAAGTTTCATTAAATTCTGTCCGGCGGTTTCAGAGGAGATGTCGTTTAAAGCAAATTGTTGACGATGCACGACACACGACGACGGACGACGGACGAAGGGTGATCACAAAAGCTCACATTGAGCACGTTGTGCTCAGCCGAGCTAAAAAAACGTATCATAGACATATTGAGATGTATTTTAGTAGGTATATACATTACAAATGTACAAATGTACTCACTTTCATCGAATGTATATGATCATTATGTGGTATTGCATTTACGTAACCACTTCTTTCTGGATGTAATGACTGTAGTCATTTGCAATAACTTGAAATAAATATCAAGTTTGAATTTATGCCTTTGCCAATGACGAGCCTTAACTCAGTATATTTGTGATCCAATTCTTCCGCAGTGATCTCCCATTGGCGTTTTTGCAAGTGCATTGTCACGTGATAATACAGAAACCATTTTGGATAAAAATAGTATGAAATGACTTCGCTGCTATTACATAACTGTTGATATAATTATATCAATCACACCATCATATGGATGTGTATAAACATCGAAGAAAACAGCTATTGGGAGGCAAACATAAATATACTGGAAACGCTATAAATCTAATTCATCTCGCTTTTTAAATGTCGATATTGTTTATTTTTGTTTTTTGTTAGTCTCACCAACAGCATTGTCCGGAACCTCCGGTATTCTTATTCCGTTTCATGTCAAGCCATCGAGTCGTGGGAAATGTTAACGACAGATTCCAGGGCTGATATATGCTATTGATCGACCGTTTGTGGGTATCCGACGATGCACTAGCAGTATATCAGCCATTTGGTGATCATGAGCCTGATTCGCCACACTCCACACCTGGTCAGATGTGTTTCTTTCAAATATTGTTTCGAACAAACCTATATAATTTAACCACAGACGATGAGGGCAATGAACTTACTAACAATCCTATTTCAAATAATTGGTTTTACGTTGTTGTCTGCAAACCCTTCATTAAAAACATTCAAGTATTCTTTATATAGCCTTGAATAATGTCAGGTGAATTTTAATACAGATATTGATTTGATAGTTACTGGTATATTATTCATGACCAGAGATGTAGACTTATTAACACAACATACTGTAATTAGATACATTATTAACAATCCCTTTAAAGTTACGCATATGACAATATCGTAAGTGAAATCAAAGAAATTCTGGATGCAAATTGTTTGTTGAAACCTACAGCTGAACTAGTCGTGTGGGATGGGTTAACACTTATCGTGAGAAAAACATTTGACTAAACACAGAGCGTCTGAATTTATTAATCTCAATTATTTTTTTCGAGCCTTAAATGGAAACTTCAGAATAGACATATCCACAATAGTAAAAAGACATTTTCAAACCTATAGAAATGTGAATCATGAATATTGAGGTCTATAAATGATAAATTAAATGGAATCAGACTGAATGAAGACCGCACAACGTAACGTTCCCGTATCACTGTCATTATAACCCAACATTTCAATTACAAAATAACAGAACAAAATATTTTTTGAAACAATAAAAACAACGCTTGGAGATTACAATGCGACCTGATGATCAGAAACATTCATGTATAACTGATATGCGATGTGAATTTGAAATGTCTGCGAAACGGATAATGATTTTGATTTGTTAACTTATTCGTTAAGACCTTCCAAGTACTATCAATTATATGAAATTTATATATTCAACCATTTCATTCAGTTCAAAAATATCATGAAGAAGTGTACCCTGTTTGACTGATTGATTGATTGACAATCTTGTAGCAATGGCATGAATTCTAATTGTTAGAGGATAGTTTGGGAAAAAGGAAGGCAATCAGAGAGAAGAGAGAGAGAGAGAGAGAGAGAGAGAGGCGGAGAGAGTTTATGTCTGGTTCATAAATTGGTTGAGGGAGACTTGAAAACGTTGTTTCCTTTATGTCTGTCAATAATACGTGCCCTATGAGCAGGGTCATTGTCGTGAGGTCTAAAGTCCCTCCAAGCGGTTGAGGGACCTAATTTCGGATAGTTGAATTGAGTACAGTATTTTTGTAAATTGCCTCAGTGCCAGATATGCCCACAGGAACAGGAACACGAACATCAGGTCCATTGTAATCATTTAGAATACGACAGTTCTGCAATGTTTGGCTTAGCAGGCCAACACATGTTCTTTGTGGCAAAATCACAGTTTGGTCTTAAGTCGAATCACCAGTTATAATATTTCCGATCTTCTTCTGAGCATGCAATGGCTACATTTAACAAGCTGCTTTAACAGTTTTATGTGGGTCTGTCGCTCGTCTTCCGACAACAAATGGGACGTCAGTCTAGAATTATTTCGTCTTTCAATTGTTTTATAAGACATTCACAAATTCCCGCTCAAGAAAATCACAATAAGATCAATTTCTCGAGCTGTTTTTATCTGGTATTGTTTCTCAAGATATGTCTGATGTCATCAATATTTCCGTGCGTAGTAATAGCCCATTGGCGACCAGGACGCATGGCATCACATAAGTTCTAATGAATTTGATGTTTCGTCTCATTGATACAATGAAATATGTTAGGACGTAGCAAAAATATCAAGTAAACAGAGTACTGTTGTTGGAGGCTATATTCCTTAAGACTGTATTTCAGTCATAAAGCGACACCAAGCTTATAACCCTAAGAACACAGAAGCAATATAGAACCACCAACCTAATGCAATCCAGCAATGCAAGTTACACGGAGTGTACTCGTATATTTGCATGAGTGAATCGATGCCATATCCACGGGTGGCGTAAACTTAATCTAATTT
This sequence comes from Solen grandis, assembly GCA_021229015.1. NCBI lineage: Eukaryota > Metazoa > Mollusca > Bivalvia > Adapedonta > Solenidae > Solen > Solen grandis. The sequence continues at coordinate 13,592,393 of CM037795.1, forward strand.
AAAAGGAGTCATTTTCAGCATATCGAATGCTTAAACGCGTGTTACTCATGTCAAGGTAACTATCAGCTTGACATTTTGAGATAAATATGGTGGCATATTTCTGCCAGCCACTTATTCACTTAGCTATGTCGAAACTTTTCTGAAAAAAAAAGTCACATATTCAGTTATTATCTTGCAAGTAAGAACATTTCAAGTTATCCATTTCCAGAAATATGCCACCATAGATAAACATTAATCAATTATCATTCAAAATAACATTATTTCATATGCTTGTTCAGAAATGTAGACCTTCGCCGAAACATCTGACCAAAGGCGTATTCAATCCCCGCCGTAATAGTTTGAATAACGGTGGCGGACAGACTACGGTGTTCATCCTAGACATCTACAGACTTTTAAGGAATACCAATTAACGGACAATTTTGTCTTTTCTGTTTGTTATATTCCCATCGAAACAGGTCTGGAAGTTTACTTTAAACCGCCAGAGAAATTAGGCCACATTTGTTCGACAAAGATCAATGCTCGAGTCTAGGGTTGCTTTCCAGAAGAACACCAGCCCAGTGTGTCGATCTGTCGATCCCTGATGAGGGATATTGGACTCTTTGCATCGAGACAATTCGCACAGAGGTACCCACGAGGTACCCACGAGGTTCACTAATGTACGGTTGAACTTGTCTTAAGCGGCCAGTCATGGGAACAAGAGAAAATGGCCGCTTAACTGAAGTAACCGCTAAATGAGGCTTAAATATATAATAAAATGCTACAGTTAAGTGATATTAAGATTGACCGCTAACTGCAGGTTGACCGCTAAGTACAGGTGACCGCTAATACAGGTTCAACTGTATTTTCATTGAATTGAACATTTGTTCTGTTATTGAAGCAATAATTGTACTGCTAGATGAAAACTGCGGGGCGTTGAAGTATATTTAGATGGTTAGCTTCAGATCGCTTTTGCGAATGTGTACGGTAGACCAGCGCTAGTATGTCCTTGGTCTTGCTTTTTTTATAAATTATAAGACAGTCATACGTTTCAGTCTCAATCACATTGGTTGTGGCATCACCAGATTGATTTGAATGAAAATCAACAAGCAGTTGGAGAAACAAGCTCATTATTATTTGTTGAATTATAAATGTTAAGATGATATAATGATATTTTAAGATGAATTTATTTTAGTCATACAATTATATCAAATTCTCGTATAATATGTACTAAAGGAATTTATAAACTTGTGCCTGATATAATATGGCAATGATGTAATCAAATATGTATGAGTTTAGTAAGATAATGACGGCTATGATAATTTATATGATGGATATCGAATGGGTTTGAGAGCAAACAATGATGTGTTATTAATGTTATTTTATTAAAGTATGTTGATAATGATGATGCTGTTTGACTATTGCATTGAGATATGTTAGATTAATTATATATATATGTGTAAGGTTATATAGTTTGCTTTGTTGGGCTTAACATTCCGCCAAGAATATTTCAATCACTTGGCGATTATGTCTGCTTGAGGCAGATATAAAACCGATGCACTGCAGTGTTACGCCATAGACATGTGACATGATACCATATCTAGTTATAATATCTTGACATCGGGCCAACCAGTCGTGGAATTAACCAGTATACTATGCTGAGCTCTACGCAGGAAGCAGGAACCATGAAAATGATGTCAGCGCTGCGGTGAGTAATAAAGATGACATTAACGGGAAATTAAAGAAACCAAAGAGATATCACGACTCGAGAAGAAAGACTGTAAACTAAGTAAGGAAAATATCGCGTACTTATCCACGCAAATAATGAGACATGGCGACAAAGCAGTCAAACAAAAAGTTTTAAGGTATTAGTACCCTAAGAGTCATCGATTCCATCAAAATCATGCATGTAGCTTCGTAGCAATAGAACATGTTATGGCATGTGACAGAAGTTCTTTTATGACCCCCAATCTTTGATAATTTGTCGTCATGAGTTATCTACCCTGAACAGTAAAAATGTGACTTTCTCCACTTTCCTATGGTGAAGTTAAGATTTTTCCAGTATTATATAATGCATCTTTTTTTTTCATGAGTTTTTCTCGAAAATCAAATTCAGTTTTTCATATTCAAAGAAAGTGTATACTTCCCATAAACTTCAATGTTAACTTAAATACAAATTATCTTTCCCACATGTAATTAAACTTGAAAAAAGTCACGGTGAAGCATTTTATTTTTTGATGTCTTCAAAGTGACAAAGTTTCATAGAAATATTACCCTTAAATGACAAGATATGGAATATGGCTATTAATTATTATATTATTATGGGACTAAGACCTTAAAACGTACAAGATAAAGTAATGCATGGGAACAGTTTGCAAAATTCCGCTTTTTTAACGGGAAGCGCAATTGCTACCACGACAATTATGTTAAAATTGTCATATAATGAGTAATATTAAAAAAATGAAATGAAGCCGGGGAACCCTCATATAAACAGAACACTGGGGAGTTTGCTTATGGAAGTATATTAACGAAATTACTTTAACATTTGACAAATATGTATTTCTTAAAAATAACATTACGTTTTATAACATTTTAATTTGCGTTATCAACGATTTTGTGCGGTATTTAGAGGCATGTTTTTTTTTCTACGATGAATATTATTTTGCCTTTCCCTGGTGTATTATGTGCAGCGCGGTTTTTATTTGTAATATGATTAATATTTGAGGCAGGCAGTTGAACTACTGCATGCATTAATTCAAAAGCTACGGAGAGGTTTTGTATACATTTGAAGCTTCTACGGTGAACATTTGCCATGTTATGGCATAATCATCAAGACCAAGAAGCACGCGGCAATATCATTGAACTCAAACTTCAATTTCGTCTGTATAAAATGATTCAACTTTCTGAAATACCACAATATCTTATCCTTAACGCTGTGAAACAGTTTGACTTGACTTGACTATTTGAGTTTACCGTCGCTTCGACAGTATTTCAGTCATATAGCGACGTCCAGGTATGAAACAGTTTGAAATATGGAATTGTATGTAGACATAGAAAATATTACAACAGACATATACGGAATACGTAGGGTGACATTACATGCTACTAGTCTTGAAACGTCAGGATACATTAGGAAATTATTGGTAAAATGTCGTGAAAACAAAAATATTATGTAATAATTACGAAATTTCATTAAAATATAAAGACAATACAAGCTAATTCATATTTCTTTGTAACCATCCTAACTCTAACCCTATTACATTTCGTAGTACAAATTGCTATTTTGCTGTTACGAAATGAATGTGTTGCACAATGAGAGGGTTGCACTACCACTCCAGGGACTAGTATATCACATTTCAGTTTAGGATGAATCTTATTACCAGTAATGCGCTTTATTATGTTCAAGACAACTTGAATGATTTTCATTAGGAAAAAAATAATTCAAACATTTTCCTCATTGCATGTCGTTTGGAATGATCAAGCTGCAACATCTTAGAGGAATTCTAAAACCTGGATGACGAAGGAAATTATTATCTTGATAAAAAATCGTAAATGAGCCATAAAACGTTTCCATAGCAAAAGACTAGTTTTAAAACATTCTAATGAAACATTGTAAGACGATAAATGACATGAAATCTGGAGAAACCTAATTCCAGGCATCATTAACAATAAGGTAAAATAAATAAATAAATAAATAAAAAACAAAACAAAAAACAAAACAAAAACAATTCAACTGAGATATCTTTTTGTGTAAGTCTTTTTAAGAGCTAGTAAAGCATGGCTTTTTTGCGTGACGAATTTTTAAACAAACACTGTCTAGATTTTTAACCATCACTAGTCAACTACGATATTAATAATACATTTCTTAAAAATGCATTCCACCATTCATATTTTCCGAAATATTTAAGTACACGAAAAATTGAATTACCTTAAGTTTAGTTTATAAGAAATACTATTTGCTAAGAAACGAAATATTTTATTATAGAATCAAATAAAGAAATTCGCCCTCGAGTAATTAGGTATTATATATTTTTTTAAATTATTTTCACGCTCGTATTGCCTTGAAGGGAAAATGGCCACTTGTATACAGTATAATTTTACTTACTTGTTTTATATTGTGTTTAACTGTCAATATTTTGGATACTGTTTTGTACGATAACCAAATAATGCATAATACGTAAATATTACATGTATTAGACTAAGAAATAATTACGAATAAGTGGCCAGCTTTATTTGTCATTTAATGGTAACGCTGCATTCCAGTATACTTTTGTTTGTTAATTTGTTTTGAAGGACCAAACTGATAGTATATCAAATTTCGCTAATAGTTTACTATTTTTCATAATACTGTTGTAGCAGGGCATTCCAACAACTCATAGAAGTAAAAAAAACTTGCCACTAAGTTTGTTAGTGTATCATCCGTGGCTGTCCTACAGGAATAAGATACATACTCAGGTCACTATCGGTCCCGTCAAAGTTTCTTACTTCTGTAGAACAGCACAGATGGGCACTAACATAAACCTAGAGCTGATGTTTATGCTCTAGTAAATGCATCTTTTGAAAGCTGAACTTTGTTTTTTCAACATGGATAATATGTGTAACAGTTTGTTTGTGTGAAACAGACAGCCTGATTTAGTTAGCAAGATTTAGAGGTCCAACTCTGCAAAGTGATTAGTTATTTTAACGCCCTAAAAACCTTGGTTCGGATAAGCTTACGTATTAAAAAATCTATTTACCGTCATAAAATAAGGTTCCCTGAAGTTTTATTTACAAATCTGAGTTAAAGTTAATTACACACATCGGCATTTGTTTTAAGCTTGATTTTTTTAATCAATCCCTACCTTCGTCGTCCGTCGTCAAAATATCTGCAACTTAATAAGACCTTATATACCGTCGCAAATCTAAGAATTGAATACCTTCACACTCGTATTTCTGTAGTTATAAGCTTAATTGCCTATTTAAACAACCACTTGGTTTAATTACGTTGACTGGCTTCAGACATGAAAGCTTGACTGCTTGTGCTTCAAATTAATTTAAATCCAAATTAAAAATAAAATATATATTTGAATTTTAAAAAATATAATGTGGTCTTGGAGTCTGTTATTCAATGCAATGGCGACTCGGAGAACTTCATTAAATTCTAATTGAAACCGATGGAGCTGCTCTTTACAATGTTCAGTAATCTGTCATTGTTGATTGATCACCGGCTGAAAAAAAATCCACTCTTGTGGCGCTTACGAACTGCGAAATTCAAATTTTAACACTTTTTACATTCGCTTCGAAATAGAAAGATGGAGAATAAAACCTCTCAGGATAGTACATGCAAACTTGCAAAAAACCTCGATGGAAACTGTATTAAAGTATTCATATTAAAATCGGGTCAGAAACAATGCAGAAAATATTCAAAAAGACGAGCTAATCATAGCCCCACTTTTGTGAAGAATAAATTTCTCGCCCTGAACTGCCGTTAGCTGTGAACAAGTCATTTCGATTTCCCAGCGTGCAATTTATGTAAATAAAAATGAGACTCGGCTTTAGATTTGACGTTAATGTGATGTATTTTGAGAGGCTCACAGTCGTCCGTCGTGCACATATCCTGAATAAAGAACATTTACATACCTTCGCTGGAAAACAGCATAGTGAGTGAACCAAACACTGTACAGCTCCTGTAATGAGAGAATAGGGATACTTATTTAGCTAAGATATTAAGCTTATTATTATCAAGCGATTGAGATGTGACCGTACGTACTTGTCAAGTTGCATAATAAAGTCTCATATATGGTTTCAAAAGTATGACATTATTTTTTAATTACATTGTCAGATACATATTTATTATTCCCTATATTATCCACTTTTATTGGGTAATTTCTTAAGGAAAAAAAAAAGAAAAAAAAGTCTTATGTATATCTGGGTTACACAATATTTAATGGTAAAAGTATAATTAAGATTGTTATACCTTAAACAAACCTTTAGAATATACCTCGGAAATATTTCATCTATTTTTACTCTTAAAGCATGAAAGCAAAATATTATGAGATTATGATTCCAAAGATTCAATCTGGTTTTAAAGGCCCTAAAGATAATCGTATGATAAACAAACAAAGAGCCATATCATTTATTTTAGTTCAATTTTGTAATTTCGTTCTGCTGTCTTCCTTTGTTGGCGGGCTGCCAGGTCGAAGGAAGGATAATAAGCTAACGACTGTTTTGTCACGAAAGTAATTTCAGAAATCTAATTTACATGTTTTAAAATTTTATCTCGCTAATTATGACAAAATGACATTAAATTATCAAATTTATTATTCTTATTCCCATTTTCTATATTATTTTCTTTTTCTCGCAAATACATTTTGTAAAATATATTAAGTAACTGAGTATTTAATTAAAATATAGCCGATCTTACTGATTTTGTGTTCATTTGACATAACTACCTAAAAAAATTATATGTGAAATGTTTTGATAATTTTTATGTAAAAACATTATAATCCATAGATATAACCCCATACTTGCGAAGTGACTTTATAACTCAATCTTGCCAACTTTATACATACAGCATGACTGTACACTAAATTTCAGATGGATATTCAAATGCATTCATGTGTATGTGTCTGTAATTACTCGTGGCTTTTTCTTATTTAAGAAAGTGAAAATTCTTGTTCTTATTCGAATGCGCTTTCAATATTTCGCTGAAGCGTTGTGCTGTTTGTGACAAGTATAAATTTTGACGATTTATTAATATATTACATTTACATGATCCTCATCCATGAAATTAAAGCAATTTATATCATATCCCAGAAAGGAACTAAAACGAATAACTCCGAACATTTCGTTTCTTGGATGCAATCAATATAATTTTCAAATCCATTCAAAATGTGCACCAAACAAAACCATTTTATCAATAGCGGACATGCTGTATTCAGTGGCGATATAATGAATACAAGAATGAAAATAAAGGTTGTCGACCGGATAAAAATATGGCAATGAATACAAAATAATAAAACAAATGCTGACTTTTATGGGGAAACGATGATAATCAAGAAGTTGAGATTTTAATGTCGTGTTAAATTGTACGTGAACACTTCAAACACTCAACATTATTGTGATATAAAACGCCTAGAGACACGTCTATTAGGCCATTGTGAGACTTTTAGAATTTACGGCATTTTAAATGAATTTAAATTGATTTATTTTTGCGAATGATGTGAGACAGGTTTTGTGATTCGATTTTTTCCTCCCATATCGTTGTCTCAGATACGCAGTGAGAAGGGTGTAATGCTATGCAGAAAGCCGCCTGTTGCAGATGAATTCGAAGTATTACTGCAATTGAAATAATACTTCTACATTTATTGACAAGTTTATGCGGTTGCTGAGGATGATGTCGACGAATTTCCCCATGAAGTGTTATAGCCGTTCTTGCTTTAATGACGCAGCCCTTTTAAGAGGATGCAAGACAACACAATTATTTTAACAGCGAGTGATGCAGTAATTCTAGAAGTAGTATTTTTTTAAACTTAGAAAATTGGTATTTACTCTTTTACACTGACTTTAAATAGATGAGGACATCGGTTTAAGAAAGTAGCCACAAGGTGAGGGTATATGACTCACATAGTTAAGATTATGAATATCTCTAGTTCGGAAACACTTACTGAATCAGTTTCGATGGCTAGCACGGAATTGAAAGCCAGAAGGGGCTATCAGCCATCTTTTTACATATGCTCATAGCCCCTTTTGGCTTTCAATGGACGGGATGTTATTACCGTCTGAAAAGTATGTAAATTCAAAATATTGTCTTATGTGCTTAACCAATTAAAGTTAATACAGTAAATTTGCTACTGTTGTTCTGAACTGCAAATGCATTTAAAAAAACACATTAGGACGGACCCCGTAAAACCCTATTTATATTTTACAGTATATAAATGTATAAAAAAAACAACAAAACAAAACAAAAAAACCGGTAGTGAGAGAAGAAACGAGAAAGTCAACGATCTTTAAATAATAGAAGTATGCCTGTTATAATTAATTTAGACATATCTACATTGACATATTTTTTTGTAACGCATATACACAAGGGTGCCTGGATAGCATAGCGGTCGCTTCGATTCCTGGTCCTGTACGTGAGAGGGGGCAGTTAGACATGCGGGTCTAGGTTCTCCTGTTTCCTTCTACAATGATAACGATATTCGCCATCACCAGAGCTATCGAGTGTGATTAATATATGCTGTGATTTCTTGTTTCATAATCGATAATAAATAAATAATATTTAAACTTAATATAATTTATCATAAATGCTATACACTAGGAAAATCGAAACATACGGTGAGCGTTTGTGTTGGTTGAAAGGAATATATTATGTCTTATATCAAGGGGTGAGAGCTAAACTATATAAGTGCTTATATGTATATATGCACTTAGCCTACTTTCACTCTCATCCCTCGATATAAAATATGTCGATATATAGAAATTCAAGGAGAATCGGCTGGTCATATGTGGTAAACAAAAAGGTCAGATGATATATTCTTTAATCTTCTGTTTCCCTTCCGAATACAGTACATTCATATTTCAGACTCTATACTGACCAAACCATACTTGATAAAACATGACATTCTCTTAAAGACTAGTTCGGCTTATGGACAGTATCGTTCACTAAACTATCATTCCATTAAAGTTTCCGCTTAACTCCATAAGGAAGTACGATCTCAGTAGACCAGAAATATTTCTGACATAATTAAGAAATGCCACATTTCGTTATTAAAGCCAAGTCTATGTCTCTGTAAGGAGCAGCTGAAAGAAACAGAAATCTAAATCTCAGAATTAATTTTCTATCCGTTCAGATGATTTATCAATTAGAAAAATGAATGGAGATTGTATACCTTACAACATTTACGCTTGTGTTCATTTACAATTTCAAGCTGATGCAACGTCCCATTACTCGACGGTATTGATTTATATTGATGTGGTTTGATTTTAGGAGTAACATACGCTATTTTGTTGACCTGTTTCTGTGACATTTTCTTTGAAAGCCAACTGGTCGGAAAATAGGAACATGATACCAACTGATCTGAAATTAGGAACAAATCATATTGCTAGTATTATACCATTTTATATATGAAATATATCTCTGAAAAGTTAAAGACACGTTATTGGGATTGTAAAATAAATCTTATTAACATATTTAAGGTTAACTTATTTGATGAACTTTCATTTACAGGTAGACCTTATGTGTCCTTGACTCGTATTAGTTTATATCATGAACGAAAGCACCATAGAATGATAATTTGTGGAAAGTTACGTTACGATGAGAAGAAATGTATGTTTGACTATGCGTAAAGACCAAAGGCACATGGAACATAATAGTATTTTTTTTTATTCAGAAATTTAGCTTTACTTGGTAAATTAACAGAGAATAGAATTTCCTGAAATGAGCTTTTTTTATATTGAATATGAAGAAGTTAAAGGAGAACAAGGCCTCCCAAGGGCCCATCAAAGACTGGCAGTGACTGACAATCAAGAGGCTGTCTTTGAAAAATCTACTCACTTCCTCTTTGCCAAATGCAATTCTAATCCAAAGGATTTGATATCAATGCTTAGTCATGTCTTTACATGCTTTATCCAATTGAAAAAAAAAATGCAGCAATTAGCATTCAGCTGAAACCTGTAATCTTTTATACAGGAATCGCATAACGAATAATAAGATAACGAGACATATTTTTTTACGATTGGATTTCGTCTCTTAAAACTAATCGGAATTTAGAATTGTTATTTAATACTTTTATAAACGTTGCCTCTGATCACCAACCTTGAAATGTTATACGAGTGTAGAAAATGGTCTGATATCAAACAACATAATTTGCCTCCTGAAACATTATCATCAGTTTTGTATCACTTTTTCTATCATTCCATATCATTATTGTCATCAAAATTTTTTTTTGTAGTAGCCTTGATAAATTTTGATTCTGATGCTACAGCATGTCTGGACAGAAAATCTTAAGAATGAGCACCCTGCCTTTTGTATATATGGCTTTCATAATAAGCAGCTAAAACAAATTATTTCAAATGAACGGCCCGATGTGAAAGTGGAACCTCAAAAGATAAGGAGTAACGATACTAACATGATACTATTCAGTGACAATATTTTTAATTAAAATAACGTGTTTGTACCATTTAGTAATGGCTTCAATCGACAAATGCTGAATTGTATATTAAAACGTGCAAAGTGTTTGACAGTGACTTATTTTAGATCGAAATACAATAAAATTAATAAAAACACATTAGATATGATGCATATATTCATAATGCACAAGTCATAAGTTAAACTGTCAGATAGCAAAACACTTTTTCGACGCTTGATTTCACGTATTCTCCAAGAGAAATGTTTCAGCGTTATCAATATCTAGGTAACACGCTGTCTAGAGGACTTAGTTGATGCAGACAAAGTGACACTTGTATCAGCGTACTTGTATCATACTGCCGCCTTCTTCCTTCTATCTATTTGGTTTCATGCATCTTAATGCTTGAAGCCATTCATTAAAATACAAGGCGTACATAAAAAGATAACTGCGCTCCTGACATCCAAACAATATGAAATCAATAAGATCCTGCAACAAAATGCTTGTAACTAAGGCTATACAAACTGGGGACCCAATATACTGACTTGCCACTAGGCATTGATGCAATTAAGTAAGTTCTTTATTACATTTATCAAGGCAAAATGCCCCAGAGTGAAATTTATTGCAAAAATGTCTAATACACAGAGATAATTTGCAAAAACATACACGTGTACAAATTTCTTTGAAATGTCTTTTTTGTCATAAATAAACGGCCGTTGTAATCAAATCAGATCAAGGGATTTTAATGCCTATAATAGGATAGCAGTAGCGTTTATTTTTTAGCTCACCTGAGCACATGTGATCAGGATGAGCTATTAGGATCGTTGAATTCCGTCATCAGTCCGTCGTGCAAACTCTAGAATCTTCATATCTTAAGCAATCATCTTCAATCTTTATGACAATGTTTATGATGTAAAGTTCGAGTATGGCTGATATTAGCCAATGAGGCCAGGAGTTATGCACCTTTTGGTATTAAAAATGACATATTTCACTTTGTTCACACTCTAGATTTTATTTTTTCAGCAATCATCTTCAAACCTCATGACAATGTTAAAAGTCATAACATCTTAGCAAAGTTAGATTATGGCTGATAACGGGCGATTAGGTCAGAGTTATGCCCCCGCCCCCTTTATTATATAAAAATGGCAGATTTCACTTTGTTTACACTCAAGCATCTTCATTTCTTAAGCAATCAATTTCAAACTCCAAAACAATGTTTATAACCATAGAGTTTCTACTTATCCGGTTATTGTTGATATCAGCCAATTAGGTGAGAAGTTTTATCCTTTTTTATATTAAAGATGGCAAGATTTCACTTTGATTACACCCTAGCATTTTCATTTCTTAAACAATCATTTTTGAATTTCATGACAATTTTTATAGTCATAATTTGCCATGCTTGATTATGTTATCGGCCAATTCAGTCAGCAGTTATATAAAAGCCATATTTGTTCCTTTTTACACTCTGGCATCATCAATAATAGGACCGTTAGATCTACATTTTAGGTCCTTGAAATATCAGATCACACAGATTGGCCATTTATCCACTCTAACTTCTCCATTTCTCAAGCAGTGCCGGCAATGAAGGCAATGTTTCTCAGGTGAGCGACTTCAGGGCCCTCTTGTTTAAATTATGAATTCTTTCGCCATATAATTTACGTTCAAATTTTATGGATCATACAACGAAATGTATGATGCAATAATTGTTATTCATAGTAGCCGTCCATCGTAGCAGATCGTAGCTACATGATGACAAGAGTATGCTCATTTTGTTGAGATCAGCGTACATCTCCGAGACAACTGTTGCTTGTATATGCATATGTTAGACCTAAACTATTTTGTAGAGTCACTACTTGCAATACTTATAGATCCTAATATTAAACAATAACCATTGTCTTGATAACTGAATATCGCTTTTTGAAACTAAGATAGCATATGAATTCGAGCGAAATCCCTTGAGATATATCTATTGTTATATGTAAATTGAAAACATGTATTTATTTCTTAAACATATACACTGGATACGCATCATGCTATTTGTATGAGGAGGCGCTAGTTGAAACTAGAATAATGACCCCTTATTTAGATAAATATTTGAAGACATCAGTGCAATGCCCTAGCATAAATAAATAATATACACAAGCTTAACGCACAATAAAATATAATTTGGTTAAAAAAATAAACTGCATAATTTACGAAAATTCATGGTTAATCCACCGACAGTGGATAAATCTAAAAAAAGAATAGTTTTAAAAATACGTTTTCTTTTCTGGGAGCACATCGACTAGCCTGGCAGCCGAGTTACATGAGTATTGCAAAGCAACAAAATCGGTGATTTGTCCCTATTTCAAACGACACTATATATTCGTATTATAAATCTTTGAGAGTTATCCAATTTATCTTTTGAGTTTATGTTGTGTAGCGTCTATACGAAAGCTCGGAAGGAAGACGCGGTAGTCTGGCGTGCCTTCTGTATAAACCACGATGTTCAAGTATACCTAGAGCATGATATATGGCCCTATACTAAGACAACTTAATAGCTATGTACAGTAATAAAGGGTACTGATATTGCCATACCAGCAGCAGAAACGGAGACAGTCCAAGGTTTAACCTGTACATTTAGGTTAGTACCAGATTATAAGTCTTAGATTTGTGATCTGTTTTTCCCATTCTTTGTTTAATTCTACATGCAGGTTGCATTAAAAGAATTATTGTTCAAAGCATCTAAAGGTTTTCATTTTTGTCTATTCTGCTTATATTCAAATGGTGGAGCTGTTATCCTTCTCTTGGAAATTAAAAACAAACCACACGGACTCCTTTAAATATGTGCAATAAGTCATTTTTATCTTATTTTTGTTTGAGGCTTGTTTTGTTATGAATTTATTTGAATTATTTAACGCTAATTTAGGCTAACAGATGACCAGTTAACCTATCAACTCTTTCCCGGGATTCTGACAGTATTGAATGGTTTACCAGTATCTTCTTAGTAAAGTAACAGCCGCTCACTTAGAACACAGCGGTGGAAGGCAAATGACCATCGGAAAGAAACTGTATGTCATTCATCACGGAGACCGTACCTGAGCTCAGATTGGATCGAACCCACAGCTCTCGGTTTCACAGCCAAGTTCCACCAATCATATCCTCATATTTTATATCACATTATATAAAAATAAAGAGAATTACTGAAAAAATCATTGGAATGTGTTAAACCATAATTCCTAAATCTCTTATCTCTATCATTTAGTCAAAATATTGTCTAGTGCCAAATTCCATAGACTTTCGAGACATAGAAAATGTTAATAGGAAAACAATAAGTAATGTTACTATTCTCGATATTTTCTATAGCATCGTTTCATTACTGAACTGTATGTTTTAAGATGATTGCAAAATGCCGTTTCCAAGTGAAACTAAGTAAGATTGATATTCAATTTACAAACTTCAACTCCAAGATATAAATCCATATTCAGACGGAAGGCCCTAAATTTAGCAAGAAATACTAGTGTTACTCTTTCATTATAGATAACTTGATTTAATTAACTTAGAGTATGGCTTTAACTTAAATACAGTGACTGTTCGTATGGTTGTCTCTCGAATGTAAATGAGTATTTAAATGCTTTACTGTTTGTTACTGAGTTACTTAACGAAAATATACTCGTTATTTGATATTTGACACTCTCGAGATGTTTCCTCTCCGAAACATATATCAGAAAAACGCAGTTTGTATATTAAAAGCTTTACCAATGAAATCGATTTTCTGATTTGAAGACCATTTGTGTTTGAAACATGTTTTACGTTATTGTACATAATTACACTGTTACGGTGCAATTAAAAAATGCAGATTTTAGTATGAGGATTTTTTCTTATATTCTTATATATTTCCTTCGTATCCTTTTCTGTGGTAGGTGAGGATTCTGCATATAGTTTGGCATTTTTCATTACTTGAAAGATAACAAGTTGAATAACTCAGTGTTTTCAATTGATTTTGGAATATGTAGCACAAAAAAAAAAAAAAAAAATGGAACCTAGACTGAATCCTTTCGGAACTGATATCGAAATTCAAAATTCTTATTATACCCATATAAAGCTGAGAGGCGATAAGATAGTTAAGGCCGAAGCTCATCATTGACATAATACAGAGCAACAAGGGCGATAACTCCAGATTTATTGTTTCTGTCTGTTGGAAATAACTAGTAGATTAAAAAGGAAGTGTTATAGGCTTTTAGTATAGTATTTGAATCTGAAGCTAAGATATTGATTATGTTTTCACATTTAATACACAAATTCACATATACCATTTCAAAAAGCATGTTAAGTTTATAACTCGGTGGGTTAAATCAGTAGGAAAAGTTGTTACATTTTATTAATCCCGCATTTCCGGAAATGCACGTAACTGTAGCACAATGTGCAATTTTTGTATTTTAATTAATTGATGAGAAAGGGAAGCTAAGAGTGATATCTTAGCACATGAATTCGTTGTTAAAGACATTTTATCAGTACCGTCTGAGATTGTGATCATTCGTTATGATGCCTTTTTTGATTTCTTTATATAGATTTATAAATATGAATTATATAAACATACAAAAGTTGACCATGTATTTCTTGTTATGTCTAGTATAGAAACGCTTCTTCGATGCTTGACATTCGCATAACTTTGACAATACACTGAATAATCATTGGTTACGCAATCATACGGCTAGAGATAGTTTCAGAATATCTAATACCATTAAGATGACTTAACGAATATATTAAAAACAATTTTGATGTTTATTATATCAAACTCGGGATTGTATAATCAAGTTTTGTTTGATAAAGTACATACTGGGAATATCATTAAATGAAATTTGAAGAGAGTGATCAAATTAAGCCATACGCTATTCATTTTCTATTCAAGCACACGCTCAGCCACACATATATACACCAACTTGCAAAGTTGTTTCGTGGGCAGTAAAAAGAAAGCACAGGCATTAGAAATATTAACAAACATTCCATGTTTCCGGACCATTTCACAAAGCACCCAATGCCTGCACGAACTTTATAGAGATGTATAGGGCAATAACTGAGAATATCATAAATGTCTCCAAGTCGCAGTGACAAATACAAATGATAGAAGTAAATGATCACACAGACCAAGTAACATAAATGATAAATCATTTATGCCTGTTGGTTATTTTCTATCTCTACAATTATGCATGGTTGTTTAATAGGGTAACACACTTAAGAAATGTTCATGGCAAGTTGTTTATGAAATTTTACCGGCAATTTTATTCAAAATGAAATTTGGAAATATATTATAGAGCATAATAAGAATATATTAGTAGTACAAATTTGGTGCGCTGAGGATGGTCAAATAATTCCTTCTATCCAGATGTAACTTTGTTGGTATTTACCATTAAATGTAAATTGATAGACCGTCTTGCTATCATAAGCAGGAAGAACTACAGAAGCAAAAGATATTTAATGCTATTCACAGAATAAATACATTTCTTCCATGCCACTTAAACTCATATACCCAAGACAAAATGTTATAATGCTACTATGATATCAATTTGTGTGCTCTCTGCAGTAAGATGTAAATTTATATTCATAAGGTATCGGTAAAAGAAGGTAAATTGCCTGTGCACATTCAATATGAGCGGAAACGATTATCCATTTTCTTCTACGCATACGAATATGCTGACAAACGTATAATGCTTTGTTGTCGGTTGAAATAATGAACTTAATATTCACCCAAGATAATGTATAAGTGGACCGATGCGTTTTTTGAAAAGATAAATATTGGTTATAAAATTTATCTAAATGTAATATCATATATGCTAATCGAATTGGATATTGCATACACACGTGTATGTCACCAGAGGAATTACATGTAGAAACATATGAAGTTACTAACATCAACATCAACATCTTAGTGCGTGTAAGCTATATAATGTTAAAACTATTATCAGATATATACAGTTATTTATTTCACATATATAAATTAAATATTTAATTAAAAGACATTACATTTTGTTTGCAAACATACTCTACTTAACTTTAACAAATTTCTAGTAAAATATATTCGGTATGTCTACGGTCCGTCATATGCCTATTACGGAAAAATAATTAAGTTTTCTCTTTGTAACTGAACAAAATCACCTTAGAAACGTAGACACATTCTTAGAGGAAACCAAATGTAACATTTCAGAAAAAATGAATATAATAAACATTGAAAACTCAGAAGCTACGCTGATTAAAACAGCCAGTTTCTATTACCTCATCTAATGGCTGATTCAGCGATGTATAGCTGTAGTTTTCATCTATTTCATGTGGAACAAACAATGAATAAACGTGCTCATCTGTAAGCAACTTGGTATCTGAAAGCAGCTCCATAAAACACCACTGAGTATTCAATAAATTATGTGTTTGGGGGACTATCGAGGGAAACAGTGAGGCCTTTGTCGTTCCTATACTGATTCTTTTATAATTCACAGTTTGCACAACACTCGTTCATAAAAAATCATTATATTTCCTTTCTGCATAGACATAGAAAATTGTTTTTATGCCGTGAAAAAAAGATAATTTATTCAAGGACATTAATCAAAAAATATTTCATTGTAGCCGAGGAACATATCTTCGGCATGATGCAGGATTGAAGCTTTTATAAGTCCTTATTGAATGCAATGAAGTATGCTTATAAGACAAATACCACCTCTAAGTCAAATTGATTTTGTGAAGCATATTCCAGAATGTTACCTTTGGATTAAAATTAGTGCAAATTTGATAGCTAGCAACAATTACAATTGAATTACAATTGTAATATCATCGTTAATTTAGAGCTTGCAGTATAGTCCAATAAAGCGTTTAAGTGGTAAGTTATTTACAAGTAATATAACGCTTCTCTCTGGCTTTGAATTGGAAATACATACATGATGACCCCGTAAAACCATTTCCCTTTCTAATTCGAATTCAGACCTTAATTACTTTTTTGATTCATGTGAGGAATCTCATCAAATAACAATATTAAAATGTATCGACAAAATACTACAAAGCAAGAGAAACACGAAACTCATTATATGTAAGAAATATGCATATTACATGTATAGATTTATTTAAGCATAAGATTTTGCCTTAAAGGCTATACAAAGGGGAGAGAGAAACGCAGTGTAAACGTTCTGTTGGTTTATAGGAATGTATAAGATCTTATTTAAAGTATGTCGATTTATAGAAATACAAGGAACGTCTTAATTAAGTAGAATGTTCCCGGGCTGGTCGTATGTGGTAAAAGAAAAATGTCGGATTTCAAAATTTTGAGGTTACTATTAAGGTTAACATAACCAAAGTTTGCTTACTTTTCCCATCGGTATATTTTACATGCATTACGGAACATTACGTTTCATAAAGTCAAGAAGGTTTAAGATGACACCATCTGCGAAACGCAGACAAACACGTAAATTCGAGTTAAGTTTTCGCCAAACATCAGAAAAAAGTATGAGCACAATCTACAAATATATTTGGGACATAATTCAGAAATGCCACATTCATTATTAACAGCCAAGCCTATGTCTCGAGCAGCTAAAAGGAAACGGAGTTATAAATATCAGATGTAATTTTTTTCTGTTCAGATGAGTTACCACATGGATAAATGAACAGAGATTGTATATCTTACAACCATTACGCTTGTGTTCATTTAGAATTTTCAGGTCCCATCAATCGACGATATTATTTACATAGACGTTGTTCGATTTTGGGTGTAACATGGTCTATTGACCTTTATCCGTGACATTTTGTTTCGAACCTGCTAGCTGGTTAAATTGATTATATATTATCCAAAGGAATGACAAGTTGCTGAGATCTTGAAAATAAATCTGCTTCTGAGGGACATTTGATTGCTCATAAATATTAATTAAGGTTAACTTATTTGATGAACTGTCACCTACCTCATTTTCAGGTTAACATTTTGTGTCTTTGAACTGTATCATTTGATACCATGAGTATTGAACCTCACCATCAAAGATTGATAATTTTGGGAGAGATATACGTTACGATGAGAAAGGAATGTATGTTTGACTATGTGTAAATACTAAAGGCATATGCAACAAAACAGTGTTAATAATTTTTTGTTCAGAGATCTCGCTTTGAATGGTAAATTAATTCCAAGAATTCCAAGAAATGAGATTCTTATATTTAATATGAAAATTTTTAAAATAAAACTTCCGAATGGCCTATCTAAGATTTGCAGTGCCTGGCAATCCAGAAAATATCCTTGAAAAATCACTTATTCCTTGCCAGATGCAATTCTAATAATAGGATATATCACTGCGCGCAGTCATGATTTTGTATGCGTTATGCTTTTGAAAAAACAGCAGCCATTAATATGCAGTTGACACTCCGTAATCTTTTTTCAAGAAAACGCAAGGAATACAAGATATTCTTTTTCCAATCATATTATTCTTTTTCAAATTTGTTTCGACTCTCAAGACAAATCCACTTGACAGTGCATTGACATTTTTCAATTACGTTTAATACCATTAAGTAACAGTTGCAAGTCTCAAATGTGCGAATACAATTATGTTGAAATATATCTTAAAAGCATGCAAATAATTTGTCAGAGATAAGTTCACAAATGGTATGAATTATTCATAAAATATAGAATGGATATTAGTTATATTCAAGTTACCTCTGAAGAAAATATCTGAAAAGTGTCTGTTGTTCCTTATTTCTGTTAAAATAGTTTTTATTTGATCTAAAGATAAACTTTAAACCCAAAAATTGTTTAGAGCAATACTGTTCGTCTAAATTGAATTACAATAAAATTTATTGAAACACATTAGATATGATTCATAAATTCATTATGTAAAAGCCATTTATTACATTGTTAGATGGCAAACAGTTTATCGTCGCTTGATGGCACATATAATGCCAGGAATATGTCTCAACGTGACTGATCTAATGCAAAAACTCTGTTTTACAAAAATATATGTACATAATTCTTAGAAATATATTTTTCATTAAATCTTAATAAACGGCAGTATTAATTAAATCAATTAAGGAAACATGATGCTTATAAAAAGATAGTATTAATTAATTTTTGATCATATAAAGAAATAAACTGAGCAATAATTGACGTAGAAAATTAGTGTAAATTGCGATATACGTACAATTATTACTTCGACTTTTTTTTTCATAGCTGTGGCTAATTTAAAATGTCTTTCCGAGTATTTTTATGGTATTTTACTACATGATAACAAAACTATGCTCATGGTGTTGAGTTTAGTATATATTTCTGAGGAAACTGTGCATTTGGAAAATGTTAGACACAAATTATTTTGTAGAATCCCCACATGTAATATTCATATATCCTGAAAATAAACAATAATCCTTGTCTGGATTCTTACTTAGGCATAACTGAAAATAGCTATTTGAAATAAGGATATAATATACACGCACGAGCATATCTCAAATTTGACTTCAAGCAAAATCCCTTATACAATATTTATTGCTATATGCAGATTAAAAATATTTTTACGGTGTACTTCTATTTTTATTTTTTCCACATAGGAGATTCCAACAACATAGTATAAACATTCATGACAATACAATACATTATATCAAACAATTGTGCAACATGGAAGGGACGAAAGGGAGAATAAAAGAGAGAGAAAGAGAGAGAGAGAGGAAGGAGTTCGGACATAAGATGATATCAAAGTCCCTTAAAGACAGGTAAGAGACTTATAACAACGAATAATCTCCATTTACCCGATGCTAATAAAGATAATTCGAGATACAGGCAACCACACGACAACATGACAATACAAAACATTACATTATAACAGAGATTTACATCACCAAATATAGCTTCATGATTATATAAACGAAAAAAAAGAAACGGGTAAAATCATAATTTAACTAAATCCCTTACCGAAACGAAATGTAAGAGGTTTACTATGATCAAGGGCATGTATAGAGTTAGCAGGCAGCTTATGAGCTAATGAGGTAAAAAAAGAGAGAAGAAATAAGGGGTAATACAGACAAAAAAGAATGAATTATGATAAAATACACCATGTATAAAAATAAATAAATACATAGCATAAGGACTCACTCCAGAACTAAACATAACATACCAATTGCATAGACCGAAATGACGCAGATCATATACCCGATGCATTAAAAAGAATTTGGACAAACACAACATACACGCCAATGCGTTCGCGCGCGCGCGCACACACACACATGTACAATTATGGCAAGGTCCCTGTGTCGCAGCACGGCAGCATGTATAATATAGTGAATGTTAAACCTTGTAATAAGACCACATTATATGCAATACTGGTATGATTTTCCACAAAATAAATAATACTTATTGTGCAGAATATCTACAAGTGCTGGACAGTGAACACCAAGTAAACTTAAGTGTGTCTTGACCAAACAGACGTTGCACGTTCGACATGAAATCGGTCCGATATGTAGCTAGAGCTGAACAATTAAGCAGGATATGGTCTGTCAGACAATCAGGAGCTATCGCGGCAGAACATATACAACATATTTCATTGTATTTGGTAGTGTAGGTGATTAATTTCATAACGGAACGACAGCATGACAGATATCGTGGATAATGTACTGCAAAAGCCTAGACGTCACTATATTGATAATGACAATGTATAGACATGAACCGGTCAAATTCAGTGGAACATATCCGGTTTTGCCACGATGCTATTTCTTTAACCCGCAGACTTGCATGAACTTTTTTCTTCCGTAGTCTTATATTTGGAAATGACCCATACTGCAAAAAATGTCGCGGTAATGAATTAGATCTAAATATGTTAAGATGGCATCAATATCTGAGCAAAACCCTTTCCTATCTATATTCAACATATGAGATGTCATGCGGAACAGGAATATTTGATTGACTGCAGATCGTCTGTTTAACCTGCAGAGCTGGCCGAATAGGGTAAGTTTCCTTTTCATGATTTCTACACTGATTTGGAGCGATTTAATTACTCAGTGCTACGTCTGATCTCGTTCTTATTGCTAATCCCTGTATGTGTTTAATGCACAAGCGATGTGCCCGTTCTATGCATAACAGTTCCGAGTAAGAGAGACTGTAAAAACATTTTAACATACATTTATTAAGCACATGTTATTCCATTTTAAAAGTGTCTCGTTTTTCTTTTCAAGGTATTGGTAACCTTATAGCCACCAAATCATGCTATAACTTTGCAATATTTTGTATTAAAATGTCAAACAATTAAAAATGTTAGGAACTAATTAACAAGTTATATAGTGGTAGAAGTTGTTTTGATTTGTATTTTTCATAGGTAATCCCCATTCCCCATTTCTCTATAGTGATGTTAAGTTTTTAAATGATAATTAGAAATAGAATAAATAAGACATTATTCTACCGTGAGTTTTTCTCGAAAATCAAATTCATTTTTTCATAATCACAGAAATTGTATATTTTCCATAGGCTTAAATTTTAACTTAAATACAGAGGATATCCCTCTAATTTTAATAAAACTTGAAAAAGACTCACGGCGGAATATTTTTATTCTTTAATGTTTTCCAAGTGACAGAATTTAGTAGAAATATTACAACTCACTGGCAAGATATGGATTATGGTTATAAGGGTGCTTATACCCTGAGGTTATAAATACACCATTATATCTTAGTTGGATTTTAACAATACACCTGTCAGATGAAATATGTTTTAAGTTAAACAAAATGACATATACCATATTCAGAATGATATCAGTGCTAGCCTTGTGCACGACAAATATCTCTGTTTGAAAATTATGTTCAATTTGTATATTACGTTATTTGCTGGAAAGGAAGATCCTAACCGAATTCGTCAGATACATTATTTGATGTTTCATATTCATAAAATGATCTAGATAGTTTTTGTATTTTTTCATTTATTTTAAAATTCAAACTATTTTCAGTTACAGTGCAAGACATTAAACGGCGAAAAGCATGAAGCACCTTATTTTTAAAAAAGTGTATCAAAATAAACTTGGTATATACCCTTAAATGTCTATCATTTACTTGAAATACCGTTTACTTACTGAAAACGAAAATGCTTTATTTCATAGACTTTCGTGGCAATTGGAGGAAATGTGAATAGGAGGACGTTTAGTAACCCTACTTATCTAGAACACTTTCTACTGAACTATAGCTGATGCGTAAGAATGATTGCAAAATACCATTTCTCAAGTAAGACTGATTTTCAATTTAAAAACTTCAACTCCAAGATATAAATCCTTATCAATGCGGAAGGCTCTAAATTTAGCAAGATAATAGGGTTTCTCTTCTAATATGAATAACTTTTAGACTGATTTTTTAAAAAAAACAAATGGCTTGAACTTAGTGATATTCCGTATGGTGGTCTCCGACGAAGTTGAGTATTTATTTTTCTACAGTTTGTTAATGAATTACTCTATCAAAATAGAATAATCATTTAGCTCGCTCGATAATAAATCATGCCCCCCAAACAACAACAACAACATCACCACCACCAACAACAAAACAACAACAACAACAACAACCCCCCAAAAAACCACAAAAAAACAAAAAAAAACACGACATATTCTGAATAATATGAGGGGAAAAAAATCAAAACTTCAGAAATGAAATTGATGATTCCTAGTCATGATTTCGAGACTTTGAGCGAATAAAATATATATTTAAGCTGTTACAATGCAAATAAAAGAATGCAGAATTTCTTATGACTTGACTATTTGAGTTAACCGTCGCTTCGACAGTATTTCAGTCATATAGCGACGTCCAGCTAATTACAGGTGGAGGAAGACCCCGATTGCACAGAAGCATCCGGGTAGAACCCGACCTACCGCAAGCCAGCTGGAAGGCTTCCTCACATGAAAATCCGAATGACCCTGCAGATATTCGAACCCAGGCGGTGAGGGGTTGAGTGAATGTTAAAGTAGAATTTCTTATGATGATTAATTTCCTTATATACACTGTTCAACTTGAATGCAAGTTTTTGTAAGAGGTGGCGGTTTTAAATATTTTTGATCAATTTTGTAATAACCTTAGTTTGTAGATTAAAATGAAGATTTTGTGGCATGTCAAAGTGCTTCCAATAAATTTTGGAATATCTAAATGCAAAAGAAAAAATATTTTGTATATAATTCAATGTTGGCTGAGATCTTGTATGAAATTAAAAGCCAGCATAATAATAATATGCACCTAGCAATACTGTATACTGGTTTAAAGCTGATAGACGGTAATATAGTTGAGACCGAGAAACATTATCGGTATCATACAGAGCAACAGGGGATATGACTCCAGGCTTGTTTCTTTTCTGTTGTATATAATAAATAAAGGTATATGGTAATGAATAGACTTTTATTAATGCACTTAGACCTGAAGTCTAGATATTGATTTTGTTTTCTCATTTAATACACATCTTCACTTTTAAAAGAAACATGTTAGTTTTACAACCCAGTAAGTTATATCCGTAGGGAAAGCACAGTAATTGACATTTACATTTCATTTATTCCAGCAGATTTCCGGAATTGTATGTAACTGTAGCAACGGTAAACCCCAATACAACAACAACAATTAAAGCGTGTGTATTTTGTTATCTTCAGTATAGAAAAAATTTCTTCGATGCTTGACATTCGCATATCTTTGACACTTACACGTGGCTAAAATACGTTATCATTTGCCTCTAGTGTGTCTCAGAATATCCGGTACTATTACAAGTTGCTGTTTAGCTTTTATTTTTTAACCAAATTCGATGCTTAATATATCAAACTATGGATGTTATAATCATGGTTTGTTTGATAAAAATCACTATGCTATGAATATACAGAAAATGTCAATTTTAAGTTATGAGTGATCAAATTTGGCAATGTGGTATTTATTTTCCTTTCAAATGCAAACCAGACCACGTTTATATACATCCACTACAAAGTTGCTTGAGGGGGTAGCAAAAAGAAATCAGGCGTTATTGAAAGTATTAACAAGCATCCGATGTTTCCGACTTCTATAACTAATCATCGAGTATCTGCACGAACTATAAAGAGATATATAGAGCAATAACTGAGCATGTCATTAATGACTCCAGTTTGTCGTGAGAAGTCCAAATAATAGAGGAAAAGACTTGCAGAAAAACATATAGACCAACTAAACGTAAAGAAAATACTAGCTTGTCGCATTTTCTATATTTCCATACAGTAATGTTAATAACAAGTTGTTTTTGAATCAATTTCAGTACTTATATTCAAAGTAAACTTTGGCAATATATTTTCCAAAGCAAAGCCAGGTGATATATATATATAGTATTACAATGGGTGAATCTGGTAAAGGCCATATACCTCCTTCCATCAAGATGTGTCTATGTTGATATTTACCATTATAGGTAATCTGATAGACCATCTTGGCATTATTAGCAAGAAAAATTACAGTAGCAAAAGATATTTGAGCCTATTCAAAGAATAAAGGCAATTCTTCCATGTCATTTAGACAAATAAACATCAGACAGAATGTTCTAAATGTTATTTAAATATCAGTTTAGGTGCTCCCTGCAGTAAGATGTAAATTTATATTCATATGGTAACCGGAAAAAGAAAGGTAAATTGCCTGTATGAACGAAAACGATTTTGCAGTTTCTTCTACGCATATAAATGTGCTGACAAAAGTGTAATGCTTTGTTGTCTGTTAAAATGTTTAAAATATGGTCAAAGTGAACCAATAAATGATTTGGAAAACATTGACATAGTTTGTAAGATGTAATAATCTAAATCAAATATAAATATAAAATGTAAAACTATACATATATTGTTTGTATTTTTTTCAGTTTAGATTTACAAAGTTCTTGTTAAGTGTATAGGGAATGTCTTGCCGTTCCCTATTCACGTATACTTATGACGGGGAATATAATAAGTCATCTCTGCGTGGCTGAACAAAATCATCTTAAATACGCAGAATATAGTACACCAGACTATATTCCAAACAAAAAAATTCAAATGCATTTTGATTACACGTTGATTAAAGCAGTTTTTTTTATTTCCTCATTCAAACACAGACATTCATAACAGAAATGTGCGTCTACTTGGTTTCTAGGAATGTATTTAATCTTATTTAGATGACGTATATAAAAAAATATAAAAATACAAGGAACGTCTTCAGAAAACTGGTCTCATTAAAATGAAATAAACAGAAAAGCCAGATGGTAAAACTTGATTATGGCTACTGAGTTTATATGCCAAGTGTACTACCCTTTTCCCTTCAGAGTATACTGAATGCAATAAGGACTAATATATGTTTCATAAAGTCAAGAAAATTCTGAGAAGACACTGCAAAAGACTAGTCTTGCGTAACACAAAACGTAGACAAACACATGCATTCGGTTAAAATTTCCGCCAAAACATCAGAAGGAAGTACCAGGACAATTTACCAGAAATATTTTTGACATAATTCAATATGCCACATTTCGTTATTACAACCTAGCCTATGTCTAGGTATCGAGTAGTTGAAAGCGGAATCTCAGAAGCAATTTCTATCCGTTCGGATGATTCACCACATGAATGGAGAATGTATATTATATATGCTATATATTATGTATATATTTCAACATTTACGCTGTGTTCATTTAAATTCTCAGCTGATGCGCAGTCCCATCACTCGACGATATTTGTTTCCTTTAAGTGGTTGGAAAATGCGTGTTTGATTTTAGATGCAACATACACTTTTTCATTGACAGTCAAATGTCTTATTTTGTATCAACGTCATGAGTAATGATACTTACTAGTCTGAAAATGGAAATAAGTCATATTGCTAATATTATACCAGTTTATTAATACAATATATCTCTACACACTTAAATGTCTGTGCCTTGAAGGCACCAATCAACATTATTCTTCTAGTTACGAAATAAATTGTATAAAGCTGATCCGAAGGCAAGTTGTTGATTTCATGTGAGGAAAACCTTCTTGCTGATAATTATAAAACATATTGGATAAGCTTTCTTCTGTTTTCATTTACATGTATGCATTATATGTATTTGAACTGTAAAAATGAATTGACATGAATATAGAACTACAGTACCAAAGAATGACGATGTTAGAGAAATGTATGTTTGACTATGCGTTAAGACTAAAGGCACATGCAACATAATAGTATTTATTACCTTTTGTTCAGAAAATTAATTCTCTGATATTGTTTTCAATCATTTTCTATGGTAAATATTAATTTCAAATTAGTTATTTCATATTAAATATGAAATAGTAAGTAAGAAGAGAACACGGTTTCCAAAGGGTCCATCTAAGTCTGGCAGTGATTCGCAATCCAGTGACTATCCTTGAAAAACTAATCACTTATTTTTAGCCAAATTTAATTCATTTTAAATCCATAGGATTTGAAATCAATGTAAAAAAAAAGCAGCCATTAACATTCAGCTGAAATCTTTAATCTTTTATCCAGATGACGCATGGAATACCGGATATTCTTTTTACGTTCATATTTTCAAATTGGGCTTCGACTGTCAAAACTAACTGGAATTCAGAAATGTTGCATCAAGGTTAAATAAACGTTGCTTCTGAACACTAATCTTGAAATGATATACGAGTTTAGAAGTTGGTCTGATTTCAAATAAAATGACTTAATCCAAAATTCCATGTCATTTTTGTCGTCAATTTTTTTTTTGTAGTTACCTTGACAAAATTTGATTCTATGCTACAACATGCCTAGACATAATGAACAGCTTGTGTATATATAGCTTTTACAATAAACAGTTCAAATGAATGGCCCATTGTAATATGGGAACGTCAACATATAAGAACATTTATTACATCTAACAATACTAACATGATGATATTCGGTGACACTATGTTTTAATTGAAATAGCGTGTTTATACCATTTAGTACAGCTGTGAAGCCAGTCATAAACGTGTAAACATATGTTGAAATATCAAATGCATATAGATTACAATATGCAAAACATTTAATAGGACATGTAATTTGTTAACAGCATTTTTGAAATATGCATAAAATTCCAAAATACTATTATTGATGATAAAGTTAACTCTCATTAAATGTCTAAAATGTAAGTGTTGTTCTTTGCTACTTTTAAACATTTTCTTATTTGATTTTAAAATAAACTTTTTTTCTAAAATTTGCTAGAGAATTACAGTAATCTGATGAATAGCATTACAAGAAGACCATAATGGCCCCTATGGAGGAGACAAATTTGACCCCAGGGCCATGATTTGACCAAACACCGAATATCTAAACTCTAGGCCTTGTGGTTTCTGAGAAGATGATCAAGTTTTTCCTATATTAGACTATGTTAAATAATGTTACCTCTGGGGCGGGGCCAGTTTTAACCCCAGGGTCATGATTTGAACAAATTTGGTAGAAGCCCACTGTAAATGGTACACAACAAAAATTTTTACTCCAGGCCTTGTGGTTTCTGAGAAAACGATTTTTCAAGTTTTTTTCTATATTCGCCTATGTAAAATCAAGTGACCTCTATGGCGGGGCAAAATTTGACCCCAGGGCCATGATTTGAACAAACTTGGTAGTGATCTAATCGACAATGCTGCACACCAAGTATCTAAACTCCAGGCCTTGTGGTTTCTGAAAAGAATATTTTTCAAGTTTTTTCTATATAAGCCTATTTTAAATCAAGTGACCCCTGGTGCAGGGCCAATTTGACCCTAGGGTCATGATTTGAACAAACTAGGTAGATATCCACTAGACAATGCTACACACCAAATATCTAAGCCTTGTGGTTTCTGAGAAGAAGAACTTTTATTTAGCGTCTGTGACCTAATCATGCAACAGACCGGAACCATTTGAACAATTTTATAGGGAATCACCTTAGAAACATCCTTGCAAAGTTTAATCACTTTCCCATCAGTAGTTTCAGAGAAGAATATTTTTTAAGTAAATTGTTGACGACTGACGCCGGACAAAGCTGGTCCCAAAAGCTCACCTTGGCACTTCGTGCCAGGTGAGCTAAAATCAATAGTAATACATTAGATATCGTATGATTCATTGATTCATTATGCACGAGCCATTAGTGACACTCTCAGATGGCAGATCAATTGCTTGATTGCGAGTATTATCCAAGAGAAATGTTTCAATGTTATCAATACATATGTTACACATTGTCTAGAGAACATTGTTAATACAGACAACGTGTCACTAGTAGCACTTTACTTTTACTGTCGCTTTTCCCTTCTGTCTATTCGGTTAAATACATTTTAATTCTTGAAGCCATTCATGAAGGCACACGATATACATAAAAAGATAGCTGCGCGCCTGACATCCAAATCATATGAAATTAATACAATCCAACAACAAACTAATTGTAACCAAGGCCATGCAAATTGGGGGCCTAATAAAGAGACATGACACTGGATATTGTTGCAACTGATATGTTGATTATTACATTTCTTCAGACAAAATGCCTTAGGGGGAGGGTTTCTTTTGGATAAGTCTGATACACAGAAGTAATTTGCAAAAACATACATAAATTACGTAAAATGTTCTTTGAAATGCCCCTTTGTATTAAACTAAAATAAACGACCGTTGTTATCAAGTCAGATTAATGGAACTTAACGCTTTGAATAGGATACTAGCAGCGTATATGCTTGAATCAATAAATTCTGGTGCCATATAATTCTCATCGCAAATGTAATAAATTATAAAATGAAATAAATAATGCGATAATTGGTGTAGAAGATCATTCTAAATTACGGCATCATTTTTTGTTTCAATAGTTGCCAATCATAGTAGTGAAATTTTACTATATTATTACAAATGTATGCTCATGGTGTTGGAACTAGTGTTAGTTTACATCTCCGTGGAAACTGTGTTGCTAAATGTATATGTTAGACACAAATTAGTTTTCACTAAATGCAATATTCATAGATTATATTGATAAACAATAACCAATGTCTGTGTTCTAACTTCGGCAGCGAAATCCACTAAACAATGGTTATTGTTATATGCAATTTTACATCGTATTTTTATCTGGATACGTATCATGCTAATTGAAGGTAGAGCACTTTATAACTTAAGTCCTAAAACACCAAGAAGGATAAAAACCACTAACTTTCATAAATACTCGAATACGTTATGCGTTGGTATAAGAAATTAATGTTCCCAATTAATGTTTCTTTAAATTAGTGTCTAAACCGAAGTAAGTGTCCAATAATTAACATGGTTTCTATTCTTTGAAAATAACATATGTATTTAGGTATTTTTTTTTTAACCATTTTTGATTTTGTTTTTATTAACACATCTATACAATAAAGATATAATTACAAATATGACATTTTACAAAGCTTTTATAAGCGCCGACTAGCGACAATTACATTTACTTCAATTACTAATGCTTATTTTAGAACATTTGATAGAAAGGTAAATCCTTACCGAATTTTACATCATTTGATATTAAAGATTTATATAATATAGATAACTTTTTTGTTATTTATTTAAAAAAATATTTATGGCGCAAAACATAATACGGTGAATATGATTCAAACAACTTTTTGTATCATCATATGATCGGTATATGATAATGTATAAATCAAAAGCACCATATTATATGACAAAATTAAAATAAGTTATTGAATCTTATCATTAAAATGTGGTAAATATCTTTAAATGTCCTAAAACACTTTCTAGAGCTACGTTTCATTGCTAAACTTCATACTTACAAAACAAGGATGCTTACAAAATACCGTTTCCAAGTGAAACTAAATTAGATTGATATTCAATTTGCAAACTTCAACTCCAAGATATATATCCTTATTTAAGCAGAATGGTCTAAATTTAGCAAGAAAGCTAGAGTTTCTATTTTACTGTAAATTACTTGTTGATTTAATTAACTTGAATAATGGCTTAAACTTTTACATTTCAGCTTGGTTGTCCCGAATGTAGGTAAGAATTATTTAAATGCATTACCGTTTGTTTCTGATTTGTTTATCAAACAGTATCATTATTAGGTTTGCTCTATCATGAATTGCTTGCTTTCCTCCTAGAAACATTTCTCAAACCATATGAAAAAAATCGAGTTCATAATTCCTATTTACTCTATTGCGATGCAAAGAAAAAAATGCATAATTTCTTATGATGATACTTTCCTCATATATTTCCGCTATTTCCCGTGAGTGTTTCACATATAGTATGGCAATTTTACAATACACCTTACTTGATAGATAACATGTGAATATTTTTTGTGACATATTAAAGTGTTTCAAGTTAATCTTGGAATATTTATGAGCAAAACATTTTTTGTTTCTTTTTGCTGAGATCTTGCATAGAAATAGAATTCAGTCAGTATGATATGCACCAATTCTCATCGAAACTAATTTTCAAACTTCTCTCTACCTTGTGTTTCAACTTAATCATTCATCAATTTACAGGAGTGGCATATTTTAAGTTAAAACAACCCAGTAGCTAGGAAACAGCAGAGTGTTATTCAAGTAAGTGTCGTTTAAAACAAATAAACATGTATACATTCACTTCCAAAGTAGTTTTAGCAAGTAGTTAACACATCACATGCGTTGTTAGAAATATTAACATCTCTTGTTTCCGTCTCATATCACTAAGCATATCTGCATGAAGTATATAGAGATATATAGGGAAATAAATGAGGATGCATAAATGTCTCCAAATCGCCGTAAGAAATGTAAATAAGAGAAATAATAGAACATTCAGACCAAATAAGGTAAAGAGAAAATTATAATGTTTGTAGGATATTCTCCATTTCTATATGTATGCATGGTTATTAAGTAGACTAACGCAGCAGAGAAAAGATGTTTATAAAAAATTTTGCCAGCACTTTTATTTGAAATGAATTTTGGAATTATTTAATTATTTTTCCAAAGCAAAATAAAGTGATATATATAGTATTAGAATGGGTGCATCTGTTAATGGTCATTTAACTCCTTCTTCCAAAATTTGTCTATGTATGGTATTTACCATTTGATGTAAACCGATAGACCGTCTTGGCATCAATAGAAGGAAGAATTACAGTAGTATAACATATTTGAGCCTATTCAGCGAATATATACATTTCTTCCATGTCATTTAAACTAACATACCCAAGGCAAAATGTTCTAGATGCTAATTTCATATCAACTTGTTTGCTTTTTGTAAATTGATATTCATAAGGTAATCAGAAAAAGAAAGGTAAATTGCCTGCACATATTCAATTTGAACAGAAACGATTTTCAATTTTCTACTACGCATACAAATGTGCTCAGTGTGATGTTTGTTGTCGGTTAAGATGTTGAACTTAATTTGCAACGAAGATGATGTGGTATAAGTAAACCAAAAAATACTTTAGGAAACATTTATATATGTTATAAGATATAATAATTTAAATTCAGTGTATTTGCTATATGTCATCAGTGATGGTGCAACATATGTTAAGCATATAAATATTTAATTGCACTATATGATTATAGCATATCGTCCATTGAAAGCCAGAAGGGGCTATCAGCCTTCTTTTTACATATGCTGATAGCCCCTTCTGGCTTTCAATGGACGATATGAAAGAAAATATCATATACATAATTATAGCAAATTATTTCACATAAAGTAGCATGTTTCAACTAGTCTCACGTTATTAATTCATTAAATGATATAAGCTAATGCTAGTAAATGTATGACTATATGC
>CM037795.1:13624205-13674205 GCA_021229015.1 Solen grandis
ATTTTGTTTTCAATCTCTCTTTAGATTTAACAAAGTTCTCGTAAAGTATATTTTGGATACCTCTCCGTCCTTTTTAAACCTATGTTAGGGAACTTTGAATGAAAGAACAAAATCACTTTAGCTGCGCAAACGCCACTCATATAAAAGAAGAGACGTCTTTTAAAAATTAAAGTAATTTCACGGAGTTTCAGAGGCCATATAGGCGCAGTTTTTGGGGAAATAAACGCTAAATAAAGGTGCTCATATGCATACAGCCTGGTATCTAAAGGTAACTCATAAATAAAACTGAAAGGTAAATAAGTAATGTTTTTGGTGACCATCGAGGGGAAACCTTGGGCTAAACTTGTTCATATTTTTTTTTCATTTTTGCACAGAGATAGAAAAGTGTCATCTTAGTCATGAAAATAGCTTTATTATCCATCAACATTAATCAAAAGACATGCCACTATACCTGAGAAACAGATTTGTGGGCATGAAGCCGGATTAAACAATTTTACGCCTTTCTTGAATGCAAGGAAATATGGTTACAATAATTCAAAGTCAGATCCGAGTAACATTGATTTTTTAAGTATATTCCCAGTCGGGTTATTGGCTAACTATCACATTTGGATTAAAAATTGTGAATATCTGAGAGCAACAAACTACAATTGTGATTTTAATATACCCGTTTATATAGAGCTTGCAGTATCAGCAACCAATCAAACATCTTGGTGTAAATCATATACCAGATATTTTACTCTATTGTAATTGTATCAGTAAATATAGTCGTTTTTCCATTATTATATAAACTATAAGCTGTGAAATGCATACGAACAGTTTCGCCTATACATACACGAAATAAAACATTAAAGTCACACATTTGCTCCATGTGATCAAAAGAATTCGTTGCAAATTGCTTGTTGCGTCGTCAGTATTTCCTTCATTATTTAATTATTTTTATAGAATTATAGACTTTATGATAAGACAGGATAATGTGTTCAAGAAGAAAACGCCAATTAAATCATGCAACATAACATTGTAAGTCTGTGTAATACGTCTTTCATTTAGTTAGAAGTTTGAGTGGATTAAAATGATTAAAAATGAATATTGTATAAAGGAAAAACGGATTAAAACGAAGCTTATCGCTCATCTTTGTTAAACTATCTTTGACAACCGAAAAGGCTGATAAGTTACAACTTAAAACGTCTTGATAAAGCGTGTAAAAGTACTAATGCAATTTTGCTCGAAGCGGTGAAATTCACGAATATTAGTTCGGTAGCATAATTACAACATCAATGACAGTAAAAGCATTCCCGAATCTGTCATATAACTTGTCTGTCATATTACTGCTTAACGTGTGTGCTGGAGGGTCACATAGCCTTATTTGTATGAAAAAAGCGGTATGCTATATTTGTCAGTAGCATGGAAACAGACATATCAGATATAATATTTCCACACACAAAAAAAGGAGATTTAATCTTTTTAAGTTCTCGCGTTTTTGTGTTAGAGTACAATTCTAGTTTCCATCCAGTGCAAAAAAATGTCTAGAAGTTGATGAGATTTGAATAACTTTACGTGAATGATATGCCTTTTTTGTTTGAGATTAATTGAAATATTGATAAACGTGATTTATACATGAAATCATTCGCAAAAAATGCCAACCAGTCTGAAAGGCGGATTCGAAGGTTGTGGGCTCGAATCGTGTTGGGGGCAATGATTTTCAAGAACGTGTTCCAAATCGACGTAAACAAATAAGTTTGAACTAAACTTACCACCATTAAAATATAGACCTATCGATAATCCCAAATTCCTGATTAATAAATTAACTATATCCCCATATGCTATGAACATGAGACTAATTAAATGTAGAGGCATTAGATTCAAGATCTAATATTTTCTATAGAATATAAGATTAATATCAGAAATTCAAACATGTACCCACGTCTTCACTCAATCTCAAGATGCGTCTGATAAACTTATATCAACTCCCCAGGACAATCAGTGATATTTCCAGTTGGTTAGATAATGAAATGTGGTATCCTAAATATTGGAAAATTGATGTCATGAAAGCACGATTAATGCAAAATTAATGCAGATAAAACAACATGATATTGCATTATTTATTTTGTTATTGCACTCCCAAGTCCGAAAGAACTGATCTCCTACAAGACTGATGTTAGATATTAATAGTATTCTAACTGACCAGTACTATCTAATCTTTGAGATTGGGGCAGTGGTTAAAAAACATAATGATAACCTGAGATAAATGAAACATTTCTTCGTGAACTATTAGTACATGCTTCTTTCTAAATCCAATATATGAAATTTTGCTAAATTGTATATGATAGAAGAACTGAAGATATTGTTCTTGTTGGAACACTTAATCAATATATTTTTGGAACTTTAACGTAATTTGAATATCTCCCCCAGAAAAATTCCCCAAGCATAATCGGTAAGCTCTGAAGTAAATAGTAAAGTAATTGTAACACTCATTAATATTGGATATATGGCTTTTTCTGTGATACATGCAATAACTATACCACTTATTTAACAATCATTATAAAGACCACATCTTTACGCAAATTGACCATTGTCGGAAAATATAATGGGCGAATACGATGACTTGCCTTGTGAAAAAAACAAATAATTATATATATTTTTTAAAAATTATGCTAACTTTTCTCTATTAATGAATGTAAAATGTTTGGGATCTAAGAATTACGCCATGTAATTTAATTGTATTTCAAATAATTCCCGATTATTTACCAATTTAACCGATTCGGGTTTCAGTTATACATGGTTTTGATATATTATCAGTAAATAATCTATTATGCTTATGTCAAGGTCAATTAAAGGTTAATAGTAATGTCATACAAAATTTACCAAAGAAATACACGTTTGCACGCAGAGAATAGAGCTAAATGTAATTTTGAGCTAAACTAAAATAGCTATATGTGAAGATGACCTTCTACGTTTATAAGGTATTATTTGTTTGTGTTATTTTTTTACCATTGACGGGAAATTGACAGCCCATCTAGAGCAATATTTAGCTGAAAGAAATTCAGTTGCAAAGGGTATAGACACAAAAAATGAAAACCCTCTAAGGCATTTAAACTAATATGCCGCAGACACTATTTTCTGGATTTTATTTAAGTTCAATATGTCTGATCCCAACAATACTGATGTAATTCAGAAGGAACAGGTAAACAGTCTGTGCACATTTGATTGGTTTGAAACGATATACGAAAGTTAACCTCAAATGCTATTGCACCTTTAATGTTATGTTACAGTTGCAATAATATCTGAAATACAATCTCAAATGCAAACTTTATTTGATTATCTGTAGCAGGTACCAACAATGACGTTAAAATGTCGGGATTGTAATATATGAAGTTATATACATATTTGAAATGTTCGTTTATGTAATTATAGATTTAAACAGTTTCGATAAAACAGCTTTTGTTAACTATCTAGTAGATATCATAATGCATATAACTATAAAATGCACAATTTCAGCAGATTTCTACTATATTTTTTTTTTAAAACTTGTTCATTATCATTTGTTTTGACGTTTTCAAGTAAACATTAGAGACAACTATGTACACAAAAATACGCAACTAAAATTCATAGAGGTTAAAAGAAAATAACCACCGGATTAAAATCTTATCAATTTCCTTTGGCTCGAACAAATACATTAATAATAACAAAGACAGATTGATAATTTGTGTTTAAATAAAATGATTAAGCGTATAATCGTATCACTAAAAGGTAGGAGCGTAAATAATATTAATGATGCTCATGATAAACATATTTTTCATGTGATATCATTTATGAATGATTTGTATTTTCTAAAAAAAAATCTTCAATGAATATATGAACCGTTTCCCGTTACAACTAAGGGCCGTGAAATGCCATCACCTAAGTCAACGAAACAATTTTGATGATGACCGCTTTTTGTCAAGTTGTTGTAATAGGATGAAAGTTAAACTGTTTATCATAGAGGTTTTTAGATATTTGATGTATTAATAAGAATACATTCTATAACCAAGACCTGAAATCTAATATGAAAAGTTGACTTACCTAAAATGTTTATTACTTCTTAAAACGCTCTCTTCGAAAAAGTAATGATGGATATCGCCAATGAATCGAATAAATTTAGAGAACATATCATAGTTGTGAACAATACATACATGCTGGAATTTTTTTATAATTTGGGAATCATAGAAATAATTTAAAATGAAAGACAGAATTCATTTTCGAAGGAAAATAAGCATTTAATACCCATTTATGCATGGAAATAAAAAATACTACGATTAATGATTAAAGATAAATGCTCACGCTATTCATGTAAATCTTCGTCACAGATCATGATATTGCGTGTCTACCTAGACAAAATACCTGTTTCTATCAATATATTACTAAATGTAATATCCAATGCCTGAATGCAGAATAATTTATTGTATCTGATAAAGATTATTCATCGTTGAAAGCGGTAGTTATGGCTCTTGTCTCAGCATTGATGGTCAATATTACCGTAAACAATCATCAGGCAATAGGGGTTTTAAAAGCTTTTCTAGTAATGCGACAAATGTCGTCAAAGTGAAAACATTCTCAGTGCAAAAACATCTAACCATTTAGTAAGTCGAGAATCGATATCGAGTTCATGTAAAGGCTGGCATAATTATTCCATTTTCAAAGTGCAAATTGTATGCATAGTCAAATGACACACAGATTTCAAATCCTCCCCATTCTTAATTTCTTATCAATATGTATTTTATCCACACTAAAACTATTCTTGTGTGTGTTTATGTTTAAAAGCAGATGTGGTGTAACGAACAATTTATAATTATTTAAGGGTTTTTGTTTTTCTTCAACCGTTTCTGTAAGTCATAACTCTTTGAATCTCACTTTTATTAAATATTTATAAATGTTTACTTCATGAACAATAGTGTGATTATATCCTTGAAAACTGCAAAGTTGAGTAATACGAGCAAGTTAAGCAAACAATTCTTGAAAACATTAGTGTTAACATGTTATGGTCAAATGCTACGCTCCCCCTGTGTTTTGCATCTTAAATGGTTTATATTGAATATAAAATATATGCCACATGCCGCTAATAACCTGAGAAAACCAAGCGGAAACAAATCTTAAACATACTAATGAAAATAGATATTTGCGAAAAGAAAAATGTTTTATTATAGCTTAATAAAAATAAAAATAAAATGTTCGAATAACTCATACTGCAGCTATGATGAGTTTAATGTCAAATTATTTGGAAATGAGTCTCATCAATCCTAAAGTATGAAATGATAACCGGACGCAAAGTTAGATGATTTATTGGCATTTCTGGGGGAAAATGAGACTAATTAAGCATTGAGACGATTAGTTTTATAACTACACAAGAATCCGTGGTAAATGCACCAAGTTTCTGATACAAAACACAGAAAAGCTTTTAAATAATTTTGCATTTACATTATTGCTTATAATTTCAAATGTATATTTATAACGAATATAATGAGAGACGATTTTATGACAAATAAGGTACACTTTCATTCCATTTTAAATTTGTGGAGAGATATATTTTGTAATCTGCGTGGGTTATTATTAAAATAGTATTGACTGTTTTTTGCCATTGATAATAACGATAATGTTATTAAACATAAACAAAAGATGTACATTTAATCCTACAAGCAGTATTTAAAATTATAATACAAATAGTCATACAAATGTTTTTTAAAAAAGTCAACCATGATATTCGAGTTAGTACAAAATTTAATATACATTCACGTACAATGAATTTTCACACAACATTGTACGAACTTACAATACATTATATATATTTTTCATTAATGCTAACGAGATATTAATTTCATATTACTGATTTTGTCAATCAATGTTATAATTGCTAAAGGATGTTCGCTTATGGACATGTTCGCACAATCAATAATGACAAATGTATATAGATAAAAATTCTGCCAAAATTAAGATTGAATTGCAAGCAGAATATCAGAAGATACGTGGATAAATTTCGTGGATGTCACATACGTTATTGTATTTCCATTCCCGTATGCATTTGAAATTAATTGAAGTATTAATCTCAAAAGTAATTTCATCCGTTGATTGCAATGAATATTTAACTCCAACTGAAACGTATGTGTTAAATTTAAGGTTCTGAACTGTGCAGACACACGTTAAAGAATGGGACAGTACACAAGGGTTTGATATACATTAATGTAACTGAAATGTGTTTAATTATAACTTTTATATTGGCATAAAAGGGTTTAGACTTAGCTTAATTGCAAACTGCTGGAACTAATGCGTATACTAAAACATTTAACAAAATCTGCGACAGATTCGTGGTGCTCGCCTAATAACCACGCTGTACAGATTTACATATTAAATCCGTCTGTGATTGTTCGATTTTATCATATCAACTGTTTCTGTTTCTTCCAAATTAGTCGCTACGCAAATCTGGTAATCAATTTCGCATCATGCAGTAGTGTTTACTTTTTATAAAAAATATACATCTTCGGTAAATTTGATTTTCTGACAGTTGCGGCATATGAAATGTGCCAAAATGTACGAAATGGTATATTAAATTTCTTAATGTCAATATGTTTTTTCGTTAGTTTTGGAATTTTAAAATAAAGTACTTATTTTGTAAATGGAAATTAAACTTTCCAATTATGACGAATAAATATTTTAGGTTAGTATTTGGCATGGTATTGCAAGTTTGAGCATATTAACATTTATTGAAAGTAAATCAGCCAAATGTTTTTATTGCAAATATATATGACATTGTTGAAAACATCACTGAGCGAATTTCAAGACATAAGTCCGACTTTGGCTAAATCTGTCTCTTAAATACCACTCAGATATTTTCATACTATAACAGATTACTGTCCATTTCAGTTTTGATATTAGCGATTTTTTTAGTAATAGAAAACTTGAAACTAATAATTGAATCTGATATACGATAAAACAAATTACTTGATACATTAACTTTCACGACGAGTAGGTAAATGAAAAAAAAAATGTTTTAACATACACAGGTGACTAAAATGCCTAAAGAGGCAGCTAAAATCAAAGATGTTTGTGATTTAAACAATAAACATAAAAAGGGGGGGTGGAGAAAACAAAACAAAAACAAACAAACTCACCACCATAGCAGTTAGATACTTAAATAGATCATGCCAATGTCTAAAGAAACTTTACTCACATCAACTAAAAAGATATTGTTATGCTTCCAAAACAGTAACAGAGGATCCTAAATCGAAAAAAAAATAAATAAATACTTTTAACAGTGGATGGAACACAAAGCATGAAATGTGTTTTCCAATGTCAATTAAAACATCACTTATTCATCATTCAGCTATAAGCTGCCGTTAGTTTCTCCATAAAAACATTCAAAGTAAAAAGTAACATTCGTTTTAAATTAATGTTATTTTGAAATATACATAAAAATAATTAAGATAATATTTATCATATACATATACAACTCCAAATGAAAAATAAAATAAAAGTGATATATAAAGTCTTAATAATACACAGGAATCACCATGGTGTTGTGTCTGGTAACAAATATTTCATCGCCTTAAGCTGTTTTTGTATCTCTGAAAAAAAAATACAACCAACCGTATCGAAATCTATAGGAAACATTGCACTGATATCTACTTAATACATAGACTATCACTGGTTCTTTCTCCAGGAGGTTTTTCATTTAATTTGATTTCCATATATGTCATATGCTTGGAGATAATCATGAAAGGATATCCGAAACCGCAGCAGTAAATCAATATGATATAGCAGCAAAATGCGTGTTGCCCGATACTCGACAGATTGCGGCTCTAATAAATATACTAGACATTTTATGACTAGGGACTGATACAATTACTTAAGTTGCTTATTACATTTCTTTGTCGAATGTTATCAGACAAGATGCCTTAGAAGGAAGATTAATTGCAGAAGAAGTCTTACAGTCTTACAGCTAAAGCAAATTTGCAAAACGTACATACGTAGCTAGGAAATGCATTCACTTATATTCACTTATTCGTACATATAAATAAGTTACTGTTGGTATCTTATAAGAATATGCAAAGGCGAGCATAGGCTCCTATTTTCTTGAGAAATGTCTTAATAGATTCTATCCTGATTAGAAGTCACCCAAAATTTTTTTGTCAATCAGATCGGTCTATTTTTATATGGTAAAACAGAAATGAAGTGGAGTTCTGTTGAAAAAAAAAACGTTGATAAATTTTAAAATTTAGATTTTCTGAATGGCCATACATTTAGGGCAAATTCTAAAAGATGTTTTGGTAAGACTTTAATTGTCAATGGTAGGCGCCACTTATATTTTGGGATAAACAAAAATATTTACTTGCTGCTCCTGAACATTACTAAATTTTCGCCCATCTTTACCTACGTTATCTCGTGCTTAAAGTACATTTGCTAAAACTGTAGAACAATAGTTCATATTTATGGTATATACTTATCACATCGAAAGTTTAACGTGATTCACCTAAAACAAAAAAACCGCAGAGAAGAAATTAGTCGAAATGCATTTAGCAATGGAAAGCGTATCAATTGATTCACTTAGTTCCATAAGAAATATTAAGGATTTGTAAGTAGAGAAACACTGATATATATATATTTATAGTAACTAATTAAAACAAAATTCCAGGATGTCTTCAATTCGATATGCAAACTACTATTTCTCGTAGAAGTGAAACTAAGCAAAATCGATATTTTTACTAATCTAATTACATAATCTGAAACTTAATGTAACAAAACAAACTATTGTTTCATTATACTTATTTTGATAATATAGTATTAATTTAGACAAATTGGTGATTAAGTAAACTTCATGGAAATTTGATGCTGTAATTCCATATACACATTTATTTATACACTGTACATTTTATGTCACCGAAATATATCATGTTTTCTCAGTGATAAACACAATTGACGTTTTACATGCATACATGATTTCATCGTTTTCTACATTAAATTAGAATTATATGACTACTGAATATTATCAATTTTGAAATGCATACATTGTGCTTTATTATTTTAAAAAGAATTGAAGCAGCCTATAATTCATAAACCTGAAACAAATTTAGAATAAGATGCTACGAGTACCAGATCCTGTTTTGGGTTATAAAACATTTATCGCTGTAATTATCCATAGCACGGAAATATGCCTTACAGTAACTATTTTGAAAATTGGTTCCTTGTGTCCGCAGTTCCCTTGACTTAAGGGACTTTGACAAATGTATTGTTTGGGAAATGATATTTACCAACGAATTTATAGCTTTGTCTAATCCTCTTTCGAATGCATTCAAAGTATCCATAATTGGATAGATCATTAGCAAATAACTGCGTACCCCTCTCTTACTTAAGCGGTTATTGATAAGTTAACATAATATAATTGCAGTTCGTGAAACAACTGTCAGATTCAAGCATGCTTGTAGGATATCTTAGTGCAAGAACCATGTAAGTTATCATTTTTTCTATTTTTGTAATTTCACTAGAAGATACATGACCAATTATTGTTTCCGCACGTTGACCAAATCATTAAGGCTGCATACATGTAACTAAAAAAGAAATTCTGTATCAGTACATACTTATACATGTAGTAATAATAGGATTTAGTAGCTAAGTTTATGAATGCTTTTAGATGTCATTTTATGCAGTTTTCATGCACTACATCTATACGACTATATATTTTTGTCATATATGTTTATAAGAATAAACCCCTGTAGAGTTTAAATATTTTGTTAGTACCACGAATATTCTTTGACAATGGAATGTCAATCATTCAAACGATGTGTCGATATGGGCACTTATTTACTTATATTTCAAATATCTAGATCAAAGTACAATTTCAAAGGAAAACATATTAATTAACCGACATCATAAGGTTTATGTCGTTATATTCCTCTCATATTAAAGCTTGGTGTTACCATTAAAATGTTTGAGTTGGCAGGAGCCTAATACTATTTTCTAATGTCACAATAAGTGGCTGAATCACTTTCCACTCAAATTCTCCAGGAATTACCCCATTAGCAAAGATCATACTCTCCTATTTTAGATTTAAAATTGTTTTCCAAAGCCGAAGTAATCTCAGCGTCTGAAACCCACGAGTGCTCATTCCATTACTCCATACATCGCCCGTGGGATTATTAGTTAGCATTTGCTCGTTTTCGATTATTTGAAAAGACGCGCCACTATTCGCATCCTCACTACGTAGTGGGGATTTTTGGACCAATAGAAACTCTCGTATTTAACCGACTTACAGATTTTAGATCTCCAACCGATGAGTACTCATTTCTGTAAGCAGCTTTTTGACTGGTCGACATACCTTTTATGAATATCCTTATAACGATAAGGTGCTAGCCAAGTATCCCACGACTGACAGATGTAATAGGCAGCTGTGAGTATCCGACGCTGAAGTAATCCTAATTTTCAGTCCTTCGTGTGATTCGAATAAACCCCAGGCACTTGGAGACATAATGATAATTTTCCAATAGGTCTGTCTCATTTCCGCCTTCATCCAATTTTCAAGTGTAGAACAAAATGATACATAATGGAATAAGTTGAGTGTTCACAAATATACCCATTAACTTATGAGGATTATATCAAAATTGATACATTAACATGTAAATGTGAGCTACACCTAGAATCATTTAGTCATATCTTTCGAAATAAAGGAGATTGATTAGTTTGGTAACAGCTGAGAGAACATTGCAATATGCCTTATTGACCTTGTTGAGGAGAAAAAAAGCAGCAATACCATAGAATAAGTATGCATAAAATTGAGGAATGCAAAATGATACAATATTCTTTTACTAGTAAATATGTCAATGGTCCTCTACATTTGATAATTTGCGTTTTAGAATTTACTGTATATCAAAAGTCATTATGTGTCATTTGATGGAAGTATTTCAGCTAAAAAGAGTATAATGGTGTATTTGCAACGAATGAATAATGGAATGTCTTCTTTCTAAAATTATTTCCCATGTATTATATTTCATTTACTTGTGCGTCCTTTCTACAATAATCAGTCTTATTTTCATTACCT
Source organism: Solen grandis (assembly GCA_021229015.1). NCBI lineage: Eukaryota > Metazoa > Mollusca > Bivalvia > Adapedonta > Solenidae > Solen > Solen grandis. The sequence continues at coordinate 13,635,265 of CM037795.1, forward strand.
AGAACGAAAACAAATGTATAAGGCATCTAAATGCAAACATGTAAGCTGTCAAACTTATTTTAAACAAAAAATATATTGACAAAAGATACGGATTAAAAACAACAACAACAACAACAATTAAACAAAACAAAACAACAACAAAAATAAATAAACTTCCAATTTCCATTAAATATCATGCACTTGCTGATTTTTTTTCAAAGTAAATAGAATTCGTATGTAACCAAGCTTAACCGAAATATCATGGATTACGTATATCCGTTTATTGCTTCCGATTCGCTCAATTAACTGCACAACTTCTCCGCAGTAGTTACCTCCCTTGAAGGCTGAGTCTATTTTTACAAATTAGAGGAAAGTGTGGTCTAAAAAAGATATACGCCTGCTTCTGATATAGATGTTTTAAATCACACTGCCAAAGCAGCATTCCTAAATAGTACTACCTTTCATTTTTAAACTGAAAAAGAAACATGTTATATCAAGTATAAAGATATATACAACTTGAAACTCCCATTTTAACATTTTTCAGTTAGAATAACCTAATTCTCCCAAAAATAGATTATACAAGCCAATGATAGCATTGCATTTACTCTGGTATCATTTGCATACTAACGTTTGATTGGTTAAACAATAATGTTAAAATCAAGTTTATACAGCTACGCCGAAAAAAGTCCAGGTTATAAATGTTAATGTGTTTTGGTCAATTTTATGAAGCGGTTATCCGTCTTTAAGCCAGTCAGATGGAGGAAAACTCATTCTTTAGCTGTCCTCATGGCTTATCTGTTACTCACTTTTCCCCTTTATTGGCTGTTTAAGATCAGTTTGATTTTAAATTATTTTGAAGATATATTTGTATCTCATACACCAAATACGAATGACTCTTCTGAAAGAAACTGGCATCTTCAAAATACATGTTCTAGGATATCGACATCAAAAGCGACAAAAGTGAACAAAATAGTCCTTTCAACGCCAAACTGTCCATGTTGTACCAGTTGTTTTTCATCTGAATCTCCATTAATCAACTGTTTCCTTTTTTTCATTTCAAGACGAGCATGAAAATATTTTGTACTGATATAGAAAACGTTCTTGTTGCCGTGATACTATATTCATTTTTTTTTAGTTTTAATCAAATATCCCTACAGTGCGTGATAATGTAAGAGCCGTGAGCATCAAACCATATTGAAATATTTCTAATGCGCTTCTAGAAACGACGAAGGCTGGTTATAGAAAATTAAAAGCAAATCGGAATCATACTGATATCGAAAATTGGTTCCTCTTGGGCGTTACAGACATCATTAATGGCGATATCATAGTTCTTGTCAATTGGATGGAGTTCCATTTGGTCCAAAATAATGATAAGCTGACAGCTAAATATGCTGTTTCCATTGTGCATTTTTAGCTTGACTGATGGATGTAGTTTTTTTTTTTTACTGAGACGCGAGTTCACACAAAAGCAGAATATTGGTCAAATTGATATCAAACCTGACCACCTTAAGCACTTGACCACGTGAGCACTTGGACCTTGATTTCAATAGTTTTTATCTTTAACAAGCTTGAATAAACAAAAGGGAGTGTGATATGCAGAAAGTTTGTCGGTTTAAGAGTTATGGGAAAAACGTGTGTCAAAACGTAAAAATTATATCTTGAGTAGTATCCTTGGTCGTATTTTGCTTTTTATCCGTTTTTAAGCAATTGCAAATGTCATTGAGAGGGAGCTTGATTTGACCTTTAATATTTAATACATCAATACATATCTGTAACTGTTAATAAACGACACAATATATATACTTGTGTGTGTGTAAAATACACGGTTCTTTCTATTCAGAACCTAGTCGGACTCTGACATATTTGTGGTCTAGGTGATCTGCAGTAATACAAATGTAAGAGGTTATCTGGCATAAAATCCTCTCAGTAAAGTAATCAGAGACAAACAAGAAATATTGATTTTGAACGGATTGATAAAGCACGCAATAGTATTATTGCCAAACAATGTCATGGAGATGACATTAAGGAATTATATTTATTTTAATGTGAAAGCATTTATCATAAATACAATCATTTATAAAAGTGATTGATGGTTTCCTATTAAGTTTTATGTTACCAAGTTGTAGTGACTTGACATAGACATTTTCTGGATGCATTGAGATATATATTTGTGCAAGGAATTGATATTTTCGTCTTGAAATTTATTAGTTATGCCAAGGATGCTATTTACACTTTATTGTTGTTGTATTTCAACATACAAGCTGGGGCTTTGACTGACAGTCTCTAAATGGGTTAAAAAGTACTAGAAAAGTATCGTACATATACTTTGTGTTTTCTTAGTTTCCATATGCAAATATCCCTGATAATATTCCTTTGTCTCTTACAGTTGTTTTATATTTTATTATTATTATATTGCCATTAATAGTAATCAGTGCCCACGAACGGAGGGGAGCCTGTACCATAATCACATTCCAAAATCATTGTCATTTTGTAGTTTTTACATTATTGTACCTTTTCTATTTCATAAGATGACATATAAGGATAAAATTGTCACACTGAAAAAATATTTCCCAGTCGCTGTAACATCGATTATGTTCATATAATACAAATGAGCCTAACCTATCTGACTAGGCACAAAAGTCTAGAGCTGTTGTAATATTACATCATCAGATCTGACACATACAGGAAAAGTGTAGCAATTTACTACGTCTGTTTACCATGTTGATTGTAGAGACACGGGACCGTTCAAGAGAATATTTATATAATTGTATTGCCACAGTTTTACAATATTTTTCATGTATGTTCTGCCATGAGAAAATATGTCAAATCCGAGCTACATAATAAATAAGGATATATGCAATACATGGTAGTTGTAAGTATCTACATTCTCCAATAAGGCATATAATCTTGTAATATTTAACAATGACTTAGTGTGTTACGCTGTATACGAGATTTGCATTCCAGCATTGTTTCTAGATATCGGCCTTATGATTTAAACCTGAATTAAAGTGTTTCACTTTCGGACAAGAATTATATTGAAATATAGTCGTGCCCATTTATTATTGCTTGAATATGATAAACCAGTCAGGTAAATAATTATATATTTTTGAGGCGACAGAAGTCATGTCGTCAATATAAGAAGTAACATGTAAAAGACCTATTAGTATTTTTAATAGATTGAACAACGTTGGCATTATGTCGTTATAAGCAAAAAGTCCAGCCGATAAGTTTTGTACAAATTGGGGTCAGAAAAAAGATCACATTTTATCTAACTAAAGTACTAAGGTATATGCTAGTGTTAGAAATCAGTCCGAAAAAAAGTCGATTAACCAGCCCATTTTCTGACTGATTAATGATTAACTACTGACTATCACACTAATTCTTGCAAATTGTTATTTTATACACAAACTGTTAAAGTTGCTGACAAACCAACAAACCAATCAACAAACAAAAAGACGGAACAAAAACAACATGCCCCCAATTACAGATCTCGGGGGCATAAAAAGAGTATTTTTTTTAAACGCGCTACTCAAAAAAGATGTAATGTCTGTCTCAAAAAGAGTAAATGCTGTTGACATTTATAATAACAGAAAGCAGAGGCAATTACTTACAGCCAATTGAAAAACAAACAAAAACAAAGATCTAGATCGTGACCATTTGTACCATCAGCCTCAAGAAAACCACATATGGAATAATATGGTGGGCGTTAAACACGTACAAGGCACGACAGCAGTGACAATGACGCCAATACACAAAGAGTAAGGCGAACACATCGTTACATTACCCTAAGGTATGTCTACAGTATGTCAATATAGAATGATCAACCTAAGTTAAATGTATTGTATATCTCTACGTCTCCTTTCATGTATCAGAAACTATGATAATGAATTGGCTTCGAAGATTTTTAATTGAATTGATGGCAGACCTCATATCACAGCTGTGAACGATGTAAAGTATTAAAAGTCAGTTATACCTGTTTCAACAAGTTCTGATTAGTTAGATATCAAAGTAACACTCGATTCAAAATAAAACATTCCGTTTGGTATGGAAACCTCGAGAACGAAAATGAGTATTTGATTGATATTTATGATAAAAATGAAAATATAGATAATCAGATTACAAAAGAGACACACCAATTCGTCACAAATTTAAATTACTTCCATCTCTCCTAAAACTATTGCTTCTTTAAATGAAATGTAAAAAGTGTTGCGGAGCTTATTAAGTTATCATATAAAATATTCATACTAAGACTTAAATTATATTGTAACTGTGATGTGAAACTGTGGTACTGATTCCCACGAGATACTGTATAATGGATACAAGCATGTGTTATTATTAGAGTTTCTAGGATTTTATGCTTGCATTAATCATTATTTTCTCTTCTGGAGTTTTCTGCATAGGAAAAAAAAAGAAGTTGTCCTCTTTTCAAACAAGTATCTTTATACTGTTTCCTTAGATAAAGTGTTTGGTTTGCTCTTATCATTAAAACATTATAGAAGTTGAATCAATACAAGAAAGAAAAAAACAACAACAACTGTTTCGTACACATAAATAAAGTCAAATATTTGTTACTAATTGCTGAATACTTCAATAAGTATGCACCCTTCAAGTTCTGAAAAGTATCTGTATAGACTCAAATAAAGCACATTTACGTATATTTTAAAACATTCATACAGAAGCCAACAGATTTTTCAGAGAAGTATTTATTCAGCACTTAGGGTGACCTTTGATTTCCAAATTTATCTTGTAATGACAGCTAACTCAACGCAAATGTCTAATTATTCGAGATTTTTAATATTTTGAAAATCAAGGTAAAATACTTTATCGCACCCAAGTTTATTTTTTCAGCTTACCATTTTCCATGAAAAAATAAAGTGTAAACCAATTGAGTTACATGCATTTATTTGATTACTGTTAAATAATATGCTATTCCCTCCTTTTTACTACTTTGTTCTTAGAATTAACAGTTTAATTCAACATTCACCAAAACTTTAAAACTTCTGTGATTTATTTAACTATTATCCCCCACACCCTAAATCGCAGAATGCTATTATATTTTAATTTACGTTTCTACAGGCATGTTTATTGTTCGGTCGTAAATGTATGGCTGAGAAATCTCTGTTTTACTTGAAAAAAAATCTCTAATGTGTCACATTCAACTCGATTACATCACCATCGTATTCAAGTTCACTTGCAAGCCCCAGGCTCTATGTAGCTCATAGCGATAAAGAAATCCCACATGGTTAGAGACTTTTCGTACGAATTACCATCTCAAATTACCATCTCGACCGTCATTGCTTTTGTTTATTTATTGTTGAATATAAATGATTTATGTTATTTCTGCAAGCAATTTCGATTATTACAACGTTAAATTTCTCCTCTCTTCTGATCCTGGATATCACCAATATTTAACGCGCGCATTGGAAAGTTAAAGGAATTAAATATCACATATAAATTCTACAAGTATATCATACGATCAATTATACTACAAAAGACATATTCATTAACTGTATTTTAGTATATATACACTAAACACATATAAGAAACAATAAATCTTTGAATTTTGCTTGAGAGATAAAAAGTGTTAAAAATGATTGACAACGGTTGTTTAAGACATATACTGTTAATACATTAACCATATTGGCTATTATTTATATATCAGGCCATAAATATTAAAAAGTACAACTGAAATCAAGGGTTGAACTTTTTTCAACCCTAATATACAGCGTTTCGATGTATGCCTTCATCGGGTTTTGCAATGCTTTAAAGAAATGATATCATGTAACATAATGCAACGTTACGTAACTTGGCAAAAAATGGACAAATCACGTCAATATCAAATCATCACTCTATAAATAATTAAAAATATTCAAAACATATCGAATATGAATATACATAGTTCTGATATATTTATCAAAACCTTAAAGTAGCTTGCTCACATGTGCAAATGATCGGTAGACTACGAGTATATATATAAAAAATCTACTCTCCCTCGTTAATATTAGTGACTTCTTTGTTTCCTGAAAAATAAACTCGGCAAGTGTAGACACATTGTACGGGAAAACACTATTTTCTTAAACGCAACTTCGGCTAAATCGGTTAAATATAGAATATGGTATCCGCAAAGCACTTGTGCATGCGGTACCACGTGATACGTTCCGCAACATAACATGTTTAGCAGTTCAGGAGTTCAGCCTATAAAGTTAGAGCATGCGCGGAAAATGAATATGATCAGCCAAGTGACGGAAAATAAAAAATATAGTTTTTGTAATTCTAGATATAGTTTCACTACCGTTAAATACCATCAGTAAACGAGCTGCTTTAGGATTTTACTGATTATGCTGCCAGCGAATTACGCCGAAAAGAGATAAAAATATGATCACAAATAACACTTCATTTATATTTATAAGAACACTGGTTAAATTGTGCTCTGTAGCATACATGCTGCAATTGCTATTAACAGCGACCTTAAAATTTCAACCTACTTTTTGCAATTCCCACAAAGAAAGGGAGAAGGAAAATATACCATTGCAATGATTTAACGAAGTCAAAACACTCCAAGTCTCAGTTTTTTTCAATCAATTTTATGCAAATAATTTGAATACAAAGCCATCAAAATGAATAATTCTACAGAAATGGTTAAAGTTCAAGAACGCGATAAATTAGTCTTGCTTGTGACTTGGAATCATGTGAATTAAAATAAAAACATGAGCATTACCACAGTAGCCATAATCGGAAAGCATTTTTCTCACGAGATGAAAAGCTGGTACAAAAATAATCCATTAGAAGAAACATAAGATTGTGTGTCTCTTACAACAGTGGGTAACAAGGTCTAATTTTTCAGGAAAGAAAGAAAAATAAACATTTGTAAAAGGTTTATAATAAGGGAACTTATAAAACTTCAAAAATCAAAGAAAATGTTCATTTATAAGTCTTGAATAAATCTCATAATCTAAAAATGTACTTTAATGTATAGCTTAACACCTTTGGTCTCATTTAATGCTACTCTGTGGTTGGTTTTTGAAATATACAGTTCACGTAACTCATAATTAAAAAAACCCAGATGAAATCGTACTGCCAGAAAGTTTGAGATCATTTGGGGATAATTTCGTGATGATTTCTGATAAAAATATACGACCGAGTTTCTTGCTTCGTTCTTCAAACAAAGTAATGATTTGAAAGGGTATTGTTGACAGTGAGTCCTATAAGGCCTAAATATTTTATTCATACCGATAATGTAAATCTATTAATGATTATTACTTATATAACTGATGCAGGGAGTTTTTAACAATACTAACTATTAAATTACACTAGAACTCCGAGAGTCGGATGGGTCGCCTGACGATGACTTGTCTGTTGACAGTAAAGATGCCAGTTTATCACTTTCTTTAAGGATGGGATATTAATGCGCAATGATGTTGCCATCAAACAGAGAAAGGCTTATAAAGATCAAATAAAAATGTAAGGACTATCATAACTTAAACATATTAACAAGTATAATGAAAAACGATTACTTTTTTTTTAGTTATTTAACCATTTTCTTGATAGGAACACCAATAAAAATGACCTATGCAAACATGCTTACGAGTTTGTAAGATTTTCATTCCCTCAACTATGCATCTCATTCTAACTTGAAATACACTAGTAAAATCAATCGAAGGGGAATAACTCCAAAAATGCACAAAGCACAAATTATGGTCTTGCACACTGACCTTCAAGTCATTGCAAGGAACATACATATCAAGTCTCAAGTCATTCAAACTGATGGTGAAAAAATTATGTCCAGACAAGAAATGTTAAAAAAAACTATCAAAGGGGAATAACCCGAAAAGCACACAAGGTAGATTATGGTTCATGTGCACTGCACTCCGGGTCATTGCAAGAAACATACATATTATGTCTCAAGTCATTCCAATTTATGGTTACAAAGTTATGCTCCGGACAAGCAGATGGGGACGCCGCCACCGCCGATGCCGCCGCCGACAAAAGCAACACTGTGTGCAGAAATGTAATACTCGTATTGTAAAAACGTAATAAAATCATATCATAACCTGTGTCATTCATCACAATGGCTCTCAAATTTGATTATTTTGGTAAGATAAGTTCGCATGCCAAAATATGAGAATTAATGTTTTCGACAAAATAATGAATAGTGGGACTTATATTCCCCCAGATTACAAACACAATGTGAAACAGCACGTTGTTAAATAGCAGTTAATTTCTGTTGTTTGGAGTACATTCCTACACCCCTCCTACTGCGTTGGGATTCTATATGTTTAGGTACATACCAGAGTATTAAAAACACTTTTCCTCGGTGTACTCACATTTCAGTGAAATATACCATATATCACTATGAAACTATTATACAATTATGAAATATACCACAGAGTTTGTGTCTACATACGTGTGAATCAAAATGATAGAAATATGCATCTTTCCGATTGTCATTACCTAACTTTGAATTTCAAATATTATTTTTTCAAACCCTGTGGTGAATTGCAGAAAAATACAGAAACATGCTAACCTACATTATTTTCATATAGCATGATTAGAATTTTCTTGATAGCAGCGTCACTGGCATTATCAAGATGTTAATCGTTACAAAGATTTTTTTTTGTGTTTTGCTCGACAAGCATAGCATGACACATCTTGAGTCATAATTCAGACGTCGTAATTTGCTTGTCGCCTCTGTCTTCCCAAATATGAAAAGATTGCAGTCATTTAGACATTTACTTGCAGCGGTCATTAGCAGGGTATAGTCCACATAACTTGCGTTTGCATACGACGAATCCATTGTTTAAAGTTTGCAATATATGCAAATGTATAGCGAACAATCTGAAGCACATATTTCTTTAAGTTCACTGATTTCGTCCTTAGCATTAAAACTCATTCGTAGTTCTTGCGTTTAATCTAAATGCAAATGTGATTCTTAGTTCCCTATTTAAGTTGTTTGTTCTTTGGCTTTATCATAGCGAAGTTTTCTTAGTCAATTTGACACATATATTGCAGTCTCATCGTATTTTTACACTTTGAGATGTGACATAATTCAAAACAAAGGTCCTTCGTTTTTACAGCTGACTAACCAATTAAAGTGTACATATATTTCCCCTAAAGGCTGAACTCCAATCAATGAAGAGATACTGCTATTGTTTTCACGATTTTTGAAGAAAAATGCCAATTGGCGTCTAAGTAAATTCAGAATATTTAGCAGTTGTTTAGACTTTTTTCATCCAGCCCATGGACAACATTTGAATCCAAGCTGAATCCGCACATTCTGAGACACAGATTTAATCGTGATTCCAGAAAAACGAACGCTTTCTAAAAACGAAATATAATTTTTTTTTTGTTATTATCTTGTTAACGATATCAATTCAATTTAGCAATATCATTGAATCGTATTTGACAATACTGACAGTTTTACAATCTCTAGAAATCCAAACACTTTGCGATTTATTATTTTAAGTAATCTTGTTTCCCCAAATTGCAAATATATTAAGAATTTCGTTTTCTACAGACATATTTATAGTCCTCCTTTCAAATAAATTAAATTTTTTTTTCAATTGTATTTATATTTTTTTAGTTGTTTCGTAAGTTTATTAGACTAAAACGAGTGTTTACATTTTGAAAATATTGTAATTGTAAAAAGTTTGTAAAATGTTATTAGATTCTGAACATTAAGGCCTTCAGATATTGATTTTCCAAAACAACTTATTTCTTAAGAAATATCCGACATAAAATGCATTTGCATTTATGCATATCTATTTAAATTTTATACAGATTATTTCTAAGCCAAGAAACGAATGACAAATAAACACTTTATTAACGCCTCATTTATTTCAACTTTAACTACACTACATTTACACATCATACTTCGTAAATTAGTCAATGCAAATTGTTAAAACTACTTTACCCTAAAAGATCTAGTAATGACATTTTGATTTCCGCAATATATCAAAATCATAATAGACTGTATACATGCAGATCCTTCATGAGTTCACTTTAAATATGTGTTGGATTTCTCATATGACCTTTTTTGTTTTCTTTATTCATTAATTTCCGATTTATTTTTTATGTGATATAAAATACTGACTATTTTAATATTCGCATAAGATATATATATGATGTAGGAATTCCAGGTCTTGTTGGTCCATTATCAGGTAAGAATAACTGACCTTAATTTTACATATTATTAGGACAACACTGTGGTATTCTTACAATTTCGACAAGTCACTTACCATAACCAGTGACGTTACGTCTTAAGCTAACACAAAATATGTAGGGCCATGAATTCAGTCTATTTCTTAACCATTACAATTATGTAATTATTTATGTCACCTGTGACTGCCTTTGCGACTAGCGCCGACAAAGATCAGCCTGTACAGTCATATCATAGTCTGTGTGATTCGAAATTCTGTCAGTAATTTCTCACAAGCATCTGTCCAAACTAAAAAATGACAAACCGAGGTAAGCAATTTAACAAGGTTGGCTAAATGCTCGTTATTTCTGCCCGCGCTGCTACATAGCATTTCCTATATCATATAATTGTGTGATACAATTTAATATTTACGTCAAGGTATATGAAATATCAGTGTTATATATTTTAAACCGTCTGTATAATATGTTCATCATTCAATATATTTACTTTGCAAAAGTTATATGCTATTTCTGGAAGAAGTTTAAAGAAAACGCCTAGGGGGAGCTCACATGGTAGTTCTTGGAAAGGCTTTGCTATTTCGTAATTAATGCTTACTAGCTCCTCTAAAATATCAGCAAATCACAGATTTGTCTTTAGTAACACATGGATGTTCAAGGAAAGGCTTGGCTATTACGAAATTAATGCTTACCCCCACCTTTAAAAATATCAGTAAATCATAGACTTGACTATAGTAACACATGGAAGTTCCAGGGAAGGCCTGGCTATTACGTGATTAATGCTTCCCCCCTCATATATAAATATCAGCCAATTAAAGACTTGGCTAGAGTATCATGTTGAACAGCTTTTATCTTGCTAATTTTGCACAGCATGTAATATCTAGGAACTAGTTAACGCCAGCTGATTGTGATTTTGGTAAAATTTAGCTTTTAAGCTAAGAACGTAGGACAAATTTAAATCCAGCATTGTTCCGATGATATTATTTATCAAAACTTGGCTTAACGTTTCTTTATACTATACAAGAACAGGATTAGAGTAGAGACAAATGAGTTTCCTATTTCTTTTTTTAAAAAAATTTTTTATATATTCAATTATTAAAATGTAGATTTTAAACAATGTGGTTGAACATATTTTTAAAAAAATATTGTCTACTATCTAAGGCAAGTCGATTAGTAGACTTGCTTCAAAATTTGCAGCATCAGTTGTTGAAAAAAATCATAAACTTTGATCAAGGACTTAGAATTAATAGCAGGTAAACCTAGAACAAGAGGGTCAAGATGGCCTTAAAGACGCTCACCTGAGAAAAACTGTCTTCATTGCCTGTACAAGTTACTCAGTTATAACATAGTTGTACTGAATACTTAATCATGAGATCATTTATAATTCCACGAACTAAACAGTGCCTGTGGTCGAAATTTTAAGTCAAACTTGACTGAGAAATTATGGCTTTAAACACACAAATTTAAACATTGAAAGGGGCATAACTCATAACCTAATCGGCCAAATCAGCCATAATCGAACATGGCGGAAAGAATATGGCTATAAACATTGTTCTTAAGTTTAAAGATGATTACTTCAGAAATGAAGATGCAAAAGTGCAAATAAAGTAAAATATGACATTTTTTAATATCAAAAGGGGCATAACTCCTGACTTAATTGACAAATATCAGCCATAATCAAATTCGGCCTAAAGAATATGGCTATTAACTTTGTCATAAGTTTGAAGATGATTGTTAAGAAATGAAGATGCTATAATGCAAACAAACTAAAATCTGGCATTTTTTATATTTAAAGGGACATTACTCCTGCCCTATAGCCAATATCAGCCATGAGATCGACTCTGACCAGAAGATAATGGTAATAAAATTGTTTTAAAGTTTTGAAAATGATTGCTAAAGAACTGAAAATGCTAGAGTACAAACAAACTGAATATTGGCATTTTATAATATTAAAAGTGGCATAATTCCTGACCTAATAGGCCTATATCAGTCATAATCGAACTTGGCCGAGATATTATGGAAATAAATATTGTTATAAATTTTGAAGATCCTGAGAACCTGTGCTTAGGTGAGCTAAACATCTATATTTTAACTTGGTGCATGATCCTAAAAGCTGAAATAAAAATACAGTCGACTCTCGTCTCGAAATCGTCGGGACTATCGAAATTAAGTACATACGTTTTCTTTTTAAACCAGATTAAAGTGATAAAGAAATGATATCCAAAGAGAAAAGAAACAGAGCGAAAACAATACCATACCAGATTTTGAACAAGTAGTCCTAAGTTTCAGCTACGTTGTAATTATTTATGGATTATCCTCAATTGAGGGGTCATATTTTTTACCTGAATGTCTAGGCAGTATATTCCATTTGAATTCAGTAATTCGATGAATTAGTGTTCTTTGCATTTTAATAATGTTAAATGTTCTTAAATGAGCATTACTGTCTTATTTTTCATCAAAAATAATAAAAAAAAAACTCTTTCACATATTTTATCTTGGAGTGATTTTAAGATTTCTGTTAACCAATGGCTAATTAAATCCATTCTGTCTCATTAAAGGCACCCTGTTATTGTTAAAGAGATCAGTAGAATACTCAGATCACCATGATAAACTGGAATTAAATTTTCTCCCAGGAAATTAATTGCAATTTTTTTTCGAACTGAAACTATTGAAATAGAAATTTGGTTAAAGACAAACCTTGTAGATTGAAATAACATGAAAGTTTTACTACCATTATGCAAATTTTGAACTATAAACTTTTTTTCTGAGAATCTTTAACATTCACCCCTTAGATTTAAACAATGCATTTGAAGGTTTTTTTTTAATTTAAAATTTTTAAAAGGTTCGAATTGTTATTTATCTTTAAAGAAAATAGCTGAGAGGTTTTAAGTAGACTGATTATTATTCTATATACATGTACGGAAACAGAAAATGTAATATCAAGGGAAAACAGAAAATTTGAAAATAATCAAAACTTATTATAGCCATTAGACCTTATAGAAATGCTAATATCACTCAAAATAATTTACAGGACGTACATATATTTACGAGCACACGATCTAATAATTTTCACATGACAAAGGCGTACAAATGTAACATATGTAACGTGCATGTTTACGTTATTACATGCCACACTAGAGAGATCATACCTTTATTTCTTGCTTGACTTATGGTATTAATTCTAACAACGTATTTTATCACAACAGATGCACCTAAGATAATTATCTCTATTATTTTTATCAATATTGATGAAATTATACTATATTTTCTGATAAATTTCAAGTAGAAAACAAAAGAGTTCCAGTATTTGTATACCTAAAGGCCTTACTGACTGATCCAAAAGAAATTGAGTCATCAACCAATATGATAAAATATAAAAAAAAATCTGATTAGGATAGGTTGGGTGTCTTTTCGGACTAAAGTAAACAAATGCCAATACTCTTGTGAATTATTACCCTAATATGCCATTTTGTAAATAAAATCTATGCATTGTTTGGGTGTACTATAACTGCGTCTAGGACTGGTAAAAGAAATATGTGTATTTCTTATTCAATAATATTTAGTATAACTAATGTTATGCCACTGTCAACGGTGCAATTACGATGACTATACAGACACAGCTCTCTGTACACTGATCCCTGTCCTTATTTTCATTCATTTTTTTACAGCAGTGTGTCCAAGGGTGCTATTATATTAGATACTAAACATTCAAATGAAATAAGAGATTGAAGAACACCTCTTTTCATTGGTCTCTTTTTAAACTCAAGATAAAAAATTGCTTCTTCTTTTAAATGAATATTTTCGTTGTGGATAATGTGCAGTATGAGCATATATTACATAATATTATGATATGAAAAACATTTTGGAAAATGTCCTTATTTATATTTGTGTATAGTGTATTATTCTGTCAAACGTATTTCACTATTTCCGGTTTTTTTTCTTTCTAAAATCAAATATTTATAAACTCAGACAAATCTATAAATAGTTCTACTATGTTTCACATGTTTCTTCAATGCATCATTGCTATCAAATACACATTTCTGTATTCTGTTTGTTTCACTAAAACTTTCTGTATCCATGCTGTGAATGTATCGTCGTGATACGAGGCAATTTTATCACTATTTTCCTGACGGAAGTTCCTACTGGACTAACATTATTAGGAGGTTAAACCAGACAAACTCCATGCTCGACAGACGTTGCATGATTCAACTAGAACTATGTTTTAGACGCCGTGATTTCCGTGTCATTCTTTGTTGTCTCAGATAGAAGATTACTGCCATTTAGCACATTCAGTTTGTAGCAATTTTCAGCAGGGTGTAATTCACGGACGTGTGTTACGTGACATGGGTCTTTATTATATTTGCACCAGATGCTGGTGCCTTGCCAATAATATTTGAAATACAGTCGTTTTTATAATTTCTTACTTCGACTTAAGTTGTCTCCCCCGCAATACTCACTTTGAAAAAAAAAATCCCTTTCGCAAAAGATGTATCAAGGTTATATTGATTGATCAGCCAAATCTAGAAAGAGACATGTTGATTCAAACTTTTAGCAAAACAAGTTTCATGGTGAAGTTCTGGAAAATGGCTTGGACAAAGTTCCTGTTTTATGTAAAATGCGTATCATTTTATATTCTTTACTCTGTGAGCAACTGATTTGATTTTTTAACTTATATACTCCATATATGAAATCTTTTTTAATTATGGTCTTTATACCAGTTTATCATCTTAATTTATAGAAATGAATATATTCAATTAGGAAAGACTAAGATTTAGTTTTTAAATTGAAAAATCACATTCGCTGGTTAATCCTTTCTTAGTTATATATTGAATTTAGTCACCGCAAAAAAGGAAAACATAACTAACAAAAACAACAGCAAAAAATATATAGGGATATTTTGTGATGACGCACAATCCAGAAATAAATGTTTCAGTCATTGTGGGTTATTTATTTTATAACGCAAATGTACATCGATCCATTGTTTGACGTCATTTGAACAATTATACAGATATTATAGCAAAAGTTTTTGTTGATTGACATTCAAAACCCCTTTCTGTCTTTCTTATTATTTTTTTTATTATTATTTGTTTGTTTTTCTTGGTAAACAAAAAAAATCTTCATAATCTTGGTAGATTGTCAATTTTTCGAGCACCTGGTTGTAATGTTTTATATATATATATATCAGTTCAACATAATCACTTTTGCGATTTAGCGCCGACAACAAAAGACGAAAACGAAAAAATACAGAAGAAAGCCGTCAATTAAAAATAACCCCCCCCAAAAAAAACACAAAAAAACAACAACAAAAAACAACAAAAACAAAACAACAACAGTATATCCTCACTTAAGCTGAGAATGACAATGCTTTTAAACACATTAAAATTCATTAAAACTACCTTATTTACAATATTTTCCGAAGGGTTAACTTATATGAGAGGTATTCAACTTATAATTGATCTTTTAACAGCAGGAAAAATAAAATTTCTTGTTCACACATAAGGTTGTGTTTACATGTATATTAGAAAATGATATTGCTGTTCTAAAATTGATAGTAAATGTGTTAGAAAATAAGTTGTAAGTAGAAGTTAAAGTAACTGGTCTTTTGAAGATTGAACAAAATTATGGAAAAATAATGAATGTAGTCGACGATTTTAGTTTTAGTGACATTTTTTGTCAGCAAAAACGTTAAAAACTCAAATGAGCCTTCTGGGAAGAAATATCAATACCTCCATTTGTGGCTACATTAAACACGTACTACGATCAATGATCAGTAAAGTCCATCCGCCATCGTAACGTGAGATGGCTTCTAAGTTGGACGTTTCATCGTGTTATATGGCAGGTACTTCACGAAAAACTCCGAAAAATAATGCAAAGTTCAAATTAATCCTGCCCAGATCGATATGCGACGCCAACGGCTCTGGAAGCTCTACTCGAAGTTGTATGGTGGCAAATGACAAAAATGCAATGATTATCGGTGAAGCAATGTTTTATCTTGTCCGTCCTACGGTTTGCTACTTTCATAGGGATTCCAACGTCGATGGCAAACTAAACATGATACTTTGACGCTGGGTACATGTCGTTGGGTGGGGTTTGTTTAAATGAAAATACAGAAATTAAGATCATCGACAAAGAGACTTAAGTTAACTCGGACTACCACACCAATAGAATTTTAAGCCATTCTTGGACAATGGATATCCCAAATTATTTCCTTGTGCTATAAACAAGAACATGGTGTTTCATCAGGACAGTGCCACAAGTCACACCGCCAATAAAATATTAAACTACATCAATTATAGGAAATTTAACTTTATAACACCGAGAGAATGGACGCCAAAGTCGACTGACTCAGTTCTAATGGACTATGGCTTCTGGGAGTAATTTAAAACGAATGCTACAAAAGAGAAACCTGACAATGTTGTTAGATCTTAAAAAGTACTAATATTGCAGTATTGGACAAAGCGTTGCAGATTTATTAATTAATGCCATGGTTCATAAATGGAACATTAATTACAAAATTACAACATGTAGGACGCTGGCGTCGAATTTGTGTGAATATAAATAAGTTGAACGTCTCTCGTATTGAGCATATTTAAAATGGAAAAATGGAAAAAATGCAATGCATGCGGGTGGCAGCGCTCGTATTTTTGACAACGTTAAATATTTTTGTTAAAAAGTTGACCTTGTAAATCAAACTTAAACTGTACGCCTTTACATGCAAAGATGAAAAACCATACAGTTAAAATTTGACCTTTGACCTTGAAGGATTACCTTGACCTATGCATGGAAAAGAATATATACAACACAAATATGTAAAAGTTGAAGACAAAAAATTACAATGGCTAATCCATTGAGTTTTTGAAAACACAAAACCGTAAAATCTGAGGACATTAAAAGAAAACAGCCTTTTTTCTGTCCCGAAATCACACCTGCATAGGTTCATACGATGACAAATCAGTATACAAAGATTTGAAAAAAATATTAAAAAATGACAGAGGAATATATATATTAATACTTGTCTTAAGTTTTGGTAAAATAAGGTCAAAGATCAAGTTCGATAGATAAAATATTGAGGTATATCTGAATAGACCTTGTCAAAATGAAAAAGCATACAAAAAATAAAAGCTGTATGTCAAATAGTAAAGAATTATGGCCAACGTTTAAAAGTTTTGTTAAACATTTCAAAAAATGATCGAAGTTAAAAAATATCAAGGCCAAAAATCCAAAAGTTTAATATTGATGGAAATATTTTCAAATGGAATTCACATGTGAAATATCAGCGTCCTGTTGGTAACCATTCTGAAATGACAGACATTTTAAAGTTTTAAAACGTTACAGCAAAGATAGGTCAAGATCAAGAGGTGAAACATTTGTATATGTCTGGATAGGCCTTGTCAAGATAAATACCAATAAAAATGTATGTCAAACAGTAAAGGATTATTGGCTAATGTTAAAGTTAATAACTTTCAAAAAAAGGTCAAAATCCAAAATTCAAGGTCAAAAGACCAAAAGTTTAACATTGACTGAAAGGTCTTGGCACAAGAAATTCACATGTTGATAACGGTTCTGAAATGACAGGCATTTTAAAGTTTTCAAAAGTTACAGCAAAATAGTTCCAATGTCAATAGGTGAAATATATGCATATGTCTGATAGGCCTTTCAATATAAATATGCAAAATATGCATACCAAATATAAAAGTTGTATATTGAAAAGTAGAGAAGTTATGGCCAACGTTAATATTCCGGACGACGACGACTAACGACGACGACGACAATGCGGACGCCGGACCTACGGCAATAGCTCGCAGTTTTTCTTTGAAAAACAGACGAGTAAAATGAATAGATCATTAAGCTGTGGATAATCCTAGGGAAAAGACTTGACTATATTTTTAATAAAATCGATTTTCTACTTGTTTTTATCAATCAAGTTCAATTTTGAAATTATTTGCCAACAGTTTACGTAAGATATTACCAGTTCTTTCAAAACAAAGAGATTATGGATGGTTTTTGCTACGCAACATTTAAGTTCAAATAAACTTTCTCTACCCCATGATTTAATTAAAAATAAATTATCTCTTATTAAACAACACATTTGCCATTGAACAACGGTGAACCTTGCTTGCAACCAGAATATTGTCTTTTTAACGATGTATTCCTCGATAAATACACTATGTAGACTTGTGTAGATATCTGTGGGGCTTTGAGTGTTCTCTCAAATCTTTAATAAGTGATTGGTATTCCTCTATTTGCAGATTGTTTTATATCGCTTTGAACGAGACTTCATATTCAAACTTTCTACCTAGATTCATTTCGTATAAATTTTCATTTTGACTTCGCGTTATCTGGTATATATTCTTACTCTCAACAAGCCTTTTATGTCACTAATGGTCGATTTTATTTATTCACATAGCTTGAACAAAGCAAATTATTTAAATTCATAAGCAAATGTTATAGACGAAAATCGTTTTGTGTTACAAAAATATGATAGGAGCGACGATTTATCTTCAATTTTGTGAATTATTCGTACTGTAACACACTCAACCCGGCCCAGGCGGCGTGCAAGTCCAATGCTCTAACCACTGAGCCAAAGAGTCGACTCCCTGATGCAGTTGTCAAAACTTGTATTTATACCTATGATGACGCATCGTCACAGTACCTTAATAGTGATCCACTTTGTGCAACATCCTATGGTATCAATATAATGAGGCATTTACAGATCTATATAGCGATCTAAAAACATCAACGTTAATTATTTTGCTATCATTTCGTTTTTTCTAATCTAGCTGAAGATGATGAAATGGATAATGCGTTAGAATACGAAGAAGTAGAAAGAAATGTGAAATTAAGGTTAGATATAGCTTGCAGAATTAAAAAAAAAAGATTAACAAAAACCTAACAAAAAAAAAAACAACAAACAAAAACAACAACAACAACAACAAAAAAAAACAATTACAGCAACAATAACAACAAAAAAAGGCCTTTTTAAGTAACCTCACTAGATTTAATTCAAACATCGATATAACAGCTTGGTCTGAATAATATATATACATGTACCTTAAATACGAATGATAAAAAAATGGAAAAAGTACAGACAGATAAATTTACAAATGTGTTTAACCCAGTCATTAGTGAGTAGCTTTAAAAGGTTCCATTGATTAAATAAGATTTCTTCTGTCCGAAAACTAAAATCTGCAACCTGCAAATTTTCCGTTGCATTTTAGCCACTTTTTCTTTACATCTTAAATCATATTTGTAAACAATGTTGTTAGTGAACTGCCTTATCATATTTCAAAGTATTATGTTCATGGATCCTATTACAAAATCTGTATAATACAGATGATTCCGGAGATGAAATTTAACTTTCAGGTTCCTTTCTCGTTTTGCTATATGTCACCCTCACATTGAAAAAAAATTTTTTTTTTTTTGTATACCCACATGTAAGATTATTTTACACAAGTAAAACAAAGGTTAAAAAGCCAACGGAATCAAATATATAGCCATCATCTACGCATAAATTCTCTCCGTTAACCTAGTTACGGGGTTGGCTTCGAGGGAAAACCCCAGATAAAATACGTATTATGGTCTCAGTTTTAACAGCAGAAAAATTTACAGGTTGTGTATTAAGTTAACGCCGGGAAATAAGATTACTAACCCTTCAATCTAACGGGACATTAACAGGCACAGGCACAGAGAAAGGAAAATGACGGACACTAATTTGAGTTAGGGCTTCGTCCTGAATGTCTATAGCACTAAACAAGTTATTTATGTATTTAGAAACGAAGAGCCATAACAGAAAAATTTCGAAATATCCAATATCGAGCATTCGTTTAAGACAAATGAAAATTCTAAAATTTATTTCGAATATTCAACAATTACCATCGCTCAATATGCGTTATTTTAGCTTTATATAGCGTTTAACAAGAAAGTACGTAAAACATTATCTATATTTTTGACGTTTCTTTATGTAAGCGATATCGTGTAAGTTGGTATAAAAATGTATTCGTAGCGGGTATATATGTATGATTGCATTTCATTATACCAGTTCAAAATACAGCGTTGCTTGGCACTCAGCGTATAAGGGTAGTTCTAGGACTGGTTGGGCCGGAGTCAGGATAATGTGACTGCCACATGTCTATGGTGTGAAACTGCATTGTGGCAGCTTATATCTGTCTCAAATAGACTGAAAGACTGAAATACTGTCTGTTGGACGTTAAAGCCAACAAACAAACACAATGTAGCATCTGTATAAGTCCGTCACATTATAAAGCTGAATCACCTAAATCAGAGTAAGTGTAGCATAGAAATTCAGGGTAACATAGCAACATTGCTCAACATTAAATTGTCCCGATTTCAATCGTTTTAAAACAGTTTCGATTCGTCACAGATTGCATTATGTTATATCAGTTTAACAAACAATCAACAATCATCAATACACTGATGATTCGATAAGCACGAGTACAGTGTCAACATTAAATTTATATGAGACAATACAATAAAACCGTGTAAAAGTTCGCATCATGAAACATTTATTATTTACAGCTAATTTAAACACTTATTTTCGTGACAGTGAACAATGTTTTATGTAAATTGTTTTAACTAAAAAAACAACAAAAACATTTGATATTACTAGAGAAATGCAGAAAGATAACACATGATTATTTGATTGGAAAACTACTTTTGTGGCTATTTATAAAATCAATTCAAATGTTATTACTTGAATTTAGTCTGATGATGACTTAAGACATATTTTATAAGAACATATGTTTTCACCAATGCGACCATCAATCCGACGATATTTGAAATGCTCACCCATGTTTTTTTTTTTCTTTCGGATAAATAAAGGAAACGCAAAGTCATAAATAAATGAAATTTGAATTTAGTATTGGATTGAAAATAACATATCTGTATTCATTATTTGTACAGAATCAATTCGTTTGATTTATTTGATAATACTGGCAGTTTAACCTTCACAATAAATCCAAACCTTTTTTTCAAGAAATTAAATGTTTTGCCGACTTGAAAAATATTTAAATACATTTTCTATAGACATTTAAAAATTTCTTATTAAATCCCTTTTGTAATCAAACTTTGTTTTTTATTTTATTATGTTTCTTAATGCGTGTTTGTATGCAGAGATTGCTAATGTTTTGGAAATATTAAAATAAGTTTGTAAGATACTATTAGATTCTGAACAATATGGCTTTTAATACATGGATTCCTCCAGACAATATATATCTAGAGAACTACTCTGATATAAATGTATCTGCATAAAAGTTTTATATAGATTACGTCCCAGGTAAACTTTACATAATGGTTTGACAGTTTTTGGACATGTCTCTACAATTGTAATATGAACTACATTTATTATCACCGTATAAATTGAATTGTTTAAATGGTTTTCAACTTCAAGCTCTATTAAAGGCGTATGAATTTTCACAATAAAATACTAATACCAAATTAACAAGATTAATAAATGGACAAACATTCATGTCAGAAAAATGAGAAGATATAAATTGTGTTAATACTAATTGAGAAAGAGATAATGTAAGTCTCTGCAATCAAGGGATTGACATCCACAATGAACTGTTTTGAAATTAAAACCGATAACTTTTATTTGTGCTTTTTTACATAATTGTCGGAAGGGAAGGCAAATATTTCGCAAAAAATGAAAATGTACCTTGTCAATAACAACGGTATAGTTCTATACATTTTTCCATCTTTTATGATGCAATTATGTCAATAATGTACTGGTTTTACTACCAGCGAGAACGATAGGCTATTTTCTTAAAAAAAAACATTTGAATACGATTATGTAATTGATATACACATACAACCATTGGGGGATTTTTTCAAATAATATATTATTATTCATAGATTCATTTACACTTTCAAAGGTCCTTCCTTCGTTGGTATAGAAGATGTTTAATCTGAGTGTCCAGGCGTTAAATTCCGCGTTTTCTTTCTTTATATTCATTTTTTTCTCAGGAAGTAAAAGAAAACGACTTAAACGTAATCTAACGTAATTTTATAGTAAATGCAAGCTTTTATGGACTAAGAGCAAAAACACCTATACATGTATCTCCAAGTTAACGGATGATTGTTGATAATTTAATGATAGATGTATTACCTTGATTTCAATGTTCGAAAACTCCTTATCTGCAATCTTTATAATCGCCCCTTAACAAACATCTGAAATGCATCTGCGAAAAAAAAATTGCATAACTTTACCCCCCCCCCCCCACTTAACCACAGCCCAACGTAGATGATAAAACGATGTTTTGATAATTTTATTTCTTTAATCATAAAAAACGTTCTAAAAAGATTCCAGCATTATTCCTATTCATTTTATATAGTTATATTTAAAAGATAAACTTATCAAGATTAAGAAAAATACACAATAAAATTATAAGTTTATCAATGCTTAATTCAACCTAGTCATTCTCATTGTCCCCCCAACTCCCCTACCCCACATACGCCTGTAATCTTCTAAAAAAAAAAATCTGTTAACTCCCTCAAAATTGCAACCTGAGTTAAATGTACTGTAAGAAAATTCGTTATCATTTGAAGATAATTACGAGACGAAACTGTTAAAGTTTCCCACAGATAATGAGTTGGAGACATTTTTTTGAAAAATGAAATGTGATGACTGAGTTAATACAAACATTTTATTGAAGAACATTTTTGTCAAGTTTCTTAAATTGTTTCATTCTTTTGACAGTGATGAAACATTCGAACGAGTTATGTACATAAGAAGATCCTCTGAGGCTTAAAAACAGAGTTTATAGTCTTTTACAAATTGATAAAGTCAGTCTAATACACGTGGATTTTGTACAAATCAGATTTAGCTAATCATTTCTATGGAAAATAATCCAAAGGCTTTCATAAGAAAAAATGTTTATCTATGTAAGGGAATTTTAATTTAATATCAATTATTAGTAAGACTCAGCATTTGAAGGTAAATAAAATCATTTAAATTTCTACCTCTTAGAAATGCTTCCTCTTGAACAGGACATATATCTGGGCAACATAAATACGATGCAACAAAACTGTGAACGTTACTTTCTTAACGCACAATACACATTGTATTTATATATATTTAAAAGAATATCTATTCTGGATCCTCTAATTAGTAAGACAGAGCTTCAATGATACCATCTGTAAGTATTCAACACCAATAACTTAGTAATTAAGGCGTTGAAACTGCCTGTGACACAGTCTAATTCAAACTTCATATGAGGTGTGGATCTTTTTTATCTTTATGTCGGAAAGGTTCTAGCGATCTTCACTAATTCTTTTGACAAGTTTCAAGTTGAAAACAAAGGGGTTCTTGGCGAACCTATACTTGCCTAGTTAAAATACCGTTATAACTGCCCCAAAGTCATTTACTTAGTCTCAACCCATATGAAATGATACAATAGTGTTTGATAAGCTATGGTTGGGGAAGTATTTCCCAATGCCATTTTGCAGAAGAAAATACTGTGCGATGTTTGTCTACGCTATGATTAAACCTGGAACTGGTTTTCTATAAAACAAAAACAAGTAAATTTCTTATTAGTATTTCTTATACGATTCCTCGTTCTATAGTTGCGATTATGATGAATACAGATACAAAACTTTGCACAATGATCCAAGTTCATAAGACAAAAAGACTCTTATTTTCATTCAAATCCTGTCCGGCAAATTATAAGTGGACCGTCTCATATCAGATATTT
Organism: Solen grandis; assembly: GCA_021229015.1. Classification (NCBI taxonomy): domain Eukaryota; kingdom Metazoa; phylum Mollusca; class Bivalvia; order Adapedonta; family Solenidae; genus Solen; species Solen grandis. Next base: position 13,659,105 of record CM037795.1, read on the forward strand.
ATCAACATTTGTCAACTCAAATAATTCGTCATACTCATTGGCAAATATTGTTTCGTGTGTCAAATAAATTATACTTAAATCGTGGATTAAATGGAATAGGTGTATATAATGATAAATTCGGTCAAATAATAGCTTTTGATAATATAAATATTATTGTATTTACGTATGTGTAATGCATTAACACATTTCCGAAATGTTAAAAAGATTCGTTCCACGTTCATATTTGTTTCATATTCCGTGATATATATAAGTGTAAGCATATGCTGCTGTTGGTAGCTCTACTATGTTTCCAGAATGCAAAATTGCTATCAAATGCAAAACTTCTTGTGACTGTTAGTTTAACCCGCTCCATCATTATCCATGCTATAAATGTAACGTCGTAAAACGAGGCAATTCTATTAATATTTTCTTGACGGCATTTTCTTTTCGACTACTATTATAAGGGTGGTGTAAATCCAGACAAACTTGTTGTTCGACAGGCGTTGCGTGATTCAAATCGAATTATATTTCAGACTCCGTAATATGCATGTCATTGTTTAAGATTAATGTCATTTAGTACATCAAGTTTGTTGCGGTTTTTAGCAAGGTATAATTCGCTGACGTTCGTAACGTGCCATGGGTCTTTGTTATAAAAGCTGCACCAGATGCTTGTGCATTGGGATCGACATTTATTTCATACGTTCTGATATCGTTTAAATGTGTAATTTTCCTGCAAAGCTCGCTTTGTAAAAGTTCATTGTCTGCAAAGATCTAGGACAGGTAACCACATCGTGTATTTTTGCAAAATACAATTATTTATACTTTGTTATTTGAGCAAATAATTCAAAATATTGAATTTATTTTGTATAGGAATATATTTTTCATTTGGGGTCTTCTACTCAGTTTTTTATGTTACTTTCAGAGGTATATGGAATATCATTGTAAAGCTTAAGGCCAATTATTTCTCATAATGATACAATTTTCATGAAAAATAAAAAATAAAATAACATTGACAAATATATTGTGGGTATAGGCTGTAAAAAAACAACAGTTAAACGCATTGAAAATGTAGATGAAATTACGCAACTCAGTATTTTGGATGGATGTCAAAAGACTAATTGTTTATATTCTGAATTGGCAAATATTCCCGCAGACAGTCTGTAATGAAAATAATTTGAATTTGAAAAAAAAAGTCGCCGAATCCCGATATGTTTATCTGTTACGTCATCAATTTAAGCACTTGTGAATCGTTAAAGGATACCTGCGGAAGGTCTTTGGAAACCATCAGAATATTGACGAAGATCTGTGGAATATACACATTGGGTACATTTTTGTAAGCAATATAATGATTTAAGTAAAACATTTTTTTTCTTATTTATGCATTGTAGTAATATTGTCATCAACAAGTATGTATGTACAGATTGCATCTCCAAATTTGTAGCTCATATTTTGCTTTCTTATTCGAAGAATATACTATGCCTTTAGAAGAATAAGTGGCCTTTAAAAAGGAGACGTACAGATTAAGCTTATTTATTGTAACTTTCTCCGGTTAGAAGCTCAAACACAATTTAGTTAGTCGATATCTTTGCAAAAAACTTAAACAATAAGAATTGGTATTACGTGATGACACACAACCAAGGAATGCATGTAATGTTTCAGGCATTATGGGTATTTTATATCTTAAGGCAAATGTGCATTACTGCATTGTTTGACGTTGTTTCACTGTTACAGAAATACTTCTAATTTTAAATTACCAACGATCAACAAAAGACGAAAACGGCAAAATGCATTGAAAGCCATCAGCTATAAAATCACTTATATTTCTCTGAAGACTCTGAGCCTTTTAACATTTTAAACACTAATGTGTTTCATTTATCAAGAAAGGTAAATAACCCGTCCTTTATATAAAATAGATATGTTAAGAATATGTTAGAGCTTTTTGTTATTCTTGTATTCTCATTAAGCATTACGAATGTGAAAGATTGCACAATTTTATTTCAGAATATATTAATCCACTTTCAAAGATATTGATATTTTAGAATGCCATTTAACGTAAGTGGCAATTTCTAGCCGAGAGAACATCCGATCTGTACTTTATATTGCTACCTTCTGTCAATATGTTTATGATTTAATTTCTTAATCGGATAGAGAGAAAAAATGGCAATGGGATGTGTTGATATCGAGGCCGACGGTGTGTGCCAGTTACAATCGTTCATGGTTTAGAAACAATGCAATATTCGTAAATGGATGAAAAATAAGGATACATTACCCTTGGCATCGGAATTGCAGGCAGAAAGAAGGCTTGCCGCGTTCCTGTCTGAGATTTCTGACTCACTCAATGAGATATCCTTATCCTACATAAACAATCAAGTGTTATCAGTTCTTTGCAACAAAGTTAAATCATTTTCACGGATTGTATGTTGTGCTTTGTTTAATTACTGTGACATTTAGTTGTATAATTTGCCGTAAAAGCTAGGAAATCTAGATTGCAGCTAACATGATCAGTGATATTATGAATAATCCTGCTTTGAAAGGCGTCGCATAAGGATTACTTATTTCGGTGTCAGCATTTGTGGTGTCAACTGGTGAAAATAAGCTAACACTATATGTAGACGCTAACTGAAGTACAATAATCTAACACTGGTTAAGAAGGAAAAACTCCTGTTGTTTTATTTGGAAAAAAAGTAAAAGATAATGTTTTTACCGACATTAAGTAATGTCATTCCATCATCTTGCAATTTGATATGTATCTACTTATTATCTGTCAAGTTAGATAATTATATTCGTAGCTTAAGTGAGTTACGATTCGTTTATAAATCTTGGAGATCTACTGTTAGACGGCTTGTATGTCTCCAACCAGGCGAAACATTCACAACAGGGAATCATTTTGTTGTTTCAAACAACTCTAATTTGTAAGAAGATGCAAATTCGAATAAGTATATGCAACTCTCCCCTCCCCCCTCAAAAATAAATAAATAAAAAAATAAAGTAAAAATTAACGCATTTTATTTACAATCTCCATGTCATTGAATAGCGTTTTAAATCAGGAGTTTCTCCTTCAATTCACTTAATACAACGTTTCTTATGTTGGTATGGTTTCGCATCTTTAATTGGGGAAGAGGATATATTTTCGGAGGGGAGACAAAGAAAGTCATGAGACAAAGCTTCCCCCCCCCCCTTTAAAAAAATGAAATATAGAAATACATTGTATATAAGAATTTATATAAAAAGGCTATATGTACACTTCTATAATTGAATAAAATAGATATTCAATTTGATTGTTTTTGTACTTTGACCGTTGACCTAACTTCATCACTCCAACGTATGATTTATATTTCATACAGCATTTGAAAAAGAATAGAAATTTATTTGATTTAGCTAGTTCTGAATCACATACAGATATCAACCTTAAAACCTGAATGATACGAATGAAAATAATTACAAAACACATGACCAATTCATAAATGTGTTTAGCCCACTCCTGTGCCATCAGCAAATATTTCCGAAATTGACATTTGATTTAATACAGCGAAATATTGGAAATACTTTTCATATATTCAATCATGTGTTGACAATCACGAAAACGAAAATTAATCTACAAACCTTATGTTGCATATATAGCCACTCTTAATGTCGATATTTATAATGAAAAACAATGCACCGTATTGTGTCGTCAAATATTATGTGTTGTTTGATGTCATTGACCTTATTAGATACGAGCTTAATTATGCTGATGAGTCCTGAGATAACATTATAAGTAACATGATTTTCAATTTCATTTTTTTTAAATTTCTACTAACATGTAAGAAAAATGGAATGCTAAAAATAAATCTGAACAAGGTCAGTGGATCTTTCCACATCCAAAACAAAGTTTTAATTCGTTTGTAAATTTAGACTGATGTCAGTGCATACGTACATTTGAAGCTGAACATTATTTAAAATACCTTTTAGTAAAGGAAACACATGCTAAAGTAAAAATGCAAACCTGATTACAAAATGTCAAGTCACTGAAAGTGTTCTAAAATGGTTTCATTTCGTGACCTGTCACTGGTTCTATAAGCGTGTCACAATAAATGTTACATTTTTTATTTCCTCATAACAAAAGAAAAAAGTCTGTACAGTATCAGAATTATTCATGTCTTCTAAAAGTCGTCACATGACTGATAAAGGCATAATTTAACCGCGCCAATCATACAGTTTACGAGCTTGACACAAGCACTTTGTACATCACTTTCTAGGTATGAGTTATTCACTTTATAGAACAGTTTATGTTACTTTGCAAAGGGTTTGGTGCAAAATATTGTAACTCTTTCGTTATTTATAGGAAGTTACAACAGTTTTGCATCAAGATCTCGAATTTTGTATCATTCATTTGATTAGTTACAGAGCAATTTTGGTTAAAAAGCCAACAGAATCAAATAAATGTATATCCTTCCACTACGCACAGATTGTTTCTGAAAATCACGCTACGGAGTTGACTTCTTGGGAAAACATCAGATGAAATGCTAACTATGGCCTCATTTTTACAGCAAAAAAATACATATATATCAGTTGTGTTTTAAGTAAACGCCGGGGAATTAGATTATTGACCTTTTCTACTGGTACGACATCAAAAGGGACGGGAGAAACAAAACGCAAATGACGGACTCTAATTTGAATTAGGGCTTCATCCTGAATGTATATACTGTATATAGCAATTGCAAAAAAAATATTTATGCAATGAGAGACGAAGTACCATTACAGAAATTTGTCGGAATATACAATTACCGCGAGAAATCGAATATTCGTTTATTTTATGTTTTATGACAATTATAACGTCTAAAAATAATTTCGAATATTCCATGGGTAATGTTACCGCAATTTTTATATGTTCTCTCAATTTACGATACTTAGCTTTAAAAGAACGCAGAAACTATATACTTGTTTCTGTAACAATGTTCTCTACTAATAACATCGTGTATTTTGATATAAAAATATGTTCGTAGCCGTATATTTACAAAGTAAATGTATTATGTAAACACGCATGCTTAAAAACGTCATTTTGTGTTCATCAAAACATAGCTCAATATTAAACTGCCTCGATTTGAATATTTAACTTAAACAAGTTCCGACCCAAATCATTTTTGTCCTATATTGATTTAACAAAAAAACGCATTAGACACGTATGATTCTTTGAGCGCGAGCTCAGTGTCCAAATCAAATTTATTTGAGACAATCCAATTAAACCGTGCAAAGTTTCGCATCATTAAACATTTCTTTTTGACAGCTCTTAATTCTCAACACTTCTTTTCGTGTCTGTCAACACTTTTCAAATAAATTCTTTGAACTGAAAAAATTGACATTAAATGAGAAATGCAGAAAAACAGCACAACGTGATAATTTATTTGGAAATTAAAATGGATATTGTGGCTCATTTGTTAAATTAATTAAAATATATTTTCTTCTTGAATCTCGTCTTCTGAAAGATTTAAGTACTAAAAGGCGTCGTTATTAACGCATCTGTTTTTCACCAATGCGATCAGTCCGGCTATGTATTTAAAATGTTATTTAGTTACCCATTTAGCCGCTTGGGTTTCCCTCAAATATGTTATGAACCACGCGCACGGTATCAACAGTGCTAAAATAATTAAGTTTAATCTCTTTTGTGAATTGAATACGATTGTAAGGTCTAGACACTACAAGCTGTTTCATCACTTGAAGCCACGGTACTGAAACACTTAATTCCTCTCTAATAACTCAATTATAACCAATAAAATAACGTACTGGAGTAGTATTGATAAGTCGAGAGAAATTCTATAAAAGCTGATTATAATTTGATACGCGTGAGCACGCAATATCTTTCAATGCCTGGCCTTTTTCTGAAAATATATCAATGTATTATTTCGATAAAAATATTCTTTTAAATGTTTTTGTCGAAAAGTTATGTTGGCGAGCAAGACAATTTCTGTTATATGTTTCAAAATCAGTGAGATTTTAGAAAGTCTTGACGAGAGAAATAAACGTACACAATACTAGCACGTCCTTTTTCTTAGTCACGTACTCATTTTAGATGTGTTGACTGTGTTTACCCTCGCCTTGCCTGTTCAAAGGGATTTCCTGTGCTGTTCTAATTTAAATTAAGAATAGTTTACATTATGTTTTGTCAACACAATGTTTATGTTTCTTTATGGCATTTAGAAATAAATGGGCCGTGTTTGATATATAAATATAATCCCATCCTTGTATTTTTATACCGAATTTTAAACATGTCATCTTTAAAGTCACAAAACTGTCATGCGTACAATTTACAAGTTATCATGTCGAAACACCGATAACTGGAAGTTGTAGTTCGAAAACTGTAACGAAAAATGACAAAAGAAAAAAAGTTTAATCTAGTTAAACGTAAAATTAAAATAAACAATAGGCATTTAAACTAGAAAACTGGTAAAGATACTTAATCTAGTTAAACGTGTAATGACACTACAATTAATAAGGTCACTGCAACAAGTAAGGACATTTAAACTAGAAAACTGGAAAGAACTAATAATTAAACAGCATGAGAATTAAAATAAAAAGCGTGTAAGAACACAAAACTAAAAAGGACAATAACACTAGTAAGGACACAAAGACTGGTATAGTAATGACACTAAAATTTGTATGGAAACTTTACACAACAAACGTTCATTTTCTAATCGCATGCTGTTTGTTTCGAAATCGCTCTTGGTAGGAATGAAACTAGGAAACCAACGGATTTTACAACAGTATCTACAATAAGGGTTTTTTGCCACCATTGTTGCAATTCCTCTGCGTAATTATTTAAACGCAGACATATTTTCCATCTTAGGCAAAACATCGCATTGTTTGTTGAATATTAAAAAAACTCAGAAAAGACATCATGCTAGAAAAAAAGTATAGTTATCTTTATTCTCCAAATCACAGCATACCTTTTTTCTGTCTGATAATAAAACATATCTTAAATTTGATAATTCATCTAAGCGCTGTTTCTTTTTATGGCTGTAACCTAACAATAATGAAGTTTATATGAAAAGACAATGTATTTTACATGTAAATTATAGAAAAAAATCCCTCCTTAGATTAACAGATACTCTCACTTTTTTGTTCGAAAATAAATGAAAATAGAGATAATGCTTTTCCATCGTCTTTGCCCGTGTCTGATGCGAATAATATTTAAAGAATAGAAATTTTGTTTTTATTCTAATAAATAAATGAGTATATTTCTATTATAGATTCTATTTTTATGCACGTTAAGGCGTTTTCTTCAATTCACAGAGTAGAAAAGCGTTTGCTTCGTTATTTTCTAGGCCGTAGCATAAGAAGGTAGGTAGTGCCCTACCTGGCACACAGTTTACATTTAAAGAGATGTAACGAGACTGAATGGTGAAGTGTTAGGATGCTGTGTCTATGTGATGTATCATTTTACATGTCTATGACGTCTTATTGCAGTGTGGTAGCATTATATCTGTCTCATTTATACATGTCTCCACATGACTTTACTTCTGTCAGTAGAACGAGAAATGCAACAATCGAACACTTTTTATGAATACTTTGAGAAAAAAGAATAAAGAAAATAAATATCATTAACGTTTTATACTCATGTATTAGTTATCAAATTCCGTGCAAAAATGTAACGAGGGAGTAAATGTAATGGACCAATGGCAATAAATAACGCTGCTACCTGTGTTTTGTTGTGAATTTATACTCTTTCTGTATAGAGAGAGAGAGAGAGGAGAGAGAGAGTGATGCGAGTCGTGTGAGAACTAGAATAATGTTAGCACTCGAATACGTAAAACTCAGATAAGCGTCAAAAGGGGCATTTTTGATCTCTTAAACCTATCATGAAGAGAAAGGCATTAATCAAATATATTTATTTCTTCCGATGCAGGTACCTACTGTTAGTTGTCTCAATTTGATGCACAGTTCGAATCAGAGATTAGGCCCTCATTTAAGTACCACAGATAATTATTTTGCCAACTGGCCGTTGACAAGGCGGTAATTGTTGGCAATTTTCTATTTTTTGTAATGATCTGACTCCGTGGACGGTATTCAATACACATCTTAGATTTAACCATGACATTTCCTTATCCTTATATTTTTGCCGTAAAATATTCCTTAATTTTAGAAATTTCCTCAGTTTTAATCTAAGTAAAATCTTACTAAAAAAAACATAAAGATAAGAAAAACATTTAAAAAGTTTACATAGGTTTGTTGCAAAAAGCGTCAATGACTCTCATTTCTACACAGTCATTTCATATTATATTATACCTGAAAAATGATATGATTTTTTAAATATGTTCATATGAATTAAAAATATCAAGTAGTGTATCCAGAAAACTTTTATGAAACTAATATACTCGTATACACACTATTTGGTCAGTCATTATTTATTTACTGATATTATATACACTTTTTGGATGAACTGACATGAAAGTGACTCTGTCCTTTATTACCGCAAATCGCATTGACGGTATATTGACGGCTTTAAACTTGTACACCGGTACCATCCAAAGTCGCTGGTGGTTTTATTTTTCACATATAAGCTATCAATATTAATGAATTGTTTAAAATGGATGAAAACGGCTATTTTACATATCGACAAAATCATAAAGTTAAGATAATATTTAAGGAAGCACATGCGTTTCCTTAAAAATAAGGTGAATTCTAAGAAAAAAAATACGGATCTTAATATGTTTACTAAAAGTTTAGGAAAATCTAACATGTTCAGGAAAATCTTACTGAAACCTTAATTTTAAAGAAATGTTTAGTTTTTTAAGAATTATCTTAGAGTTAAGATGTTAATTGAATACCGCGCCATGTTGTTTTTTTGTCCATTTACACGCACCTTCTAATTGTGTCTATTTCGAAAATATGTGGGTTGCTTATAGAATATTCTTGTCATTCCTTATTGAAATGAGTTAAATTTCTTGTCCTTCCTTATTGAAATGAGTTAATGTTGATTTATATCTGTTTTGATTAATTGATATAGGTTTGACTCTTATACATTGAGATTTTATTATTGAGTATATCTTCTTGATAAGTATACACTTTTATCTTTGGAAAATGATGACCATTTCCTGTATTAGTGTTGAAATCTGAGCATTAAGGAAAAGGAATATTTATCTTTCTTTTTTCACAAATAGTTTGCTAGTTTCTATTGATTTAAACTGTTTTGCAAGTTAAGAGCAAAAGTTTACCACGGAAGGAAAACGATAAACAAGCAACATATTACTATAATGAAACTATAAACAATGGTTTTTAAGGAGTAATCATATTCTGTTAAAAATGATAGAGTTTGAATTTATCATCTTAGTGTTTTCGGATCACGATTTACTTTAATCCATGCTTAACAATGTCAACTACAATTAAACTTTGATGTTTGCAATTACCCAAGATTTGTTTACGCCCTCTTGCGATTTGCAAATAGCGAGATCACTTATGTCTACTGCATAGTTTAATGTGATTCATTATTGTTTATACTATTGTTTATACAAAGATAACATAATAAGATCGTGTTTAAGAAAAATATCTAAACATGTCAGATCTGTTGAACACATAACAGTATTTCAAACATTTTTTTGTAATGATTTATTTTAATTCATACATATCTCGTTTTATCAATTATTAACCGGAAGATTATCATATATGATTCTAAAGTGAACATGAAAACAATGTAGATTATTAAGAGTGTATAAGCAAAGTATCGGAGTAAATCATAAAATAAAAAATATTGGCTTATCTAACTATATGAAGCAAGGAAAAGAATAATTATATTTCATAATTTCAATGTGCTAAATCATTAAAACTTAAAATTGCTTCACCTTATCAAACCAAATTTAACCTTATCTGAAAAGTAACTTTCATGTTTTAGATAATACTTACATGTTTATTAATAAACGAAATTAATTTGGAAGAAATTTTGAACTTTAGTTATCATTTGAGGTATGAAATATGTAAAAGCAATCAGAAAAAAGACCCGGACTGAATTAGATTAAAAATTGTGCAAAAAGAAAAAAATCACTAATTTTCAGCTTCTGTTGCACCACAACCCAAAATAGAAGAGTTGGTTATATATTTCATCAAAAGAGCTGCAGTTGGTTTGAAAGAGCTTCTGACCAATGCGTCCCGGGTTTTATCCTGGATGACGTACGTGAGAGGGTACGGTGGCCGCCCATCCAGACACGTGGGTTTTCGCCGGGTGCTCTTCTTCCCACAATAATGACCTTATACGCTGGCATCCAAGTCATTTAAGTTGTAAATACTTGTTTCATAATCGATGTGAAATGAATCAAGTATAAAAGTTTGTAACCTAGAGTGATATACATGCACTTTGTGTTTCTTCAATAGGAATTGATAAATTGGTGCTGTTTTATATAAATAATATGTCATTCCTTTACATTTGTGGGTAGATTTTTCCATTCCAATGAAGGAAGAGAGTTATGGTATCTGTTTATCAAGATGTACATGTATACTTTTATATACAAATGTATATGGACACCTGGGAGATCAGGACATATCAGTGTAAAGACTGCTAAGACAGAGCTGATATATCATATCAATTATGTTGTAACTCAGCCTACTATGGTTAGAATTATTCAGTTTTTGAGTTGTAAAGAGTTCGCATTCATGGTAAATGTATAATTAGGTAATACTATTTTATTAGTTTTGTTTTTATACAAATAAATATGTTTTCATATCAAGGTATGTTGACAATAACAATGCCTATCTGTCGTCGTCTCCATGTTCGGTTCGCGATTCATTTAAAAAACAACAAAAATATAAATCTTAGAAAGTAGAAAATCACTAAGGAAATCTATATTTATTCATTTCCAAAGAATGCCAATACTCCTATTACCAAAAAGATATATACGAGTTTTAGGTAAAAACTAACAGTAATGCATTGAAACATTGGTTACTTTCTTTATATACCAAGGGAAACCAAGAAACAAAATTGAATCCTTTTTCAATAACAAAAAAAGATTTGCTTTTACTTAAAAAGAAGACGAAACACAAACCTCGCCTCGGCTACCGTGTTTAAGAGATTCGAATTTAAATAAAAAAGCAGTTTCGTAGCAAAAATGAGGATCCAGGAGACGCGTGACAATCAATCACATTGAAAAGGGAAACATAAACGAACGGCTTACATATTGCGTCAGGTTTGATTTGGCCTCGTGACAAATTAATGTCTTTGTTTCTGATATAAATTAGCGCTGAATTCAACCAGAGCGTATATAATTACTATTTGCCATTTCGTTTTGCGGCTGCTCAGTCCATTAACAACAGGAACTTTTATGATTTTTTTAACCATCGATTGGAATGAAAACAGCACCGCCTTTTCTTGACTAGAGGATAACGCTGCTGAATGCTGATTTATGTATTCAGTAGACAGTATTATAGTCATTTGGAGACGATGTCTACTTGAGACATATATAGTGCTGACACACTTCAGTATCACGCCGTAGACATGTGGCATGATGCCATACCGAGCGCTAAGTTTGGACAGTAGGATATGTACATCCAATTAAAAGTGATTTTGAGTGTGGAAAATAGAAACAATTTAGTGAAAAAAAAACCTTTAACAATTTTTTTGTCGCGCCATCTCGCAAATGGTTCAGCAATAAATATGAAGGTAAACGTGTTCGAAGTAAAGTTTAAGCACTAATAAAATGCTTCTGGTGGTCGTAACAGAAAAGTTGGATATGTTCAGTATTTGCTGCACGAATAAATAATGATTCTTAAGTCATGATATTAGACCTGGTAGTGTCTCATTTTTTTGCATCATTGTTCTAATCCAATAAGTATTTTTTTTATATTTGGTACGGAGTTTGTGTGTTTAATTTCGATGGGTACAATAAAGATGTGTCAAGAAAAACAAGAAATATCTATAAAAAAATATTTGGCGTAGCTAAATAATTGTCAGTTATAACATGTTAAACAGATTAAAACTATTATAGAGTTGGAAACGTTAGCAAAAATGTTTATAAATACCAATATTATGAGGGGTATCGGGAAAACTTTTTAACAAAACGGATTTAATTTACAAACTAAAAAAAAGATAATCTACCAGCTTCCATTAAATATTATGCACTTGCTGATTTTTTTTAAAGTAAAGACAATTAATATGTTACCAAGCGAAATCGATAAAACATAAATCGCGTATATCCGATTATAACCTGCATAAATTCTCGACAGTAGTTTGTCCACCTTTACAAATTAAGGAATTGTGGTCTAAAAACAGACTTACGACTGCTTCTTATTTAATTGTTTTAAATCATATTGACAAAGCAGCATTCCCAAATTGGTATGGAAGTGTTAAATTTCCATAACTGTGTTACCTTTCATGTTTAAACTCAAAAGAAACCTATTATATCAAGTAGTAAGAATATTCAACCTGAAACTCCCATTTTAAATTAAAATATCCTAAAAATAAATCATACAAGCCAATGATAGCATTGTATTTATTCTGGCTTCATTTGCATACCAACATATGATTGGTTCAAGAAGTAGGTCAAAATAAATTGTATACAGCTACGCCGAAAAATAATAATGACCATAACAATAAACAAACACATAGAAAACAACAAGCAACTTATCAACAGCGTACAAAACAATTTCTTCAAATTGATTTGTACGTTTTACTCCCGAATGAAAAGAATAATGGATATTTACGAGTGTAAAAAGTAATACAACTTTAATTTTTCTAAGTTCATTGTCCTGATATTTATAATACATTATAACGATTACGATATAGACGATGTAATTGCATTATGCTACCAAAATTACATAAATAGTAAAAGCTGTGTATCCAACAGTTGTGGCATATTCCTGACATGATGTTTGTATTCCTTGCAAGAAATAAAGACATTCCAGATTAATACGGCCCTCCTGGAACAAAAATAATCCTGAATTGAACTGTAAGCCTTCTATGCGGAACTATGGACGGATTTGAATTAGGGCTGGCCTATACAACACAATTGGTGAGAGGACAATCATATAGTTGAAACTGAGCACAAATAAAACCCACCTGTGTATATAGTTCTATAACTTCATATAACATCAAAAGAAACGCATTTGCACCCAATGACGGCTCAGTATCAAATCACTAGAGCAAATATCCCGGTTAATAAGAAAAAAAGCATGATATGCAGTTGTGAACGAATGAAACACCGATTCAAAACAATGCATGTCAAGATGATAGTTAAAGCCTCAAGAACGTCATGAAGTAAAATAGAAAGTTAGACAAAATTGGAAAAGACAAAAGTTCAATTTGTTATATCTTCACTTGAACGAGTATAAGAGAACAACTCCTTTATTGTTACTTACATACTTTTGCGGACATAAGTACGAATATATATACAAATAAGCTGAGCAAATACATGTATTGTATTCTTATACGTATTATTCTGACACTGAAATGCTATTGACATTTTAATTTAAACTATTCCTGACATATGTTTCATAGTAGGTTTAATTTACAAAACATTCGTTTATGTTTAACATACTGGTATAACTGATCAAAGCACACAATGCGCTGAGAGACGGTGACGGGATTAACATGAAATAGCAATAATTCTAAACTCAGCGTTTCTGATGTTATTGAAGCAGTCATATGACGACAAAAACTCCACACGCAGTTGCTACAGAGGTAGTTGAAATAGTTCTCTGTTTGTTACATAATAATCCGGAATTAGGATTCACTAAAGCTGCATACCTAAGTAGGTCATTCTCTTTCTCCAGTACTAGCGAACCTGATGTACACATTCTATCTATTGTTGTGTATGTGTAGAAATTGACAATGTTTTTGATTATTTAAGATACTAGGATGTTAACTTTTCTATTTCAAAGTTAAAAAATGCTCTGGGAGTAACCTATTTCAACATAATGCAAAAGTACGTGTGGACTACTTTAGGTCAATTACATACATACGGAGCCCTACTTTTTTCTTTTTACAGGAGTAGATCTTCATGTACGTAATATGGGTTGCTGTTCTGATTAAGAAATGTCACGGATATTTTTTTTCACGCTTAAAACTGATATATCCAGTGCAAAATAATGGTAAAAGAAAACATGTTCACAAACAATAACACATTATAAGCGGTTACGGTTATGATTTAAGCGCCTGTGTAACATATTCCACTCGTATTCGTTTGTGCAGAATCGAATTGCATGGATCCGCACTAAGCGCGGAGAGGTACAGATAAACTTGCCGTGGAAAATATCCAAATCAGCAAAGCCTGATTTAGTTTTTCAGCATAAGACGGCTGTTGCCGTCTAAAAAACTGCATGTACACTTTAAACAGAATAAATGCTAATTGAATCGGATTTTAAAGTATTGGATTATCTAAAGGCGGTCGAGATGTGTTTTTTCAGGGGACATATAGCTTGTTATCTACAGACAAAGCCGATTTTAAGCATCAGACGACCAATTACCGTACACCTTTTAATGCACTTGTCTACCTAAATTCCTGCTTCACTTTAATACACTATAATAAAGGATCCGAAATAATTGATCATATCATATTCAAATAATTGTGTTTGTCCACAATCAGTTCTTTCGGAAAAAACATAAAAGAACATATAACCTGACCAATAATGTGTATATTTGATTTGTAAAAAACGTTTCTGCACTGTAAACGTGTACTAAATAAAAGACAGTGTGTTTAAAGATAAAAACAAGTATTTATCCTAATACTGTGTGGAGTGGTTATAGTTATTATCGTATTGTCACTTGGGATCCTAAACTTGGAAGGTCTTTGTCAAGGTCTTTTGACTCGGAACTTTCATGTTAGGAAGCCTTCTAGCTGGCTAGTCTTCCCCAGGTGCCCATGTGTTATTGGGGCCACCCATCTGTAATTAGGACGGCGTCGGAAATGTCTTTGATAATATCGAAGCGACAGTAAAATCCAAAACAACGATATACATTAGTATCAACATCAAATATATATTTATAAAACCTTACCATGCTCATCGATTGATAATTCGATTTATTTACATGAAAAGGTTTCTGATCTTCAGAAATAGAAAGATTCGGACAAAACTGCGATTACACTACCTCGGTAGTGAACAGTCTGAAACATGTTAAGCTAAGAAAAATGTGTACGATCAGGACACATTTATCGTTTTTGTAC
>CM037795.1:13674305-13724305 GCA_021229015.1 Solen grandis
CAAAGAAAAAGAAGGAAATCACTCGGGGAACTGTAAGACTCTAAAAATCTCTTCTGTGCTTGATTTACTTTGTCGGAAAGATGTGTCAAGGGAAACAAATGCTAAAGTACACAGAAATACCAGACGGATATCTTTGCCTGCTTTTGTCCTTGTCGGTCTTGTTTATTTTCGACATTTTCTTGTTAGGGTATTGCATCCGTATTCCCGAGGATCTAAATGATTGCTAATGACACCTTAAGATAAGGATTTATCAACTGATCCGCAGGTCTCAATTAAGCGCCGTGTTACAACTTTGCAGCGCGGCATAGCAGGCGGACCTGCCAGCAAGTAAGTTTAACGGCTTTTCAATTTCAGAAAGGTTCGCTCCTTTTAGTTTTACTAGTTTGTTTCGAAACAATCTGATTCCTCTTTCGATTTCAGTTCTCATTCTAACTGACAGAGACAACTAAAGTGACAAGCGTTTTAATGTTACCTTTTCATTTAGTGTTATTTGTTTGAAATCGAATAGAACTTAAACATTGAGTGTTTCCTTTTTAATAGAAATAATTAACAAAAACATAAGATCGTTTAGGGTCAAAATCTTAACGCCATGGGAGCAAATGTTTGAGTGTCGTCTAGGAAATTACAAAAGTATACGTAAAGGAAATAACATTAAACAAAACGCTAGACTTTCTTGATTAAACCAGTTACCAATTGTAAAGTGGGGTGATGGATGTTAGCAAAGACCGAGGGCATATTGCCACCAGATGTTTCCATGTTTGTCTAATTTCCTTAAAACGACAGTCTCTGTAATCGAATAAATGTACCATTATATAAGCCAGACAGACAAAATGTTTTATAGTGCCAATTCTCGAAGAATATACGGACTTCAACGATGACAAGTGTAATGATAAATGATCACCGCTTTTTACTTAAATGAAATTTTGTTCATTAGTCATTGCTATTCCTCGGTCATGTTTTGCTTTGCATCAATATCTTTCGTATTTGTTTTGTAACATATTAGTACAATTTTCCCTTTCATGGAACCTTAACCATATCAAATAAACGTAAATTATGCGTTTATTACAAATAAATGACATATTCAGTACTGAGCATCATTAAACACGATGCATCTTGCCATACTGAAATGACTTTGGCTGACGATCTGTATGTTGGACTAAACGATGGCCTCCCCGCAACATGTAGGACCTGAACTTATTCATCATCGTGATAATGTTCAAACTCATGCAATAAGCGAATGTTTCAAAAGCTCATATAATGCACATTGTGGATTGGTTTACACAGAAATGTTCACCACGTTGGAATCACATTTTAGACTGATTACGTTTCAATGCATTCGTCAGCGATGTGTGTTGATATACTTCAGTTCAATATTTCAAGAGACTACGAGCATGTCGTTTCAAATTGTATGTTAGGTTTGTTAGGAATTTGCTTTGCGTTTCTGAAATAATTGTAAATATGAGAACCTAAAAACAAACCGACATAAACCTATGAAATTATAATCCATACATGTATTCTGCGAATGCCCTCTGTTTGTGAAGTTGGCGACACAAATTGGATACTTTGAAAAGAAAACACCGAACTCTCTGTGTTTCGATAAATGCCCTTCTCGTATACATACATTCCATCGGTTGCTTCATTATTTAGAACTTTGCGACCACCTACACAGACCGTGAAGTTTACCTATCATTATGATATCTGCCGATATATTGAGATAAATGAATAGGGTCTTAGCAGGGCTAATCCGTGGATATGTTTTGAAGTTTCATCATTAAATGCAAGTACTGATCTTTACGGATCTAGGCAATGTCGATTACCGTCATCTAGAAATAACGCCTCACAATATGGTGCGTATTTAGTCAATCAGGGTGAGATTTGGTATACGGTACTTATGCACTCGAAATCTTCCTCAGCCTGAAATAGCTGCAAGAATATGTATACATACGCGGCGACGGAAAACTACGAAGTTTACATCAACTATAGACGTCAAAGAATGCCTTAGGTCCAAAACAGAGAAAACTTTGGTCATTTTACATTTGATAATGATGAACAATAATTGAAACCTGCAATACCTAACTCTTAAACTCGAATAAATGGTTAACCTTATGAAATGAAAAATGAAACAGTTACTATCATCATTTCTGGAGACATTAGTTGTCTACTTCATATTTTATTTTACCAATTGTATTTAAGATATAATAAATCCAGTCTTACTAAAACAATCGGAAAACGTGTATGTTTTTTCATTCCATCATCTTCATTATATCTTTATTACTGCCATTTGGGTATGAAACCCAATAAACATACAATATCGAATCTCTAGCCATTAAGAATGTGAACTTAAAAGAAAACGGCAATTTTCTCTTATCAATTCATCATTTACATTCATGATGTCATATTGGTTGACTAGTAGTATAAGACATACATTTTTGAACGTACTGTAAAAAAGTCCGAAAGTACGATGCAATCTCCAAACCTCCAAATATAGCACACACATTTCAGGCGTCGTCTGTACGAAAAAAAAAAAAAGATTACCATATTGTAATTCTTATAATTAATTTAGATTTTGATTATATACATATATATATATATAACCCGTGGTGATATTTCAATTTTGACCTATGATATGCCTTCATAAACTGTTCATTCCCGGTGGCCGAACGTTTTACTTTTGCCGTGAAGGGTTATAGAGCGACTCTTAAGACAGCGGTGAAGGTATATGCCCCACAATAACCATCGAAGCCATGCATATAACTTTACAATATAAGCTTTTAAAATGTCAAGCCATGGAAATCTTAAATGCAAATTGACATGTTATGACATATGACAGAAATTATCTTATTATCTCCCCCTTTATAATTTTGTTGTCACAAGTTATCTCCCCTGAAAACTACAAAAAATAAATTTTCTCCATTTTTCTACAGTTAAGTTTAGATGTGTTCATGAAATTTGAAGCAGCATCTTTCTACCGTGAGTTATCCTCGAAAATCAGATTCAGTTTTTTCTTATTCACAGAAACTGTATATTTTCCATAGACTTCAATGTTAACTTAAATACATATTATCTCCCCTTCATCTAATAAAACCTGGAAAAAAACTCTCGGTGAAACATTTTTATTTTTGGATGTCTTCAAAGTTTCATAGATATATTTCCATCCAATGACAAGATATGGAATATAGGTATTAGGGGGGTTATACCTTAAAGCCTTACTATTGTGACTGCTTTTGCGAACAATGTATTATTATTATCTGCAAAATTAAGCAGTCTGATCTTGGTCTTCACTGTTCTATTCCTTTCATTAAAGTTTCAGCAAGTACCTCTATAAATGAATAAAGAACAAGTCCACGTTGTAAGGGTTAAACATGTGATACACAGTATCTTAGCTCAGCCAGCATTTTTGTTATATGTTGTTTCTTGACTATTTCCCTTTTCTGACAATTTATCCATTACTAATACATTCATAGCATTGCATTTGGAACGTAAAAAGCTTAATTTATATCTAATGACATAGACTGCTGTCATCTAATGGCTTCATTGTGTTCAATATGGTTTATCTGTAACATGATTACTTTTCAGTAATCGGATTTGTCATCGATATTGCTGACTCAAAACATCTTATCTGTCTATAATTTCAACCCGTGATGTTGATGGGTTTAAATCCGTGTTATAAGAGTGTACATATAGGATAGTGGTATTTAAAAACCACAAACCACTGTTCGGCAGTGCGTTCTGGTTCGATTCCTAGTCACGTGCATGAGGAGGTACGATAAAAGCACCAGTTTTCCACCACACTGATACCGGTAACTATTGTACACCCACCATCCATGCCGCCTTGTGGTCACTTTTATGTCAACATTATCATCATTAAAAAAACGACACTCGTACTCACAGCTCTGGTTAACCATTGAAAAGGATATTTTCTCTATACCTGAAACATCTGAAAAGTATCTTAAGCTGTTTAGATTTATTGGTTTCTGTTTTTCCCCTCTCGAGAGATAAAAGTACACCAACAACTATATTTTCTATTAATGTATGCTTGGCAACTTTAATCTTTAGCTCAGGAGATCCATAAAATAAATTGGTTATTGAAAAGCCTATGCGATGATGTAACAGACTTGGGAACCATTATTGAAATGTTTTGGCAGATTAAAGTTATGGAAAACACGTAATTCATGGATATTTTTATACATCTAAGTATTACCGATAATAACCCCTCTTAATGATAAATTTATTGTTTGTTGGTTTGTTTGCTTGTAGAAAGGTACCCAATAGCAGTTGTGGCGGAAAAAATGATTAGTCTATGCCTTATTGACGGATTGATGGTGGTGTATACAAATATTTGGTTTTTGTGTCGACTGCTGTAAGTAGTGGTGACACACAGATATCACTTTTCCGTCTTCAGTCTGTCCGTCTGTCTGTCCGTCACAGAATAATGAAAGTTCATTATGGACAGAGCTTGACAAGGGGAATTGTCATGCACAGGGTCCATAACTCTTGCATCATTTAATTTGTTATCCCCCTTTTCTGTTTGTTACACGTTTTCAATTACGCTTCAGCGGGTGATAGAACACTCTTGTGTCTCTACGTTGTCTTTGGCTACAAAATAGAAGTTTTGGGCTACATTAGACATGTGTTATAAGTTATTCTGTGTTTTGGGTTGTACAACAAAAGCATGATTTGGTAAGATGTCTGCGATATACATGTATATTGTTTGCATGTTTGATAATGGAGTGTGTTCTTATACTAAGACTATTCATTAAAAGCTGAATCGTTTGTTACGTGTTGAGGTTTTGTAAGTATTCAAAACTTTTGATATCATTTATGACATTTAAACAAAGAAAAAGATTTTGTTAGAATTCTTTGTTAAAAGGTTATTTTTTAGAATTAAATCACGATTCACTTTGAGTTTTGTTATAAACATGATGCATAAGCTAATGAAAATTACAAGTTTTGTAAACAGTCTCTTCACGCCCGCATATTTTCTTTGATACACGTCTCTAGGCAACGTTTATGCTTTTCATCAAATCTTTTCTTATTTTATTATGCTGTCTTGTTTACAACATATTATCTTTTAACCGATTGCGAAAATGACAATAACGGATATCAAAATTGTATGCTCTCTAGCGGGCATGCTACACTGTACACTTCTTTGCGTAGGTGGGAAAAATATCAATGGAAATACTATGAATGTATTGTGTCATGTAAGTCAGTGAAGTGCAACATTTCATGCACCTCTAACATGTAATATGTCCTTGGTTAAACTCATACGATAAATGAAATAATGACGTTCGGCCCTCACAGCTACAATGTCCATTTGATGAGAGAAATCAATAAAACGGCTCCAAATTACAAGCCACACTTTCTCCTGTACTGTTCTAGTTTATCCTTTAGGCAACATTAGGACTCTCAGCCTTTTGATATTAATGTAAGCTTGACATCTTTAACAGTGATGTTTGTTATTTCATCCACTACAAAATCTTAATGTTATGGCAATTTATTATATAAAAAACAATATTTCTTAATTTATTCGCTCCAACATTTATGTGCCATTTTCTATTCACTTTAAATAGCTATGGAAGAGATCTTTCAGAAACGTTCTGTAACAAGTAAATGACATTACATTAAGAATGGTTGTTTGAGAGTTAAGTAACATCTCTCGGAGAATACTACGGAGAAGACTAGAGTAATCAAGCTGCGAAGTAAGAACGAACTCCGCAATAAATAAATATTCAATTGTTGTAAACAATGATTTGCAGAATATTTTACATGTATATAGGGAATGAAAAGACACAAGAAAAGAATTTCGTCAAAATTCATCACTGTTGGCTTAAAAATCATATAGAGAAGTAAGGCTCATCTACACTTATGGCACTTTCTATATCTAATTTAAGGTAAAGTCCCTGTAATGGTTCCGCTACGTCTTGGACCATTTAACCTCTACCAAGATAACCAGCCTGGGGGTACCCTAATGAAACATTAGGAAACCTTGGTTATCTCCGTGAAAGACAAGAGGTCCGAAATGTAGCGGAACCATTACAGGGACTTAACACTAACTTCAGTTTTATAATACATAGAATATCAGACTTTGTGCAACGAATAGCTGAATCCTCATGTTCAATACAATTATTTGCGCTTGAATATAAGAATGAATCGATAGGAGCTATAACCAGTTCAGTTGAATATTATCTTACATGGAAATGAATTATGGAGAAAGTTTACTTTGAAAATTGGTCCTACACATAGATCCTTGCAATTAACCAGCGCTACATGATTACCAAAGACTGAGGATGGAGTATAACTGCAACATGAGATATCCGTATATAGATAGCTACATTAATAGTGCGTGTGACCAAAGATTTATACGTATTTCATTGTTTAGTCCAGATATGATGATATCACAGTAGTTGGCGATCGATGTTTAACCGTTAAAAGGAAAGAGCGAACAGTTCTTGTAAAACCTTAATTTCTTCAATAAGTCTTTTCACTGTGCTTTCAAAACATATAAAGCTATGATTATGATTCAACATTTTCTCTTTCTTATATAATTCTTCGAAATATGCATTTGTATTAGTTGTATTGTTTCTTTGGTCTTTGTCATGATTGATTGTTTAATTATATTCTTCATTAAAGCAACAATATTTGTTGTTCATCTTAAGGTCTGTTCTTTTAAGAAATAAGTTAAACATATCTATCTCACTTCAATTTAATCACCACATGTTGATACGATAAATAAATGAACGAAGGATTGTTTGTTTGTTTTGTTTAACGTCCCGCCGGCAGTATTTCAGTCATTTGGAGACGATATCTACTTGAGACAGATACAAAGCTGACACACTGCCGTATCATGCCGTAGATATGTGGCATGATACCACACCCAGTCACATTATCCTGACACCGGGCCAACCAGTCCTGCAACTACCCTTATATGCTGAGCGTCAAGCAAGGGAGCTATAACAGTACCATTTTCTACGACTTTGGAATGTCGCGGCTTGGGATTGAACCCACGACCTCCCGCTCCCGAGGCGGACGCTCTAACCACTTGGCCACCGGGGACTGTCGAAGGATTGAGAAACAACTCATCTAAATAATGATATAAATAATAACGTAAATCTTTTTTATTATAGCATGAGCGTGTAAAGAATATTTATTTGTGTCTATAAAACAAAAAAATGATGAGGCTTTTACAATGCCTTATACTATCGAAGACTTATGTTTTATCAGAATTTGTAATTTCAAAAAAGATAAATGACTTAAAAAGTTTCTAATTAGAAATCATTTAATATCTAGAAAGTAGTATATGAAAGTTTATTGATGGGAGTTAAGTGTGTAGGAGCAAAACGTGAAAATAAATCGCATGCATGATCTATATTGCCTTATACAAAGATATTAAGCAAAGAGATATCTTGCCATTAGAGAGTATCAAATCTTTAATCACTGTAGTCATTACACCACGTCTTGTCAAATGACACCTTATCTATTAAATAACCCTCTTAGAACTACATTATCTACTCTTGCAGAGAATCAGTGTCATGAATACTATCTAAAATAATTATGTTGGAGAGAAAATCAGGACTTTAACTTTTTTTTTCTGATTTCTAGCAATCCTTTAAGACATGAAATTTGTGAAGGAAATACCCGATACCATCAGCAAATGGGTTCATCCCGCTGTCGACTGGCTTGCTGATCAAGTTGCCAACACTTTTTACTTCGGATATCTTAAATAACATTGCAATAGATGTTCTGACTTAAATAATGGTTCAGTTATCATGCTGTTCCAGGAGCTTGTCTCTATGCGTAAAATGGCTGGCATTGGTGGTAAAAGCAACTGTCAACTTATCATTAATAAATATCATTTCCTTGGGCATTAAATTCTAAATTTATCGCCAGTCTCCATTTTGTCAGTATTATTTTCAAGATATATACACCATTATTTGAGAAGTGTTATCTAGCTATCTAGCTTAGAAAATAGAAAATCACCCGAGGGGAATTTATACGAGTAATTATTCACTTTCCAAGAAAACTCTAAGCCCTTCCTGCAGAAAAAAAAGAACGATACGAGTTTTGCGTTAAGACTAACAGTGACGCACTGAAACAACGGTTGTCCTCGTTTACTCTCATGGAAATAAAGTGAACACCATTGTACTGTTTTTTCCATAAAAGAGCTTCTTGCAATGTGGTAATGAAACACAGACATTGGCAACAATAATAAAGATCGAACATCATGATTGAAATCAATATATTTTTTTTAAATTTCATTTTCCGAACAAATTAATATGCATATGAAAAAAAATCAGCAAACGTAATTAGAAATTATGAGGCGAGTGACAATCAATTGCATAAGGAAAACGGAGGAAACGGACCGAATGACTTCGTGAATCTGCTTTAAGTTCTCACCGCATTAAAGCTTAGGTGATGTGATCGCGAATTTAGACCATTTTAGCGATTGATATCATCCCAGTTTTATCTTACTGTTTGTGCAGATAATGTATAATAGAATCGTCGATATACTTGTGTCTGATTTGAGGCATCTATGACATATAACATGAGGAATGGCTATGTTTTCTAGTAAAGTTTTAAGGTAATACATACTCTATGTATTGAGTTGCATCTATAATGAAGACCATCCCTTTAAATTTTTCTATTCCTTAATAGATTATCAAAAACTGTTTTCAAATACAGACATTTTTTTTTTTTTTTTTTTTTTTTTTTTTTTTGGTAGGTAATCTGTTTATTTAGTGATGTAGTTGCTTATATGAGTGTGTACACTACTTTCATAACTTTCATAACTTTATTTGATTATTAAGCTTAGATGTAACAAGTATTGAACTTCCCGATATATTAAGAGACATCGTTAATTCTTCAGACAAACAAATGATTCAGTAATAAAAGCACCGTGTCACGTGATAAAAACGTTAGAGTGTCCGACTCAGAATCACGAGGACGCTGATTCGATAATTACATAATAAGTCAATTAGTATTTGACACAGGCGGTCAGAATAAATAAAAAATGGTGCAGTGATTAATTGGTGCGGATTAATATGGTAAAGCAAGCAAATGGGTTAGGGGTTTTCCGATTTTTGATTTGATTTTTGAATAAAAAAGTAAACCAGGTGAAAAACGCTATTTTCATACCTTCCATTTTGTTAAATATAACAAAGGAGGATAGTCTTAATTTGCACACAGTGGTGAAATAAAGAAAAAATATGCCATTTATTGTTATCACTTATAATGATTTATTATTACATTCATATCTTCACCAATGTTCGAAAAAATATATCGAGTAGTCTTTAAACCTCTCTGACAAAATTGTATTCCTATTTTGGTTGGCAAAATATTACCAGAGGATTCATGAGTCATAGATATTCTGGGATCCGTATCAAACAAGATGAATGAATCCGCTCTTCTATTAAATCATACTTTTTTCTTGTATTTTTCGTTGCCGTTTTTATTAATAAAAATAGTAAGGTCTTGTGTATATCTATTGTCAGAATGAAAATTACAAATAACTAATTTTCGGCTTTTAACAGCTGTCCGCGAAAATTGTTTTCGCATGCTTAATAATGCATTAATATCATTTAAGCAAACGACAGACTGAACCAATATATATTTTTTAATATTTATTGGGCATATAGTTTGAAAAACAGATTTTTCCTGCAGGTTTGAAATCGGAGTACTTGCATTTCGTTGAGTGAAGTTCATGTACTATTCAGTTTTGTTATTAAAAGGTAAAGTTGTTATAAGTATGAAACAGAAACCGGTCGCCATATTTGGGCGTCCTCGGTTACCTTTTTTAAAAAAAAATAGAATTGAAAGAACAGAAGAAAAAAATAATGATTTACATGTGTATGAAACCAATGGTAAATACAAAGAAAACCTAATAACGACTTCTTCAAACATAGGGTCAAATGTGTATTTTACATTTCTATGTCTCAATTGACCTAAATAACTATCATATATCCACGTACAAATGTATCACATTTGTGTTTTGATTAGACTCTTTAGCGGAGCAGCTTTCTATTCCAGTATTCCGGTTGATACATCGGATTTGGAATGTCGGCAAATGACGAATAAATAGATGAAGCTAAGTACCTATCTCCACGCAGCTCAGGGACTTGCTGCGCTAGAATTACGATATAAAAAGTTCCCATGGGGAAGAAGAATTTTCGGTGAAACAGATTGCGCTAGTAAATATTAATCCGAAATAAAACAGAAACCTTTTACATGAATTTGCAGAACCTCGATGAGATTCGAATCAGGCACGAACAACACCATCAATTAAGAAAAGAAGCAAATCACGTCTTTGGTATTTTCTTCATGTGCATGGCTTTGGGGGATTTGGTAAAATAATCAATTTTTTAAATTGTTCGATCTGTTTGCAAACTCTAAATACTGTTTTTTTTTTTTTAATATTTCCAAGTAACTGTTTGTTGTTTTTGTTAAACTGCAGATCTGCTGCAAGGTAATATTCAAAATCGTTAACCACATGTGTATATAGTATGGAATTGATAGGGTGTTCTATTTTCTGTTTCACATGATATAAAAGATTTGAAAGTGGTAGATGTGTGTGCTAACACAATTTACAGTAAACAAGAATGATAATAATATATGTTTATAAGAAATTCAAAAAGACACCAGGATAATGTGACTGGGTGTGATATCATGCCACATGTCTAAGGCGTGATACTGCAGTATGGAAGCACTATATCTGTCTCATGTAGACAGTCTCCAAATGACGTAAATATTGTCTGCGGGACATCAAACCGAACAAAATAAGTATATAAATAAACAAAGAGCCCATTATTACATGTATTCAAATAAGTTAATGTTTTACAAAATAGTGGCGTTAATACTATTTTAAATAAAGATAAACCCAAATAAATTATTTTTCCACTCACAAATTTTCATTTTTAAGAGGTGGTGGAGATAACTGCGTCGGAGAATGTTGAAAAGGATGATTACAATATTGGTGTCTGTCCACCGTCGCTGTAACATTATTCCAATCGAATTATCGCAGTGCCAGGAAGACCGCACGTGCAGACAGACACACGAGGAAGAGTAGACTCAACGATCTTCCACAAGCCAGCGTAAAGGTTTCCTAAATTTAAAAATTCGAGTGTAAAGACTGGGACTCCAACCTAAGTTGGAACACAATTGCAGGCAATGTGCATGGCCGATAAGAGTACCAATTGATACTATCCGATTGATTTGACGTTTCTAGTAACTTACTAGCAATTGGTGTTTCGATTCAGACAAGATGATGAAAGGAAAACAATCATAAACAGTACTAGGTTGATTTGTAATGAGAATATCATTTTATGAATATCCCTTTATAATGAATAGGTGATTAGTGACAGGTCTATTAAATTTCTAGATTTTACAGATTATCACTTATACATATTGAGACAATATCATTACTTTGCTAACAATCCATATTGTAATCAATTTGATTTTGACTAGACCTGACTTGACTTTTTGAGTTAACCGTCGCTTCACAGTATTTCAGTCATAAAGCGACGTCCAGCTAATTACAGGTGGACCAGCTGGAAGGCTTCCTCACATGAAAATCCGAATAACCCTGCCGGGATTCGAACCCACGCGGTGAGGGGCTGAGTGAGTGTTAAAGTCAGCTACTTAACCCTCTCGGCCACGGAGGCCCCAATTTTGATTTTGAGATTACCATTGATTTCGTAATCGTATTGTATTGATAGGATGCGCAGTTGTGAAGATGGACATCGATGTTCTGTATGCGCCCGTACCAGCGATCATTGAATATATATTAAAAGCACATCGGTGTTGCCGATGCAACAATGCCAGAAACGATCTGAGGTAAAGAAATCAATTTCTACAATTATCATTATAGCAATTATTTCTGTGTAGGATCTAAATCTAATAACAGTATGAACAGTTTCTGGGGTCAGTATGGAATTGTTACCTGTATGCAATGCAGGTGTTTGCTGAGATAAATCGTGATTGATAGTTCTCTAAAAGATTTAATTTTATGTTGTGTATGAATACCACTATGAAGAATGTCAGGACTATCATGATCAATAGTCTCAATGTTGTCAACCAAGTGATAAAAATGTTTTGAATCCTTTACTTAATTTTATTTACACATTTGCAAATATATAGTTGGTAAATCAAAAGCTTATAAATAAACAATCAGACTGAAATATAGCATTACTTTAGTTTGTGAAGAAATACCAAACCCTCTGTACAGTAAGTCGTTATTGGCATTTTAATAGCAGAATTATTGCTTGCATTATATTTCCATGAATGAAATATCTTATGGAAGAAAAACTTCAAAGTATGGCCACATGTTTTATATAAGACATATCCATAAAGGAAATTTACTAATTTTTCATATGCATTTGTTTATTCATCTAGTTGACTGCTGAAAAGTATGTAAGTGTGAGCGTTTCTTTTCTCAAATTTGATCTCGATATTCCTAATATTACATCGTTTCTTACATACATACATGGGAACGGAAATAGCTGAAGGCATAATGTTATCAACATTTCAAATTCGATCTATTCTTTACAAACTGTAACAAAAGCAAAGACGTGATGTTAATATTATTTTTGAATTTGTTAAAGTCAGATAAGGTTTGAAGTATAATTCAGAACTGCACGTGTAGTTGCAGAATATATGCTGACGAAATCGTCTATTAGATTATTGGATTGTTGAAATAGGACCGCTCAGTGCACAATTTAGTCAAGTAAAAGTTATAGACAAATCCGATTTTCAGCTTC
This sequence comes from Solen grandis, assembly GCA_021229015.1. NCBI lineage: Eukaryota > Metazoa > Mollusca > Bivalvia > Adapedonta > Solenidae > Solen > Solen grandis. Next base: position 13,687,055 of record CM037795.1, read on the forward strand.
AAATGGTTGAATAATATATCAACCGTTCTCCTGACCTTTCTACTTTAATTAATTAAACTCTTTCATAGCAATGGAATGAAATTGGTTAATCAACCTCATTTTCAAATAAGTGTGGTGATTCCGAATCAGCTCCTATTGCAATCTTAACATATTTTCCATTATATATGTCTTTATTTAAAACAAGGTTCTGCGATGTCAAAGCATACGTAATATCATCCCAGCAAACACACCAATATTGGTCTTATATGGGCTATTTCAGGACAAGCCCATATGGGTTTGCCCAAATGGGACCCATATGGGACCTTTGTGGGCAAGCCCACATGGGTTTGCCCATAAGGGTCCCAGATGGGTCCCATATTACAGCACCTTTGCGAAAAACAAATAATTTTCATTTATTTATTTAAAACTTATTCACTTGAGCTAGTATGTGACTTCCTTGACATAAACTGCATTTTTTTAATCTAAAAGTAATTCAACACATATCGAATATTTTACAACCCATAAGGGACGCATGTGGGTCACATTTGGGCCTTCAGATAAACGACAGCTACTCTGAACAAGTGCGGGAAATTGATTTATTTTGTTTTAAATATAGGTTTTATTTTTATAAATAAGAAATATAATGTATCATTTAGACATAGTTATTACCCATAAAATGTTTAATCATCGATATGAATTAAATTAAAAACAAATTTCGAGCATGCGCAGAAATGATTACCACTGCCGCCAAAACAGTTGCTAATCAAACTTTTGAAATGGTAAGTTGTTAATATGTACTCGTAGATATTTCTTTTGAATTCAGTAAGTCTACCACAATATCACATTTATGACTTTCCTCTTAAAATTCACGCACAAATTGTGTGCATATCATTTTAATTTGATGTTCTCCTTTCTTTGCATTGCAATTGTCATGTGTTTTCGCGGAAGTTTGTTGACATTTTTCACGTTTGTGATATTACCTAAATCAACTGTCCATGTCAAGGGGGTATGTTTGGTTGAGAATGCTGAAAGTTATACAATGTCTATTCATCTAATTGTTAGACCATATCACACCCATTCCTTGTGTATTATTTAATCATCCTACCAGTGCACGGGATGTATACATATATCATCAGTTAAACAGAAAAGTAAATTTAATACATTTAATAGAGGTGTGCGGTTTTACCGGTATATGGTAAACCGCAGTCTGAAGCAGTTTGTGGTATGAACCTTAAAAGAACGAATAATACAAATGCGTGTAACGGAAATGAATGAGTAATAATTTTTTTTTTAATTTTTTAACAAAAAAACCAAATTAAAATATGATATAAATGTATCAATTTCTAAGAAATTCATTCATTACCGATTATGACCTTGAAAGGACATAAAATATGGTTGACAGGGTCGAGCATGACTTTGGTGTTGTTAGAAATGCAATGTCTAACTTGTTTTCCTTTGCAAAATTTTAATATACATGTATATATGAAAAGTGTTCAACACAGCTCTTGGATATATCGTGCGGGATATCATGGTACATACCGCGGTATTTACATAAAAAACTGGTATACCTTGATGCAGTCCAAACCCGTTGTTCAAAGTTCTAATATACAAGTACTTTCGTAAATTCTCACGTTGGAACACTTTTGTTTCACTCTTTTTATTTATTTATTTATTTATTTATTTTGTATTTGGGTTTACCGTCGCTGCGATAGTATTTCAATCATATAGCGACGTCCAGCTAATTACGGGTGGAGGAAGACCCCGAGTGCACAGTGGTACCCGGGTAGAATCACCGACCTACCGCAAGCCAGCTTAATTATTAAAGGTATATAACAAAAGGAACATCATGCTGGCATATGTGGAGACATTGGTCTGTATCACTTCTCTTATTCTGTTTATATATTATTTAAACACAATTGCAGTATTGCAATGAATACACTTCTGCTTATCAGAATTCAGGCTTATAACAAAATATAACAATGTACATTAAGTTTAAGGGTTCAGAAATGTGACATCTATAGGATTTAATGAATTTATCATTATCGCAGTGATATTTTTTATCAACCACACTTTGACATTGTTTTTCAGGTACCGTTACAGTTTAACTGTCTTGCGGGAGAAGAATCGTAAGATGTAGGAAATGCCGCAGCAGTTGTTGGCCATAACAGCAACAAATGACCATCTGCTGCAGCCCCTAAGGGACCTCTTTTTCCCCGATCTGTACTCTACAGCAGATGGAGGCATTTGGCAAACATTTTTGGGATAAAAACTGTCATCTGTGGTAAGCACAATCAGTGTTAGTCATGTATGTGAATCTTTTATTCAATCAGGAGACAAACCTCATTTCTGACCCCATATGCACTGGCCTAAATGCCGAGAAACCTAAGTATGTGTGTATGTGTAACGATTCTGTCATCTTTACGCTGGACAATATTGCATATATTGCATGGTTGACAAAAAACTTTGCTGCATTGTGGAAATGAAACTTGTCAGTTACCACAATTATTTATTTGAAACATACCATAAAAATGTGAAATACATACTTTTAAAAAGTTAATGCATGTTTATGCATTCTTTTAAAGTGAGGAACCTTTCCATGTTTGGTGGGGCAGACGTGTGTGAAACAGTTGACCGCATGTTAAGAAGGTCGTGTCAAACCAGCTGACCAGGGCATACAACATGAAGGGCCTTAAGTGGAAGAAGATATTTGCCTGCCTCGTGATGCTGAATGTCTTGTACGGTTAGTCTTGTTGATATTTTACACATGAGCCACGATTTGGTATTTTTGCGCGTATCAATTGAAAGTAGAAATATGCTTGAATATTTTTTGACGTGAATGCTATCTAGAGAGTATTTTATTTATGTGGTAAAATCTTAAAATTTTACCACTGCTGACAGAAATATTGAATTCCAGAAATATTGGCGCCCCTATATGTGTATGATATTTAGCTCGACTATTTGAAGAATGAGGGCTAACTACTCAACCGAGCGCCAGCTTAACGGTTAAGGTTTTCGCGCCACCCCATTTTATTACTGAACCCCTTATGATATTGCTTTTTCTTGTTTATTGCCATCACCCCAACCAGTAGGCAAGAGAGAATACAATGTAACTATGTCATCGGTTTTGACCAAATAATTCCCCCTTTTTTGGCTTAGAATCTTGATTATTTTTTTTGTACCACCTCATTTTTTTACTGGACCCTTTGGGATATTGCTTTGAAACTTGGTATACTTGTTTATGACTATTACCCCCATTTGTAGTCAAGAGTACATAACTCTTTCTTGGATTTTGACCAAATTATGCCCCTTTTTTATTTAGAATCTCGGTTAAGTTTTCTGTACCATCTCACTTTTTTCACTGAACATTATAAAGTATAGCCTTGAAACTAGGAATACTTGTTTAAGACCATCATTTCCACCTGTTTTTTGGACTTTAATTTTTTCTTGTTTACTTTTTATAATACAGAGAGTCTATCATTCATAGTTTGCCTTTGCATAATTTTTTTTTATTATGACAAGCACTAAAATAGTCAAGCGTGCTATCTTACGAACAACTCTTGTTTGTTTTATTATTTTTAAATGTACAGTTCAAAGAAAATATTATCATAAGTGGTTTAATTTGATTAAGAACCAATAATTGCGCTTGTCAGTGGGTCCTTCCTTGAAGCCTCTAATGACGTCATGTTTTCATGTCATGCCCAAACTATAAAGCAACTTGGGGTCTTGCTTATAAATCAATAAGTATCATAAACAAGCAGCAAATTTTGTCAAACAATTAAATTTATGTTTAACTTTTCACAGGACAAAGAAATAGTGTGCCGAGTTATTTATTCCTTTGCATTTCATTGTTAAATATCAAGAGTGCTTGTTTTCTAGGGTGTGTACACAGGAATAGGCCGACCAGGGATCCCACAAGGAAGGACATAGAAATTGAAGTATCCAAGTGGACGGTATGGGTGCGAGACTGCAGGGTTTCGGAAGGAAAGTGCAAATCCTAGCCTAAATTAATGGCGCCAGAAATCGAAGGAAGTGACTGAAAATGTTGGAGAAATAGCTGTGAAAGTAATTATTGACTAGTTTATCATTTGAGCAGTGTTCAGGAATTATGGTGTTAATCGCAGCAATGACCGAAAGTGCTTTTATAAATGTGTTTATAAGAAAATTGAAATTTAGACTACCCTAAAAATAGAATGGTCTTGTTTATTGCTCTAAAATCTTCTGATTTTACTTATGTTTGTAAAAATATCCAAAATAATATAGACTTCATTTGACTGTTAATTGTCACTTTAGTGTACCAAATTAAAACTAAAGCATTTTAAATTCAAAATTATGTCCGTCAAAATAAATTTATGTGGATTTACAAAAACAGTTTCCTTTATCTATTATGTTTGTTAAGTGTATTTTTGTGTTTATTGACATAAGTATCAAAACAAATGTTTCCTTGTTGACATTTTAATTTACAAACAAGACGTTCACAGAATGTAAGCTACAGTAGTGAGTAATATTGGCTATTACAGTTATGTCTCTTGACTTAAGTAATGAGTCTTAAGGATTTGTATTATTATATACTTTATATATGCATGATATGTAGTTTACATAGACTTTTCTCTTCAAATATATTGTTTTAAAGTAAGATTTTTATTTAGTTCATATTCTGATTATTTTTTTTTTGTGCATGATATTATAATATAGTTTGTTGCAACATGATATATCTGTTTTCGAGGAAAATAGAGTTGAATACATTAAAATGAAAGTACAAGAGTCATGGCCCCTGCTGAAACATTAAAGATTTGGCATGTTTGTATCTGTTGTTTCTGACGAAAGGTTGTTGATTGAAAGTCCAGTAAACTTAAAATTTAAATAAGTGCAAATGGGTGTAGCTTAAAATGCATGATCTACCCAAAAAGGAAATATCCTGGCTGCTCATAAGGGACCCATATTGAGTACAGGGGCTTCCCATGTGGGACCCATATGGGTCTCATTTTGCATGTATATGGAGCCGCCCATGTGGAACCCGGTTGCACTCCCCACATGGGTCCCATGTGGGAAGCCCATATAGAACCCATGTGGGTCCCATATAGATTGCTAGCTGGGATAGTTAATGTTTTAAACGATAAAAAAGATTTCTTAACCCTCTAGAATCACGTAAGCACAGAAAGAACAACAGAAAGTGACTTTTGTCCTGTAGCAATAGTCTGTAGCTTACTATCACTTACGACCCTAACATTTGTAGGTCCGAGACCCAATCAGATTACTATGAATTTCCTATAAGGAAGCCGCCCTAGATCGTAGTATAAACTCAGCTGTCTCAGATATGGAATGTTCGGACATAGACCATCTAGGCAATATAATAACATCATAGTTTCTGAAATTAATGCTTTCTAAAGCCGTAGAGATAATTGGCTGCATACACGAACGATACGTAGGATGAACCATAATAATTCCAATATTCGTGAAATGAAGCCTGCTTTTTACCAACAGACTAGGTATACGAATTCGTGATGGTTTCATTCAGCAATAAGTTACGTCTATTATACTTATCAATAGAAGTAAATGAGAACACAAGGTGGTTTCAAGTTACGGTAATTGTCTGCGAATCGAACATATCTTCATGTCTGGCGCTTGCTTAGTTCATATTTCAAATCATTGTTAATACCACGTAGACAATTTGATTTAGATAATCTTTCAGATATTTACCTTTTAAATATACGTGAGCTATATATGGACGTTGCATTCGCTAAGCACACGATAGCTTCTCAGTAGGTAAACTGTCCCTGTAATGGTTCCGCTACATTTCGAATCTTTCACGGAGATAACCAAGGTTTCCAAATGTTTCATTAGAGTAAATTAGTTATCTTGGTAGAAGTTAAGTGGTCCAAGACGTAGCGGAACCATTACAGGGACTTTACCATAAGAACGTCAAGGACAAAAGGGAGTTAAGTTCGTCGAAATCCGCTGGTTGTATTATATAATGAAAGACTCGTAGCATATTATTGCTTCAGAAAACATTTTATTACCGTTTTCCATTAAGATATATTGCAGAGTACAATAAAAATTAAATAAAATAATTCATGTACATGCATGAATAACTCCTTTAAGGGCAAGGATTTTTCATGACCTCCCAAGACTATTCCAACCTAGGAACCCAAGACCTTTTTTTTTTGTTCGATGTAAAAAAATCAGTTTGTTAAAAAGAAGAAGAAAAGGGAAAAGTAACCCCAAACGTGTTTGAAGATTAGATTTCTCGTAGGTAAGTGTAATACTGTACAAAAAAAAAGAAAAGAAAAAAAAGAAAGGAGAAAAAAATTAATAAAACGTGTCGGAAACTAGACCTAGGCGTCACGATGTTGAACATTGGACTTCGTATGACTTGTTTAATCTGAACTTAAGGTAAAGTCCCTGTAATGGTTCCGCTTTTTCTTTGACCACTTAAGCTCTACCAAGATAACTCAGGTACCCCAATGAAACATGTAGCGGAACCATTACAGGAACGTTACCTTAAGGGTGAGGGGTTTTATTATGGATTGGGCGAGTTTTAATGAGTTTAATTGAATTCCAAATGGATAAATATCTCCACGACAATGCTCAGTATACATATCGGGGTACAAATCTTTCTTGTGAGGTGTCTGCCACACATTTATTCCTTACTAAGAATATAACAAGCCGAGTCGATGTTGTTTTTAAACTAGTTACAGCAAATTCACTGGTTGCTATGTTGAACCAATTAACATACGTTCATGTTACGGTTATCCCAACTATATATACTGAGATAAACGAAATAGATCGCGTCAGGTCTGATCAGCGTAGACTATCAAATGTGTGTGGTTTCAATCATTAAATGTCGATGCTGATTCGAATGGCTTAGCGATAATTGGTCTAAACAATGTCGATAAACCTACCGCCCCATCGTCTGAGTATACCAAAAAAGCGTCTCTTATGTCTGGACGTATTTGATAAATTAGGGTGAGATTTAGTAAAAGACATATTGCTATGTGATTGATAATCGATAAGATAAATGATACATTGAGTACCATGTGGTTAAAACCACATACGTTGATACATCTAGACAGTTTTAGATATATTTACACCGTGAACATCAGTAAAGATGTATAAATAAATCAGTTATCCATTCAGACAGCCAGTCAATCACGGAAGTGTAGTGAGCAATTAAACACTATCATAATGGTTTCCCTATGTATGGTTCCTCGAGTTTCCGGCAATTCGCTCGTATATAACGACATAGTAGTCTATCCTCATAACCAAAACTTGATACGTTTAAGGTTCCAAGCTCGATTTCCATCGACCATAGCTAGCCCTTAATAATACTTTAGTACATATGGGAAATTTTTTATTTCTTTATTAAAGATTCCAGATTATAACATATATGATCAGTTATCATAGAAACCATCCATGTCATTACAGGACTGCGTTTCTGCCTTGTTTAATAATTTAGCACTACTTATGACTACGTGGTACTGTTGGCGGAATTCGAGCAAATTCTTGTAGAATGATAACAGCTGAAAACTTTAAACTTAAATTCAAACAGATATTGCCCTAAGGATATATAAATCTTTACAATTGACAGTTACAATCCCGTTGGACAAGTGGTAATATATTAGCTCCTGGAATTGAGAAGCCGTGGGTTATACCAAAGTTGTAAAAAAATGGTACTGGTATAGCTCCATTGCTTTGCGCTCAGCATGCATGAATAGATTGGTTGACCCGGTGTCGGAATTATTATATCAAGATTTAAGCTTATTTCGTCTTACCATTATTTAACCAGTAATGTCCGCGATTTTTTTCAAACATATTGTACATATGCCCACAATTGCTTTGTCTATTCTGTCAGAGATTCAGTTATATTAACTGTAAATGAACCTGGGTTCGGAAAGAACTTGAAACATAGCCTTACTGGTTACGGGCAATATAAACTCAATACCTTGCGTAGACATCAGAATTCGATAAAACTATATACAAATGTACACATGAAAGGCAACTGGCTTGTCACAAATATTTGTGGACTCGTATAACAGAGATTGAGAGCTAATCAATGAAGTAATGAACTCACTAAAGATATCAACGAAATTAAGCGGTACATAAACACATAAGCGGTTGTTATAAAGTATTATTGAAAATACATTCATGTGCCAAATTAATCTCCTCAAAATGGCTGCCAAGTTTTTAATTTTCAGGGGGCTGCAACTTCAAATCAATTTTTCTACCACTTAAAATCAAATTAATGGTAGGATCAGTTTGCACCTATTGATTTTCTCAAGGGAAGTAACAGCTTTGATTACATTTAATTAACCCATCTGCTAAACTGTCATGGGCAGAAGAGGTAAAGATTTGACCCCATCTGTGAAAGAAGCCATATTAAAGTTACATAGACAAGACTATAGTGGAAGAAAAATTGCAGAATTGTTAAAAATAAGTAGTTCTACTGTAAATGAGTGTTAAAACGTTTAAACAAGTTGAAAGTTTAGAAAATTAATGTAAACAAGCGGGTGGGGAAATGTGGAAGAAAAAAGAAGACAAGTGAGAGGACGGATAGGGTGCTTTAAAACTGGTGAAATATAACAGAAGGAAGACTTTGGCTGAAATAACAGGTGAATATGATAAAAATATATCATATAAACTGCCAAATAGAACTGTCCAGGGAAGACTGCATTTTTTTATGGATACTTCAGAAGAGTTGCAAAGAAGACCATCACTATTGCAGTTAGGAATAGAATAAAATGGAGAGCTTTTGCAAGATCTCATATTCACTGGTAAACTGAAGACGACCGGTCTAGAGTTATGTTTTCAGGTGTTTACAAAGAAAATCAGTGCTCCTATCGAGTGTTATGTTCTGGGATGTCTGACCTATGAAGGCATGGGGACCTTGGGACCCGTTGAGAGAAACATTATTTCTAGGAAATATATTGAAGTGCTTGATGAACATTTGTGGCCAGTAATTGATAAACTTCCACCTGACAGGGCCTCCATTTTCCGAGAGGATAATGCCACGGTGCATACTTCCCGAAGGACCACCCAGTGGAAACAGGAAAATCAGATTCCTTGCATGAATTGACCTCCGCAGTTGTCAGACATCAATATAATTGAAAATGTATGGAAGAGATTGAAACTGAAACTACAATTGAGAGTAGTTGACATTGAATCCAGACAGGACCTTGCAAATTTAGAGATTATTGTCTCCGATATATATAAAATCACACTATCAACAATTACAAAAGAGAATGAGGGCAATTCTTACAGTTAATGGGTGTATCATCAAGTATTGAACATTTGAAGAAAGTAAGTTTTTTGGTTTTTGAGTTATTGACAACTTATAACAACCCATCTGATGAGAACTTCCACCACTAGCGGCCATTTAAGGGATATTAATTTGGCACCTGACAGTACATACAAGATGTCAAGGAAATAAAACATTTGACCAGAGTGTAAAAAAAAGATCCTGTGATTATTTTTCCGGCTTACACTGTATGCTATCCCACAATACCAGGAGGCATCACTGTATTAATTAAATAATTGTCAGTCCATTGACACGTGTCTGGCGAATTTCTGCCTGACGTTAACCCCCGCGGCCTCGGTTACCAGCCTGTCAAAAAAGTAAACAAAGTAGCTTGAACGAAAGTCTGTCGTGATATGTCTAATGCCAGAATATTGACTGTGCAACGATTCATACAATATGATTATATCCAATGTAGAAATCTTACAGTATGCTTTAGGTTTAACCTAGACTATTTTGACAATCACCTAGTTCTACAGTTACTGGACAACATTGCTTGACATTTATGCTTTGAGTTCGTTTGATCAGTTTTCATTGATAATGATATATAGTTATTTGAATATGAGGTGTACATGTGTGCAATTCAGAGAAAAACCATCTGATAGCGGTTAAGAGCTTTTATTTTTGATATTAAGAGAGTTGAAAAGATATTTCTTGCAATCTATAAACAAAATAATCAATTATCTTAATCTACAAACTTTTCAACTGATAGATATTTTTCATTTAAACTAATTTTCAAGATAATGATATATATTCTTAAAATTGTCTGGAACAAAGCTTTAAGGCTATTTGTTATTCGTTCTTTTTTCCAAAGTCATTTTAAGGCTGTAAAACAACTCTCATATGACATTAATCTAGCAAAACAAGGAATCTGTAAGGAATATTAATTTGGTAAATTTAGAAGAATAGCTTCAGCTTCCTGGTTTAAAGAGATTGGTCACATTATTTAGCCGATAATTATCGTTTCTGTCCTCACACAACAGTAAATCAAATATTTATATTTCTTATGCTTGCCTTTTCCTCAAAGAAATTTATTTGATCTTTAAGCTTGCTAGGTGAGGATGAATTGTCTCTATGGTGGACACAATTGTCCCAACTTGCCTTTGTTTTCTGTTTATATCAGATAATTTATCAGAGAAAAGCAAAATCAGAGACTTTTTTCTATAAATGAGTTTATAAATACATATTTGATAACCATGACGCGGTGGCTTTATCAAAAGTCGTGTGACAATTCTTTATTTCTAGAAAAGACGGGCGCAACGATGACAGTGTTGGTCGTATATTAATATGTCTGAATGGCAGTTTCGTGGCGGTAAAATGTCTGCTATGAGCAGTATGCATGTTTGATAGGTTGCGAAGTAACACTGTTTGCAGTTTTGATGTATGGGTTCATACACCCCTGTAACTACATACACCACGAGGTATAGGTTCATACACCATCTGTTACTACATACACCACGAGGTATGGGTTCATACACCATCTGTAACTACATACAACACGATGTATGGGTTCATACACCCCTGTAACGACATACAACATGATTTATGGGTTCATACACCTCCTGTAACTGCAAACAGCACGAGGTATGGGTTCATCCGGGCCCCTGTAACGCAACACACGATATGGGTAAATACACCCCTCCCCCTTAACTGCATATTACTTTGTTAGAGCGAAGCTGTATGCAGCCATATCTCAAGGTGTATGCAGTCAGTACAGGGCTGTATTAACCCATATTAGAAGGGTGTATAACCCATATCTCAAGGGTATCAGTAGAAAGGGTATATCCATATCTAAGGAGATATGCAGATAGAAAAGGGTAGTGTGAATCCATATCTCAAGGAATGCAGTTAGCAAAGGGCTGTATGAATCCATATCTCAAGGGGAATGCAGTTAGCAAAGGGCTGTATAAATCCATACCTCAAGGGGTATGCAGTTAGAAAAGGGCTGTATAAATCCATATCTCAAGGGGTATGCAGTTTGCAAAGGGCTGTATGAATCCATACCTCAAGGGATATGCAGTTAGCAAAGGGCTGTATGAATCCATACCTCAAGGGGTATGCAGTTAGAAAAGGGCTGTATGGACCAATATCTCAAAACTACCAACAGTGTAACGTTCACGTCACGTCCTACTGCCTTACCGTAATTCTTGAGCAATTTTTGAAATCACCTCGATACCAATACTCAAAAGTCACCGTTGCCTTTCCATTGCTGAAAATGATCTTTATTAGTGTTAAAGTAATACGTTTGTTTAAATACATATTCGGTGAGTACTTAAACATTAAAGGACGATCCTTCCTTCTTCCTCACGAATGGGATAATCTATTAAAGTCTTCTCGGACGTTGATACATTTTCAGTATCTAGATGTAGAGAAATTTAGATGTAAAAGAAATTATCTCCCAAATACATCTGAGAAAGGACTTTAAAGAAAATATTTTAGTTAGTCATACCTTCCGCTGGGGAGTAAATACCCATAGAGGTTATATTTATTGTCACTTGTAAAACAAGACACAATGCCCCGCTTGAGCCAATCACCTTCCGGCACCACCCCATAGGGTCAGGTGTCGAATTGATTTCCGTTTAAAGCCATTCATAAGTGGGGTGAGTATATGAAATATAGACTAAGGAGAAATGCTCTGGATAAAAATCATTTAAAATGAATAAAGGGAGATAATGAAAAAGAACAACCAGATATAGGAAATTTGATGTAATGTTTTGCCTTTTGCTTCTCTTTTCCCTTTTTTGTCTTTCTCATTAGTCTTTGAAACTCCCCAAATAATACAACGTGGCGTTTTATCCTGGTTCACAATGAAAGTGATAAGGTATTATCTTAACGGTAAAATACAATTCATAAACATTTGGAATTCTTTGGAAAAAGAAATTAAAGGTAATCATATTCAAACTTCGATTTAGCAGTATGACTCTAATCCTGATAAGCCCTATGGCAACAGCCTCCGCTTCGCTACGTATGTGATGAGAAATACAATACAAAATATGATAAATTGGCTTTATTAAAATGGAAATTAATTCAGTTTCTACGCCAATGTGATATTTTCCGCTATGTTATGTATCAGTAGCAAATAGCCACGGGGAGAAAGTATCCAGTTAAGCAAATAAATGGGAATTCGTCGCCACATATAAATCAGGTCAAATTAGAAGCGTAGACTTTAGATATGTCCTCGTAAACAAATGTGATTTGTGTCGTATTTCGATTTCTTTCGACCGGGTCCTTTGGTGGAGTGGTAGGTGCAACGCTCTGTTCACAGAAAGTTGTGGATTAGAACCTGATAAAAACGCCACTGGTATACTCGTTTCTTGTTTGCAAGAGCAGTCAAATGAATAATTGGCACGGTTACAGAATATTGGAATATTGCATGTCTCTTGTTTACTACATGATGTCGCAGAGATGTAACACTGTATCTTACTTACAGACTTTCTCCCCCAATGACTGAAAAACTATCTATGACACATTAACAACAACAAAACAAACAATATATATCAATATATTTTTATCGATTTTTACATAAAAAATAGAAAATAATAATAAAAGGACATAAATTTGGGAGGACAAAGTCTGTATTACAACTGCAAGTTTGAAAAATGTCATTAGAAGTCGTCTACCAACTTCCCTGACAAATATGGTAAATTTCAGAGTATTACTTTTAGCTCTTTACAAAATCCAATAGACCGATGCTTGAAATACACACTATATATATATATATATATATATATATATATATATATATATATATATATATATATTAAAGGAGTATTAAGGAGTCTGTAAGACAGCTGATTCAATGTATATAGATTTAATGCATATAGACTAATTAAAACAACTACATAAACAAATGACTCAATTTGTATCTTTTTCAAAATTTATCATTGTAAAATCATTTATTTCCGTTGACATCAAATTTCTTTGATAAAGTCCCTAAGGTAAATATCGTGGGATATATGTTCTAGAAAACGTGAGGGCTATAAAGGAGACAAGTTTTTGTGGTGATTAATATTCGTGAATAAAACCCACCACGGAATCGACGAAAATAAGTGTCCCACGAAAATTAATGATTTCACAGTATCCTACAGTTTTAGATAAAAATATCGTTTGTAATTGAGCTCCGACTTTTAAAAGTTTTTAAGCAATAATTTAAAGTACGTTTGCGTTCAAAAAATGGTTAAATTTTGTTATTACACATTTTCTGGAGGCTCATATCGTTTAATAGTTTTCTGTATTTATTCCTGTTTTCGAGAAGCACTTGATAACACATTAACTAATTAACTTATAATTAACTAATTAAGACGAACCCAGTTGTATGATTATAAGACTTCAGTATTTGCCGTAAACGTTGCATTACATCTCCGATATGATTAACACTGGATAGAAATATTATTTTATTTAGAAATAGATAAAATACAATATTAAAATGCTTTTAGACAAATAAAATTATTTTTAACCCATTTATTTTAAATTTTATGTAAGCCCGATTCGTGTTTCTGAAATTCACCAAACAAGAAAAAAATACAGAATGTCATGTAGATGTAATTAATCTTTTGCTGAGTTGCACGAATTAAAGATCTTGTGAGAGACTATATTTCTTGGGGATAATGCGAAATAAAGCATAAATAATATCAGTTCCCTATACAGTCCTTAGCAAAAATATGAAGGTTATGCTTAGGACGTTTAATGTGTCGGCAAATTAATAGAGATAATTTAATAAAGCTTTGTCTTTTAATGAAATGGGGAATTGAATTATAAAAAAACGGTACAAAGTTCCAATTGAAACAGTTTTGCCATTGCTTCATGTGCTTAAATCAAAATTTGAACTTAGGTAATCCATCCTATATAAATTATAACCATGGTCCTTCGAATGCTTTAAAACGACTTCAGTGCAGATGCAAACATCTATTGACTTGGAGGTATAGGCTCTTTTTTTCAAAGACTATAAAGGCTTGCTTTTATACGAAATTCCCAAGATCATTTGATGTACCATGATCACAATTTAACAACTGATGGATTACCTTAAACGATAGGCATGGCGTTAAAATGAGGAACATATCTGGCATTGGGGACCCGTGTTTAGCAAAGAACGACGTCGAGTATATCGTAATTATAAAGGAATTTCCGGCTTGATTAGATTTGTCTATCAGCTATATACATATTTATTTCTTAGAGTATTAATATTAATTCAATCTTATTTATTTTAAAACGATTAGGAAACACGCTCTTAACACTTAAACTACCCCCCCCCCCCCCCCCCTTCGAAAGTTCCTGAGTTCGACCAATACTTTGCGCCTGGGAAGGTCATGAAAATGTCTTGCCTCCGACAGGGATTGAACTCATAACCTTCGTTATAATTAGACAACGGTGTCCTTGATATTTTTCGACATTTAGTTTACGCCAGACTAAAGTTTTGATAAATATTCTAATTCTTTTCTTAAAATATTGATTTCTTTCCACGACCTGACATAACCAGGATTGGAAATTGGCTTGTTGGAAATATTTCTTATAATGATAATTCTATTTGTTTATTTATTTGTTTTGCTTTTAGACTGTATGTACAAAGTAATCCTTCATAGTACGACACCTAGCTGTTTCAAATACCGAAGTTTTTACGTTTTTGTTGTATTGCAAACTATCTTCTCCCGATCGGGTGAGTTTAGATTCTGAAAATATCGCCCGAGCTTGACATGAATACATTTTAAAACAATCAATGGGAAACTAAACCTTAATCTAGAGATGTTGAAGATAATGTCTTTCTCTCAAAATCTAGAAAAAATATATTCCACTATTTTTCTCTGGTTCTAGAAAATAGATCTAGCCTTAAAGAAGGAGGTAAAAAACTATAAAATCAATTAAGGAGTCTAATTGAAAAAACCATGTTAATCGAAATCATTTTAGTTGAGAGTCCATGGAAAATATTGCATTTACGCTACGAATGCGGGAAAAATACAGTTTTCATTTTTCAGTTCGAAGGGATAGAAAAGAATACTACGTTTTTAACAGAGGAAACTAAATCTCGCCTTTCCCATTGGTGGATATGTCACCTGCTCAAAAACAGTATCACAATCAGAACAATGTGTTTTAGTGTAAATCAGGTCAACCGTTGGCTACATATTATCCTAGTGTATTAATTTGGGTAGCCTGTGAATAAATTTGCATTCATCTATAAATACTGGAAATGATCCAAAAAATTCATTTAACATATATGGAATTTACTCTTTAGTCTTGTTTTCTTGAAATTAAACAGAAGCTCAAAAAAAGTACCTAAAACTGATCATAAACACCTAAGAATTGCTTCAAATACTGGCTTCATTCATCATGATTTACTTTACTAAAAGACTAGGAAAAAAGAAAAGAACATTTTACGAAATTCACATGAAGCATTAGCAAGCACGCAGTTTAAAAGAAGATTTTTCTTTTTAATTTGAATCGAACACTTCCCGTGGGGAAAATGTTTGCCCAATCAAGAAAAGTCCATGGTGAACTAATACGATAAGTTTTAAAAACGCGAGTCCCTATAGGCGTCAAAAAATATAATTTGGAGACGAAATCACATCTTTTGCTGCTATAACAAATGTGAACGAGGATGAGAAATGAGCACAAGGACAAATGTCATAAAGCAATCATGTCCTCTGGGCTGTTTAAATTTCCGGTAGTATTAGAAAAAAACAAAAGACGTTTAAATCGACAAATTATACACTAACTAATCTGCACTAACACCCACAAACAGACATATATTGAGTTCAAATTTTCTTGATAAAAACTTTATATACCAAAAAAGAAAGAAAAAAAGGTAATACAATGAGCTACCGCTGCTCCCCAACAAGAAACAAAACAAAAACAAACAAACAAAACAACAAACAAACAAACAAAACAAAACAAAAAAACAAACTCTGACTTGCAATGTTATATTTTTTCTTTTTATACGAAACAATGGACATACAAACACATGACTGATATTAAAATTGAACACATTTTATAAATAAACAGGATTACACTAATTTCTCTGAATTCTATAACAAACGAAAGCTGTAAAACGAATGTCACAAAATAATTATCTAACCAAAGCCAGATAGTGTATCAAGAGACTCGAGTTGAAACATAGTTTTCTGTATCAACATGTATTTAACACTACTTTTAAATTAAGTTAAAAGAAGAAATATCTGAACGTCAGGGACTATGTTATAAACATTGAAAGCAAATCTTAAATGATTGAATTTTGTAGAGAGAGATATTTTGTTCCAACTGAACAATTACATTGCTTTGGTGGTCAAATCTTTGTCACAAATCATTCGTAACATAGTCATGGGCGACTGTAAAATCGAGAATCTAACATAATATGAACAGATACCTTTTTAAATTCATTTATCACAGACAAAGTTTACATACCTATACAGCAGTAACAACAGTTTTGGTTTTCTAGATTTCTCTTATTCTCGCGAAGTTTATTACTTTCGTTGCTTAGGAACAAGAATAATGAATCGGATGTTTGCTTTGACGCAGATGGATGAATTTCCTACCTATTTGACAATGTGACGTGTGTCATGTTAATTCTTTATCAGAGTTGTTAAGCAGTATCTTGTGAACTTGGTTGTCACGAAATGGCATTCAGCTCATATAGAAAAACACAAAACAAGGATTTTTCTTTAATTTTAGATATGGTCTATTATCAAAACAGAAGTCGAGAAGAATTGCGTTCTCTTTCATTACATCTACAGGCCCCATATGTCTGAACTAATCCGATTATTTGTGATTCAAACTTTAGAGACTTAAAGTAAAGTCCCTGTAATGGTTCCGCTTTATTTCGGACCCCATGGCCTTTCACGGAGATAACCAAGGTTTCCTAATGTTTCATTAGGGTACTTTGGTTATCTTGGTAGAGGTTAAGTGGTCCAAGACGTAGCGGAAACATTACATAGACTTTACCTTAAGTTTATGGGCATGTCAGGGTTCAGGAAACATATATTTTCTGGCCATAATACCACTAAAAATTTACTTAGCACCAATAACATATTAAGAAAAAAAAAAGATTTATTTAAAAAAACTGATATGGATAATTGTATTTGAATGAGAAAATGAATTAATAAAACATAATATCAGGGTTTTGATAATTTTGTCATCAAACTGATTAAACCAAAGTGGTCAAAAACAAAATCCAGCACGGATGATAAGTTACATTTTAACACTTGTCTTATATTTCAAATTGGAATTGCAACTCTATATGTTACAATACAATATTGAAATTACATGCTTTGAAACTATTCGGCTTAGATATTTTAGATTTTTGAGATTTTGCATTAAATAAGAGGTTAAGCACGTTTCAGCAAGTTTCTACTGATTTTAATTTTGGTATTTTTTTAAATGTCTCATTTATTTTTAGTACATTGTTAAAGGAAGTCCCAAACTTGAAGATTCTTGTATTAAAAACATGATTAAAAAATATGAGCATAAAGTTAGTTCCTTATTCCTTATTCCTCTTTCGAAAAAGGAATAAGGAACTGGTATTTTAGCATTAATATGATCTAAATAATATAATTAAGCATGAGAAATACAATATAAGAGGTTCCAAGTGCTTAAGAACAATTTTTTAATGAAAAAATGCATAAGTCGAATAAGGAATAAGGAACTGGTTCAAACGCGAATAAGGAACAGTAAAATTGGCAGATGCACATGATTTTTAGCATCAATATAATCTAAATAATATAATTAAGCATGAGAAATACTATTTAAAAGATTCCAAGTGCATAAAAACTATTTTTATGAAAATAAATGCATAAGTCGAATAAGGAATAAGGTTCCTTAATTAATTAGTTAATTTTTCTGTTCCTTATTCGAGTTTGAATAAGGAATAAGGAACCAGTTCCTTATTCCTTATTCGATGTATGCATTTTTTTTCTCATAAAAAATGGTTTTAAAGCACTTGGAACCTCTTATATTGTATTTTTCATGCTTAATTATATGCTTTCTTTCTAATTTTAATTGCTTTGATTTTTTCAACAAATTTGAGTAAACAGTGTTATTTTACCGCAAGCAAAATCCCTAGAACGAGCATGGTGACCCCTTATTTTTAATCAATGTTAATGTATTTTAGTTATAGTCTAAAGTACTTATGTGCAAAAGTTTAGAAGAACTTATTCGTAGAAAAGAAAAGCTAAAACTATTATAAAGTATAAATAAGAATAGTGGTAAAATTTCGAGCCCTCAATACGGACAGGTTATATCCATTTCAATTTCTAGACAAATTTGACGCAAGCAATGTCACAATGATAGTATCACGTGATATGTGTTGCCTAGCGACCTTTGAGTAGTACATATCTATAGTTCAGTGATATGGCTTTTCAGCAAATAAAATGTCCTATTCATATATCGGAAGCATTTTGTGGAATCCGGTTATAGTGCTCACTCATTAAGCCTCGCCATCGTATTTCTTGTTCTACATACATTTTCGGGCGATTCCTCAAAATTACAGGTTTGGACTGCTTGATATATTTGCCCCTATCCATTCGATCTTCTCTAGAAGTTGAAACTTAAACTATCACACTACGAACCCATTGCTAATGTAAGCATAATATAAGAAATGGAATATTTTATTTTTTTCTCTTGTGTTAACAAGAGAAATATTATTTATGACATCTCATTTTATGCAACTGCATAGAGTAAATTGCTAACATTATGCATTATTCGATGCATTTTCTAATTCCTTGAACAGAGAAATAATGAATATCAAAGAACTTTCGTTATTCCGAGCCTATCGATAATCCGAGCATTAAATTCCCGCTAACCGTCCTCGGAATATCACGTTTCTGTTTTTCAGGTGCCAGAGATACGCTATAAAAAGGAGTAGGATCGTAGAAGTTCTTATTCAGGTGCCAGAGATACGCTATAAAGCTATAAAAAGGAGTAGGATCGTAGAAGTTCTTATTCGGGTGCCAGAGATACGCTATAAAAAGGAGTAGGATCGTAGAAGTTCTTATTCGGGTGCCAGAGATACGCTATAAAAAGGAGTAGGATCGTAGAAGTTCTTATTCAGGTGCCAGAGATACGCTATAAAAAGGAGTAGGATCGTAGAAGTTCTTGAATCAGGCCAGTTTCTTTACAAAAAAATATTTAAATGCCCCTTTTTAAAATATCATATCATCATCAAAAGTACGTAATCTTTCTTGTTTTATTCAACATATAGATTTTATTTCACTATGTAAGATTCTTTCTTAGCAATAACTGGGTAACTTGAAAAGAGACAATGTAGTATCAAATAATGAAATATCATCCGGAAATATATATGAAAAGTACTTAGTTTGCCTTTCAAGAGGTCGTTTAGGAGATTACATAAAGTGATTTAGCTATATACATTAAAACGTAAAGGTAGTATTTTTATTTTATATACATGTATATACTTATAGGGATATATTAAAATGGTTTTCATCACTTTACTTTTTAAGCCATTATAGAAGTCGTTATTAAAGAGAACAACCGAAGAAGCGCATTTATAAGAGCTACACGCGTCTCAGATACCTGTCAAAAGTTTAGTCCATAAAGGATTTGGTAAATGCATATCCTATATTCCAAACATGAACCGGCCGAGATGCAAGAAAAGCACAGGCTTATGATCGATACAACAGTGTCACACTGTCATGCAATTGGAATAAAGATTTGTTTCCTTTCAACATGTATAAATCCTTTACTTCCATAGCAGACAGATTGTGTTTTCAAACCATGTAGTGGGGCAAACAATTCAATAGTCCATATTGTGCACACGATGGATTGGCGGGCATACACGACGGTCTTCGTGTACTGCGTCGTCGGAAAACACGCATGGATGATTATGTTTCAATGCTTGTGCCAAGCTTGGTTTCCTTAGTTATCTTGTCAGTGTCAGTTGATTCTGTCTGAGACCAGATGTTTTATTGGTCGCTTCCTTGTCAATTGTCTACAAAACATATTTCGTTGTTGACTTCCGTGTCACTTGTCTCCGGTACCCATGTTTTCATTGGTCGCTGCATTCGCAATTGTCTCCAAAACATATATAGAACTGGTGGCTTCATATACTCATGAATGTTTAAAACAACTGACACGTGCCAATAACATATCACGAAAGAGAAAGGGAAACCGAACATGAATGTCTGAAGGTAAGTTTATCATCGAAGTCTAGAATATTTACCTGCGATTTTAATATTTCAAAGTCAGTATGAATCAGAAGGAAAGAAACACTAATGGTGTTAACTCATCTGAGAAAACCTTACTAGTGTCTCTTTTGTCTGTAAATGTTTTTCACAACGACAGTATGTCAGATATGATATATGGTAGGCAATACTTGATAGCCTATTAAGTCACATCATCATGACACTGGCTCTATAAGCCTTGGACTTCCCGCGTGTATTGAGCGCCAATCAAAAAAAGAAAAGACGAGTACCAGTTGAACGACTTTGGTATGCCGCGGCTTTGGGACTGAACCAGTAATATCTCGACCACCAGGACCGGTATATTTTGAGTGAATGTTTTCTTAATTAGAATGGTAATACGCGAAAGGTCGAAATTAAAAAAATATAAAGATATAAAAGTATTACTGTGTTGGAGAATATGATAATGATAATTATAGTTTATAATTGATTATATTTGATTTGATGTATACTTTAAACGACGAATAGAAATGTCTGATTGAATAATTTATTCATTCAGTCAGACATTCGGTCAGTTAGACTGGAGGAGTATAGGACCAACCGTACAGATACATTTGCTCTTGCTGCGCACGGGTAAATGGCAATGACAATTGCATGGGTATTACAGATAAATATTTAAGAAACAATGATACAAGTGTGTTGTTATATTTAAGGAAGAAAACAGTGGATTGATTGCGTGCAGATTGGTCTATTACAATTAACTTTGTAAGCATATAATTATCTTACACTTCTATACTGCTAAACCTTTTAGCACTGTAATTGTTATTCGACATTAACGTAAAAGACATTTTATATGTTTTGTGATCTGCTTAGAGCTGCATTAGACTTCTTGCAGCGATTTTTACATGCCGTACTTTGGATTATTGAGACTCTTTGCTGAAAACTGATAAACCTATATGGCAAAAGAGTTCAATAAATTCATATGCGAGTGTTGTCACATAGAAAGTCATAAACTTGTAGATTGTTCATACTGAAATTTTACTTCAATTATATCTTAATATTGGTATACACTTAACATGACTTCTAACGCTACATTTCATCTTTATTCATTATTACCATTGTAAGCATTTACTTGAAAGTTCACGAATAATAGATATAAGACACAAATTGTATTTTTTGTTGACCCCTTAACCTTTTAGTTACATTTGCTCAGAAATGATACCACCAAAATTCAATAATCGCAGAATGTGTCGTTTTCGCTGTGTGTTAATGGAACGGAATGCACGTGTATAAAAATCATTGCTTGTAGGCCTTGCGTGTGGTCACGTGTTATTGATTGATTATTTCTTTTTAGTTTACTGTGGCTGCGATAATATTTCAGTCATATAGCGACGTCCAGCTAATTACAGGTGGAGGAAGACCCCGATTGTACTGAGGCATCCGGGTAGAACCACCGACCTTCCGCAAGCCAGCTGAAAGGCTTCCACACATGAAAATCCGACTGACCCTGCTGGGACTAAACCCACGCGGTGAGGGGCTGAGTGAGTGGTAAAGTCATCGACCTTACTCTCTCGGCCACGAAGGCCCCTACGTGTTATTGTGTGTCGAACTTTGATGTTTCATTCAACATTGACTAAATACCCGATACGATTACAATAATAGTAATTTTAGTTTTTAATATTTTATGAATTTACTATTATCAAATGTTGTAGACATTGAACAACATATAAAGATATTGGTTTTAAGCTTGTGAAATGCGGTGTTTAATTTTGCGACTATCGATTAACATTGCAACTTACATTACATATGCCGTAAATAACTTTTCACGTAACAAACTAATTTATACATTAGTTCACTAGCGGTGAGATACAACAGTCCACATGTTGTGAAAATTCGTTAATTATATCTAGTACAGTTTTTCAAAAACATTGAAATGTAGCGTTAAGTTCCGTTAAGTGTATACTTTACCGAAGCCAATACTTATGGTGCCGATATGAGCGTTGCAGAGCTAGCTTGTTTTTGGTAACCTATGTTATAAAGGAGTATTTATTTTCCTACGATCTTCTCAGTTTCTCTCTTGATATATCCTGGTGAGATTGTCCATGGCGGCCGTTTCGATAGTAATTCCCATGTTACTTCATACAGAACATTGAGCCAATTATGGTCTCCAAGGAAGAAATTTATGGCTGCTTCTTCGTTAGATTGAATGACACTTACAGACGTCTATAATCATGGACAGGTGTGTGTGTGTGTGTGTGTGTGTGTGTGTGTGTGATCATACGGCATGATATATGGTTCACTATATTACATATTTATTAGAGCCCTAATACATTCAACTTTATTCTTAAAACATATTTATTTTTCGATGATTACGATATTTATAAAACCCCAGCAATTTCTATTGAAACCTGACCAACATCTACCTTTCGGAACTAGACCATAATATTATGATATGACCGATAGCACTGAAACCCTGAAATAAGATATGTGTAAATCTATTATAAATAATTTTGTCATGGTAAAAACAATAATACCCCGTAAAATCCAGTGTAAATTTACGCCTTTAGGAAAACTTTAAGCACATTTCTATATTTTTCGAACATTTTGTAAAAGCAAAACATATTTCAAACTGAAATTGTAATAAAAGAAAGTTGCTTTCTTTCACATTTTACTATTTTTTATGATTATCAAAATGCAAAAAAAAAAATAACTTTAAAAAAATGAAAACCCGGTAGCCATTTGATTAATGGCACGTTTTATTCCATTATTTGACGAACATTGATGGCTTTTTAAAGAACCATCAATACTATTTAACCTAAACGATCGAATCAATTTAAGCCTCGAAAATCAGACCATTAATCATATTTGATTTAAGAAACTGTTGTTTTTTTCGAACAGGCTGCCGTTCATGGTCAACAGACAGCTAATGCAGCACAGCAGTACGTCAGATATGACACTGCTCAGAAATTTTAGAATTAAAAGTACATTTTTTTTTCATTATCAATGTTCCCTTGGACTTAATCATGTATCACACTATAGAACAGGTCGGCATAAATTTGATGCTTTTTATTTTGCTGTAAATAAGACAGTGTTTTTTCTGTATAAAGGGTACTGTTTGCTGCATACAAAATATTGCTGGCTGTAAAAAAGATAGTGTTTGCTGTAAAATAGGCAGTGTTTGCTATAGAAATGATAGTGTTTCTGTAAAAAAATTTTTTTGCTGTAAAAAAGAATTGTTTTGGCAATGGTTATACAAGGAAATATGAAATATTAAAAACGAACACTTGCTGTTTAGCATTCGGTGAATGTTTCCAAAGACTATATTTCTTTGTTCAAATTGACAGATCAGACAACAATATCAGAAAGAAAAGATGTCAAACAACATCAGTATCCAACGACTTTGATCCGTCTTGATGACCGCTTTATTATTGCTCGCTAGAGGGCGGGTCAATGAAACTTAAGTCGCAATCAGGTACAAGATCTTGCAAAGAAGATACAACAATTTATTAAAATGAACTTTAAAAGTCCAAAAGAAAACATAATCTCTCTTTCCAACTAAAATCAAGTAAAGAGTGTTGTAGACAGAACTACATACATGTATATTCAAATCCCGGTCATGGCACTCAGATTTCCAGCTTGCTTAATCTTTATTTCTTTTACATCGATTACGAAAAAAATTATCACAACTTATATTAATCACTCTCGATGGCTCTGGTGGCGGGGTATGTGGTCATAATTGAGGGAGGAAACTGGAGAAAACCCACGTGTCTGAACGGGCGACCATTGGACCCTCTCACTTACGTTACCAGGAATCTAACCCGGGGCGCATAGGTGAAAAGCGAGTCGCGTTACCACTATTCACCCTATTCATCTTGCTTGCAGAAAGGAAATGGTTTTATGAACTTTGGGGATCTTCCTCCACCTATAATTAGCTTAACTATACGACTTAACCTAAAAATCTACAAAAATACACGTTCTTGTAATTAATTTATAACTTTATCGACTTGATTTTTTCTATCATAGATTAATTTCCCTTTAGGTATCTTGATCGATCTATTCCAAAAACATTGCGTCAGAGAATTGTTCAGAGCATTGTGCTTTATAACTTTTATTCAGACATACAGATTTTGCGTAATCATCATATACGCCCTGACACATTCTCCTAATATAAACTTATTCAAAGTCACGTTAGGTGTTAAGGGACTGAATATCGGTCTAGTGGTTGCTGTATGTAAAGCTTGTGTTTGTTTTATAACTCCCTTTCTTTGATATTAACTGTGTATAGAACGATTTACTATTAAATGCATTTTAAGTACAAATTGAATAAAGGTCTAATAATTCTAAAATTATGATGTAGTTAGAATTTACTTGATTAATTCGATAGTTTAATGTCGGCCAAACAGATAGTGATATCAACTGCTTCACAATATCATTTTAGGGGTAGTTATTACAAGAATATGCATTTAAAAAAAAAATTAGAACTTTCTGTGAAAGATATAAATCTAAATTGATAACGATATAAAATATATAAAATTTGACAATTAAGTTCCCTTCTGTCTAAAAACAACATCTACATTTATGTCACAGTTCACTACTGCTTGAAGTATAGAGATTTAGCCGCTAATCATAAAATGTGTACGTTTGCTAGGGATTAACGGCCAACCGACATTTTATAAGTCATTTAAAGATTTTTGTCTTTATGAGACAGGTACATTGCTGACTGAACCATAAACAAGTGATATGATCAAACCCAGACACCGAGCAAATCTGTTCCCAATGAGAGAAATATACAAGTTTCATTGTAACGTATCTGGTAATATTGTGATAAAGTTCCATTATAACGTATCTGGTAATATGTCGCAGCCAGTGATAAAGTTCCATTATAACGTATCTGGTAACATGTCGCAGCAAGTGATAAAGTTCCATTATAACGTATCTGGTAATATGTCGCAGCCAGTGATAAAGTTCCATTATAACGTATCTGGTAATATTTCGCAGCCAGTGATAAAGTTCTATTATAACGTATCTGGTAATATGTCGCAGCCAGTGATAAAGTTCCATTATAAAGTATCTGGTAATATGTCGCAGCCAGTGATAAAGTTCCATTATAACGTATCTGGTAATATGTCGCAGCCAGTGATAAAGTTCCATTATAACGTATCTGGTAATATTTCGCAGCCAGTGATAAAGTTCTATTATAACGTATCTGGCAATATGTCGCAGCCAGTGATAAAGTTCCATTATAAAGTATCTGGTAATATGTCGCAGCCAGTGATAAAGTTCCTTTATAACGTATCAGGTAATATTTCGCAGCCAGTGATAAGGTTCTATTATAACGTATCTGGTAATATGTCGCAGCAAGTGATAAAGTTCCATTATAACGTATCTGGTAATATTTCGCAGCCAGTGATAAAGTTCTATTATAACGTATCTGGTAATATTTCGCAGCCAGTGATAAAGTTCTATTATAACGTATCTGGTAATATGTCGCAGCGAGTGATAAAGTTCCATTATAACGTATCTGGAAATATTTCGCAGCCAGTGATAAAGTTCTATTATAACGTATCTGGTAATATGTCGCAGCCAGTGATAAAGTTCCATTATAACGTATCTGGTAATATTTCGCAGCCAGTGATAAAGTTCCATTATAACGTATCTGGTAATATGTCGCAGCCAGTGATAAAGTTCTATTATAACGTATCTGGTAATATGTCGCAGCCAGTGATAAAGTTCTATTATAACGTATCTGGTAATATGTCGCAGCCAGTGATAAAGTTCTATTATAACGTATCTGGTAATATTTCGCAGCCAGTGATAAAGTTCGATTATAACGTATCTGGATATATGTCGCAGCCAGTGATAAAGTTCTATTATAACGTATCTGGTAATATGTCGCAGCCAGTGATAAAGTTCTATTATAACGTATCTGGTAATATGTCGCAGCCAGTGATAAAGTTCTATTATAACGTATCTGGTAATATTTCGCAGCCAGTGATAAAGTTCCATTATAACGTATCTGGTAATATGTCGCAGCCAGTGATAAAGTTCTATTATAACGTATCTGGTAATATTTCGCAGCCAGTGATAAAGTTCCATTATAACGTATCTGGTAATATGTCGCAGCCAGTGATAAAGTTCCATTATAACGTATCTGGTAATATGTCGCAGCCAGTGATAAAGTTCCATTATAACGTATCTGGTAATATTTCGCAGCCAGTGATAAAGTTCGATTATAACGTATATGGTAATATGTCGCAGCCAGTGATAAGCCCATGACCTCATTATTACTTGACGGACGCTCTCATTAGAAATTTTAACCATGAAGTCATGTAAATGTACACTAATATATCATTAATATTTAAATCACTTTCTGTCATGAATATGTAAATCTCTGTGTTATGAATGCATGATTTTACAAAATGTATTGTACTTACTTGTTATTTTAGTCTTATACATTGTTAAAACTACCGAAAAAAATAAATTGACTATATATAAAAATACATGATGTGGAGTTTTATTTCGTTTTTCAGTCTTATTTCTCTTAAGTTGAAAAAATCTTTAAACAAGAGCAATCTCTGAAGGTAATGAATATCACTGCTCATTATTTTGACTCAACAATATGAAAACCTATAAAACTACTTTAGGTAGATGAGACGCGGTGAGACAGGAATGCATGCGATATTTTTACATAGCCAAAATTCAATTTGTGAAGCGATTTACGTTGTACAATAAGCACCAATGCAATTAAAGAGAAGCATTGCGAACTGCTTATTTCAAGAGATATTTTTCTTTAATTAGGCAAACTAACTTGTCTAACTCAGAGACCGTCCAGACAGACTTACTTGGGGCTGTACGAACATGTTGACCAATTTACCTGAATAGAATATCTAAAATATCCAATACTACCAATTTGTAGACAAATGTCTAGTTCTCATTACCACAGAGCAGTGACTGTTTACTTTCCTTGTAGATATAAACCGCATGCTCTGCAATCGATACTGGGTGCAATTCTGCACCGACCTGTATCATTAGACAAACATGACGACAGATGTTTTGTAGTACAATATTTCTTGAAGAAGACCATAATATTCGATCATTCAAAAGATAGCAAAGAATTATAAACAAAGATAGATGAGCACGGTTCCCCAATGAAAACAATTTGCTCGACAAGATTTTTTAGTGTATATCGAACAAATATCGAGTATTCCACGAGATACGCCAAGACAGGGGATACAGTCGTTTGGAATCTGTTAAGGTACTGGTAAACACCGTACAACACTGTTAAGAAAACATCTGTTCTTACATTTTCTTTCCAACAACATTTCTTTAAGCTTTTAAAATGAGAAAAAGTCGCATGAAAGTGTGTGGTTTAAAATATGCACGATGTAAGGCGCAAAGACTTGTTCAATGAACAAGGTTTGCAATAAATCAGACTAAATCCTGGTCATGCTCTGGTTTGGCTCTTCTTCTTATTAAACCTTTAACAATCAGAGTTCTAATGACTAGCTAGCCCCTGATCATCTGGCGAAGCTATTTTTAAGAAAATGACCTATACCATTTCCAAGTACTAGTGATTCATTTCGTTTTAATTACTTTTTATCAGACCTTCTATGTGGCTCAAACATGTGAACCAATGTTTCCTTTACTATAAGTTATAAATCGTTATATCGCATGAATATTTAAGACGATTTTTCATTTTCTCCCACATTAAAAAATGAAATACCCACCTCATCTTTCTCAGGTGTAAAAGTGTCTTCAAAATTATTTGCAAGCTACCTTTTGATATACAAGGGATATTATATGCATGATTGTATTTTACTAAATTATGGCACGCTGTTCCACAACATCCAAAACAACAACAAGAAAGTCGACTGTGGTCCATGTATGTTACAGATTTGCAGTTTTTACTGAGTCTAATGTGGAAATTTATATAACCCGCTGGACACTCGTATTACTATTAATTCACATAAAGATGTAACAACTGTTAAATAATGACAGCTATATCTGAAGAGGAAAGGGTGTACATCTGTTAAATGATAGAATTAGATTACTTTGACATTTCCCATTTACGATACGCACCGACATATCTTTTGAAGCAAACAATCATACTGTTTTGATATTGAACTGAGTTTCTATATTTGGCATATTCCGGTGAAAGCTGAATCTACGTTAATGAGTATCAGTGCATAACCATATGCCAATTAGTCTACTGCGGGACCGAGAAAAGATCAAAACGCCTATGCATCTAGACTTATATAAAAGTGGGATGTTTTGACAAGCGCGAATAGGAGTGACACTTCCGTCGCTCAATATCACAAGTAATAAAGATTTGAAGACAAAATACCGAATTACAATTAAAATTTATCCACGACGACTTTCTGATCAGATATTTTGCTCTTCAAAGAATTTCAAATGTCAACATAAAGCTTACAAGATACCATGATTGTATAAAGTGAAATAAACCTTGATTTTGATATTTTTACCTGGGCAAGCAAATTAGGTACAGTACACTTGTGGATTTACATGGCTTTAAACGAGGACCATACTGGTTTTGTCATTCTACTCTTTTGTAATTCACCAATTGTCTCTTATCCTGCTTCCATACGAACTGAAAATTCGTGGTCAATTAACAGCACTTTTAAGGCTGGTCAAAGTACTTCAATATATTGGCAACATAAACAATATGTACACTTATCACACTGATGGTATCATCGTCCCTCCACTAAAACAACTTCTCGTGTTATAGGAAAATATACTGGAACTACTTTACAACAACTTTTCAATCACATGTTAATAAACACTGAAAGAAGTCGTGTTCGATTTACCACTTCTTAATGGACTATCAAACTTTTTTCAATATATTGGCATTAAAGATACATCGCACTGATAGCAGCGTTCCTATCAAAATTTACTTCTGGTTTAATAGGGAGACATACTAAAACTACTGAAACTACTTACTATCACATATTGATTAACACTGAACAAATTTTTTGTCACTCTCAAAATTGATCGCTACGTTAGTCAAAGATTTTATTATGTTTCGTGTTTAACCCTTTCCCTCATAGAGGATACCATGAAAAGAACTATGCGAACAGCATAAATCCAGATCAGCCTGCGAGTAACTCGCAGGCTGATCAGGTTTTATGCTGTTCGCTGCTCCTCAGTGGTCTGGTAATGAGGATTTTACAATTAAATTTGGTAAGGTTTAACTGTGGTTTTCTGCAGATCAGGCTTTATGTGGTACCTATTGAGTTCGTCAAAATGAGTCTATATGAGGGAAAGGGTTAAGTGAACTCCCTTATAGTGTGTTTTACAGGTCATATACCACACAAGTTCTACGAGCGTATCATTCAAAAGAATCCAGGGTAAGCGAAGAAACAAGCTTATGAAAACAATACGACATTTTAAGCCACAAGATAATTAGTGTGTTTTTCATTATTCAATATTAATAGAATGCATTGATAAATCAATATAGAAATAAGATTTTACGCATCACATTCGGACCGTTTAGAAACATTATTTTGAATATAAGCGCCCATCAAGCATTTGTTGCGACTGTCCAGTGTTGCGTCCGTTGTTAATGGAAGTCTGTCGTGCTCTCAACTTCGGATTGGATAAAATCGTATCTAAATCGATTATTTCTTGAACGGAACACTTAATCTAAAACAATGGTTATTATTGCGCTTTATTCAAGTCATCTGGAAGAATCAAATGAATGTAGAATACATATCAAAATATAAGCATACACAAACACAATTAGATAGAAACCCGACAAACTGCATGTTAAAAGAGCAGATGGTACATTAAAGATCGTGTTTTTGTTTGTTCGTATAATGATAGAACGAGGAACTGTCACCAGTCTATGAAATAAGAAATGTCATGTGCAGCCAGATAAGACAACAATAAAATCGGCGCTAAACCAAATATAAAAGTGTTGAATTATTAAATCACTAAAGCATGTTGGCGGCATAACACATTTAGCCGCTTTTGTTCAACTGAGGTTTCCTGTTTTAAGGTGAATACCTATACACAGCTTATATTTAAATCGACTGCATGTTTGCGTTTAATTTACAGTAACATTAATTGCAATAATTGTTAAGTACACAATTCGCGTATGTATATTGAAAAACTGTGGTAGTAATAATATTGAAGCGAACCGATGCAAGCAAACACACACAAAAATATATAGACTAGGCGGAAAAAAGGGTTTGTTTCTAGGTACCCGACCGACCAATTATTTAACCCCGACCTATTTTATTTTTACGAGGCGAAAAGATGATGTCCGAATTGCTAATCACCTTTGAAGTTTGTAAAAGGAATTTCATTTTAAATGTCAATGAATATGCTCTACCCACCTAAATTGTCTGTCCATCTTATCATCTAGTGCATAATAAGAATTTTGTTGTCACAGTTGATTTTCTTTTGTCTCCTTGTCTTCATTAAACAAGAATCGCTCACATGAGAAGTATTGCTTTCATTGCCTTTTACAACATAGTCATACTGAATATAAAATCCATACAGAAGAATAGCAATATAATCTTAATTCCACACAAAAAGTTAACATGTGGTAAAAAAAGAAAAACAATCAAAACAAGTTTACCCTAGCGTGGGACCATTTTTTACCCCAGGGCCATGATTTGAAAACTTGGTTCCGGTTCACAAGGCCATGTTACACACTCTCGTAAATATCTAAACCCATGACCTTGTGGTTTCTGACAATGATATCTTTTAAAAAGCTTTCCAGTGTAAGCCTTTGTAAAATCAAGTGCCCCTGGGATGGGGCCAATTTTGACCCCAGGACCATGATAAATTTCCATAAGGCAATGTTACACACCAAATATCTAAACTCCAGGCCTTGTGGTTTTCGAAGAAGAAGATTTTTCTAGATTTTCCTATTTAAGCCTATGTAAAATCAAGTGACCGCAGGGGCGGTGCCAATATTGTCCCCAGGGCCATGATTTAAACAAACCTGGTAGATATTAATAAAGCCATGTTACACACTAAATATCTTAACTACAAGCCTTGTGGTTTTTGAGAAAAAGATTTTTCTAGACTTTCCTATTTAAACATATGTAAAATCAGGTGACCCTTGGGGAGGGGCCAACTTTGTCCCCAGGGCCATGATTTGAACAAACCTGGTAGATGTTCATAAGGCCATGTTTACACACTAAATATCTTAACTCCAGGCCTTGTGGTTTTTGAGATGAATATTTACTTTTTTTTCTATATAAGTCAATATTAAGTAACCCCCGGGGCGGGGCCAATTTTGACCCCAGGGCCATGATTTTGAACATCTTGGAAGATATCCACTAGTTAATGCTACACACCAAATACCTGAACTCCAGACTTTGGGTTTCTGAGAAGATTTTTCTATTTTTTCCCTATATAAGCCTATGTAAATTCCAGTGACCTCTGGGGCTGGGCCAATTTTGACCACATGGTCATGATTTGAACAAACTTGGTATAGATCTACTAGACAATGCTACACACCAAATATCTTAACTCCAGGCCTTGTTAAATCTTCTTAGAAGAAGATTTTTCTATTTTTTCCTATATAAGCATACTTAAAATCAAGTGACCCCTGGGGCGGGGCCAATTTTGACCCCAGGGTCATGATTTGAACAATTTTGGTAGACACAATGCTACACACAAAATATCTAAGTTGTATTCCTTGCAGTTTTGCAGAATATTTTCAAAATTTGCAATTTTTAAAATTTATTTTTAGCTCCTGTTACCTACTTTTTCAACCAATCAAAATAATAAGGATGATTTCTGTGAAGTTTGGTTAAAATCCATTCAGCGGTTTAGGAGGAGATGTTGTTTTGATGCGGCCATTTTGAAATTAAGAATTAGTTTCGAATTTTCTTAAAAACTGTATGGACATCGATTTTTATGCTCACCGAAGGTGACGCATATAGTCGCCGCTTCGTCCGTCCGTCCGTTCGTCCGTCTCACTTTCCTTGTCCGGACTATTTCTCAGGAACTAACGGCTTGAATTCAACGAAACTTTATGGGAAGCTTTATTACCAAGAGGAGATGCGCATATCGTCAGCATGACCCGATTCCTAAATTTTTCACAGAGTTATGGCCCATTGACTTTTCGGACTATAGTACATATTGCATGATTCTTGTCCGGGCTATTTCTCGGGAACTAATGGCTTGAATTCAACGAAACTTTATGGGAAGCTTTATTACCAAGAGGAGATGCGCATATCGTCAGCATGACCCGATTCCTAAATTTTTCACAGAGTTAAGGCCCCTTGACTTTTTGGCCTATAGTTCATATTGCATGATTCTTGTCCGGGCTATTTCTCGGAACTAACGGCTTGAATTCAACGAAACTTTATGGGAAGCTTTATCACCAAGAGTAGATACGCATATCGTCGGCGTGACCTGGTTCCTCAATTTTTCACAGAGTTATGGCCCATTGACTTTTCAGCCTATAGTACATATTGCATGATTCTTGTCCGGGCTATTTCTCGGAACTAATGGCTTGAATTCAACGAAACTTTATGGGAAGCTTTATTACCAAGAGGAGATGCGCATATCGTCGGCGTGACCTGGTTCCTCAATTTTTCACAGAGTTATGGCCCATTGACTTTTTGGCCTATAGTACATATTGCATGATTCTTGTCCGGGCTATTTCTCAGGAACTAATGGCTTGAATTCAACAAAACTTTATGGGAAGCTTTATCACCAAGAGTAGATATGCATATCGTCGGCGTGACCTGGTTCCTCAATTATTCACAGAGTTATGGCCCCTTGACTTTTCGGCCTATAGTACATATTGCATGATTCTTGTCCGGGCTATTTCTCAGGAACTAATGGCTTGAATTCAATGAAACTTTATGGGAAGCTTTATCACCAAGAGTAGATACGCATATCGTCGGCGTGACCTAGTTCCTAAATTTTTCACAGAGTTAAGGCCCCTTGACTTTTGAGCCTATAGTACATATTGCATGATTCTTGTCCAGGCTATTTCTCAGGAACTAATGGCTTGAATTCAACAAAACTTTATGGGAAGCTTTATCACCAAGAGTAGATACGCATATCGACGGCGTGACCTGGTTCCTCAATTTTTAAGAGAGTTATGGCCCCTACTACCATGTTGTTGACTAATATTCATGTCATTTGCCTAATTTAACAGGAGATATCATTTAAACAAAACCCCACAAAATTCAATATGCTAGTAATGTCAATCATAATCATGTCAGCTAATTGTTGTTTAGGCCATTATACACTATTTCAAATATCCAGTCATATGTCAAGAGTGTTGGTTAACCTCTTTGATATGAGCACACATTGAAATGTATGACTTAATTTTTAGTAGTATAAAAACTTTAAAAAAATCAATGAAAGATCTGATGAGTAACACGTATTATCATATTAAATAGTAAACTGTTACTAAGTCTCCAAATTAGAGTTGGTAAAACATCTCATCTGATGAGGAGAATAGATATGATTTAGGAATGGGGATTTCAACATATTCTCCCACCCATTGACCAAGGCCTTATTTGTAACAATGACGTTCTTCGGGGAGCATCTGTCAGTTCTACTGACTTTCTTGTTTTGTCATACATAGGCATTTTAATTAAAATCAGTAAGAAAATAATGTAGATGTAATTATTTGCAAGCATTTCATGAAAAGATGGTCTCGATTGAGTTTAACAATGCGGATAAAGCTGCCGCAGTCACTGCAGCCTCATTTGCACTGCAGCTGACAAAAACTATAAAGAAATGCGAAGACAATGAGGGGAAAAACAGAAATACTATTACCACAAAAGACACTTCTATCATTACATTTGGCAAGAAGCAGGTTATATTTCCAAATTAAATCCTTAAAATAAGCCGACCTACTAACCCATATTTTTTAGACTAACCAGAAACAAGACTATTTCAAAATCTATCCTTTCTTTTGTATCTGCTATTTGTATTATTTGTATTCTAACATAATTTAGAAATTGCAACAGATTTGATTACTTAAAATCATAAGTCATTTCATTTCTTTCCGCCTTTCCTATTTTGCTTGTTTAACGTACCAAAACGCACTAAATTAAAATAAT
The DNA here is from genome assembly GCA_021229015.1 of Solen grandis. NCBI lineage: Eukaryota > Metazoa > Mollusca > Bivalvia > Adapedonta > Solenidae > Solen > Solen grandis. Next base: position 13,721,506 of record CM037795.1, read on the forward strand.
GAAACTGAATGTTTGAATGACTATGAAAGCAGCCATACAACATATTATAATCTCTTTTGTAACAGTGTTCATCTTTATTTTGTGTATCATCCATTAAATAACGACCAATCAAAACATTTAACCAATAACATTAATTTCAAACCTTTTTGAAACAAACGGAAATGGAACCTCTATATGCGATATAGATCAAGCTTATTACCTTCAGTAGGAGTGTGTCGATATCTTGCGTAAATTTTGTTAGTATATTTTATGCATCTCTTAATATCAATTTTACTTCGTAACTTTAATGGGAATTTCTTAGGGTATCAAAAACACCTCATCAATCATGAAGCTGGAAGTCGAAGCCCAGTTAATTGAAAAGTAAATTGGATGTGTGGAGGAAGGTGACGTAGATGAGCGGTTTTCTTTGCATTTTTAGCAAACCGCGCCAGGCTGTCAACAACACACTCCGACAAGACCCGCTCGCGCTAAGGTTCTTCTGAGAGATCAACGACGGCCACAGTACAGTAAGTGAATGAATTGGGAAACAGGAACATTTACAGTGCAGATACAGAACTATAACTGCACTTCTGACTTATAGGTATCGGCTTTTTGTGCGTCAAAACGCGAATAAAACATTACGGGGTCTTACATTGCTGAATACTCTCAATTGTTGAGACAGTATGCTTATTGGTATATCGTTTGTTGTTGATGACGCTATCGTTGCTGATTAAAGGTGAGGACAACTTATGGGTACCTATACGTATCTGGTTATACCACTGGCTTACCACAAGCCACCTTTATGGTTTGGTCACTTGAAAATTTAAACTGACCAGATTCGTTAGGAGTTAGAAATCCATTGTTCAAAAACGGATTATTTTCTCCAATAGCCAGTGCATGCTTTCAAACCATTGTATCCCATTTAACTTCTGACGAATATATTGTTAAGGAAAAGTTAGGTTGGGCGATTCTAGTACAAATCACGTAATAATCGCCTGGTTTCGTTTAATTTTTGATTTATGTTTCCATGCAACAGGCTGAGAGATTTCAGAACTTCAGAAGCGTCTGGGTCCTGTCGTCGAAGTATATATTTTTTTTTTCATCTTTCACATTTATATTGAATTTCAGTCAACGTACCTACCAGCAACACTCGTCCACCTTCTAACTGCTCACTTCGAGTGTGGTTGTTTTCTGTAAGGATTTAGTAGATTACAAAATGTCAAATGCCATTGTCTTTTTTACAGTATCATATATTAATAAAACACGTGACTTTAAACAAATTAAACAACACATGATTCACTCGAATCCAATATTATCAGAAAGGATATTTGAATTTGTTTTACGAGAGGTCAAAAATATTAACACATCTGGTAAAGATACGAAAGGCAATTATCTTCTTTTTTCACCAGAAAATAAAGATACGATCCTGTAATCAAACGTGTAAGTATATGTTTAAATTCATAGGGGTTTAATTTCAGTGACGTGACATCGTTAACGATACACAGCGAGCCAAGCTGACAAAATACTTCCAAAGATAAGACAAAATGACTTAATAATTTAAATGAATCAGAATTCATGCAATGTATTTCGCTTTTAAATGTGGATGGTAAAGAATTTTTCTCTAGTTGTTTGTATATTCATATCCACTGAAGAACACGCGTAAATATATATACGAGTATATACATAAACAACTAAATGTGAACTACTTAACACGATTTCCCATGCCGACATATTGCAGCCTTTTTTTCCGTTCAAGGGCAAAAAACCTTTAAATATTCAAAACGATCTTCAAAAGCTCCGAAGAAAGAAAATATAAGTGTCAATCATCGGAAACTGTAAAATAAACTGGCGATGTTACATTCCATCTAAAACCTGTTAAATAACATATATTACCGTCTGAAATAAAACGAAGAGGAAATGAAGAGACCCAGACTTTAAATTAATGGAAACTGCCGTTTTCTGTGATATAATAAAATACTGTTCTGTTTGTTAGAATTGAGAAATGCTATTAACAAAGATAATTAAATTGGACTCAACAGAAAGGTTTCCCAATAAATCTTTGCAATATTGACTATACAAGGCTTTATAAGACATAATAAAGTAAGAAAAGGGTGTTAGAGATGAAGCGGAAAATAAAGACATCGTCTGATGTTTAACTCTAAAAGATACTGTAAGTATATTCAACGGAAAGGGTTAATTTCAATAATTCTGTTAGGCTAATTAGGGCTATAAGTTAAGGAAGGATACGCTCACGCACGCGTCTCTTACCACAGAAACAGAAAGCATTATCTAGTTAATTTGTAGACACAAATGGTTAAATTGGAGATATGAATAAAGTTAGAGAACCACAAAGTAACAGAAACAAACAAAGACAGTGTTTAATGTGTCTGTCGCCAGTAAGCGTACGAATCTTAAAGAGTTATTTTAATGTTATTGTTCGAACATATTCTGTCATTATATCTAAGATTTGAATTTGAGTCTTATATATCTGGAATCTTACTAACAATGTGATGTTACGAAATATGCGTAATTAATCAAGTGTAAAGGCAGTACGCCTAACGATGAAAATGCAGATGCATTCTCTGGAGGTATATACAATTAGTGAAAACATCATAATAAATTTAGACAAGAAATCAGTGTCTATATTACCTCGTTTTATCTGATGATTACATATACTCAGCAAAACTAGAAACGTTCCTGTTTTTTATCCGGTGAAGCTTTGTGTAGTTGTTACATGTTCAATGTACATGTATTTTAAACCCTGGCGATGTTCAGAATATGATCGTGTACAGTTTACCCGATACGCATGGTTTACATATCG
>CM037795.1:13724405-13774405 GCA_021229015.1 Solen grandis
TGCAATGGTGTACAAAAGTCAAGGAAGTGATTCCACTTTTATTTGAAAATAAATACACTGATTACCTTTTGTTGCTTTGTGGGAAGTTAGTATATGTTAACGAATTTATCTAAGTTTGTACCATATAAATTTACATCTATCATTTTAGAATGCACACGTAGATTACTTATAATGATAAAGGAACTATCGGAAAATTAAAATGGTACATTCCAACAAGGAAACGTTATAAATTTTAACCAGGTTTCTCAAAAACAAGTAAGTGTAATTTTCAATATGATAAAATGTGAGATAATGAGATTTACAAAATAAGATAGAAGAAACATCTCTTACAAATTACATGGCATTAAATTAAAATCTACAAAACGCGCAAAGTACCTAGAAGCTACCACAAGTGAAGATCTTAGTGGAAAAAAACATAAAGAAAATGTCTCATTGACAACAAGAAACACATTAAATTCATCAAATACAGACGAATATCAGAACATCGAAGAAAAAGCACACAAAACGTATGTCCGATTGCAACTTGAATACTGTAACACCGAATTGCAAAAGTCACTAATATATAGGAAAGAAAGAGTCCCAAGATCAGCAATTATATTATTCACATCATAACAATATTACTACCTGACAATGGCAAACACTAGAACAAAGGAGAATTCAAGCCTCATTAATAATGTTGTACATAATAGAGAAACATCCTCTTAGTTGATCGCAACCATCTAATTCATTCTAGAAATCTAAATTTCTCAAGATCACATGACCTATTTTTTCCTTGCACAATCAGATTCTGGCACGCCATACCATTCAAAGGTAAGGTCAGCGATTGCTTAAAGTTCGTATTGTTCATATATGTACTAAGAGGCATACTGTTTTACTTTTAAAAATGTGTACTATACCCTCACCATCTGAATAACCACCTCGAAGTTAATTCAGAAATTTCAGAAGGTTGTTAATCCTTAACCTGCTGAATTTCTCAAATGGACTTAGCTCGCATCTTTTTTGGAACTGTCCATAATCAATTTTAGGATAACAAAATGAAAACATATAGTTGGTCAGCCAACAGTAAAGAGCCAGGTCAGCCTTCACGGATGTGCAGACTGGTCTGGCTATTTAATGGTGGCAAAGGTTAGCAGTTACGGTTCCAGCAGGGTAAGGGCTAAGAGTATCAATGAAGATATAGAAAGCAACACGTGCTTCTTGTCCAACGTTAATTAAACCGAAATTGATGAACGGATAGGTAACGCTTTCATCTCCCTCCTCCTGTCCTGTTACCAAGTCATGTAATTAGACAGATAGTTTTCATCTTATACAGAATGAAATTAAACATCTGTTAGTTGCAGTTTTTTTACATACCAGCAGGATGGTGTTAAACACTGTCCGATATGTGCGTTTTCATGATTTTATAGTTTTTTAATAGTTCTTAATGCCAAAAACTGCATATGATTTTTTTTATTCTGTTCTTTTTATTTTGTTCAGTTGCACTAAATAAATGGTGTTTGATCAGTCTGTCTAAAAATAGGTTTTGTGTTTAGGCATATTCACTCTCATTATTAATTCTTAAAATATAACTTAAAAAGATTCTTTACTTCTTTACCTACTACAATGAAGTCTGAAGCGGGAAACAAAACTATTTCACTAAAGAAGTCTGAAGCGGAAAACAAAACTATTTCACTAAAATGAAGTCTGAAGCGGGAAACAAAACTATTTCACTAAAATGAAGTCTGAAGCGGGGAAACAAAACTATTTCACTAAAATGAAGTCTGAAGAGGAAAACAAAACTATCTTATAATTTCCGACACCACTATATTGGAAACATTGTATAAGCAATAGCCAGTACCAAAGGAACATAAGGAATTTGAAATCTGAATGGTTGTCTTATATAAGGAACTGGGCCACAAGATTATTATTGGTCTGTAATTACCATACTTGTTTAGTTGTGTCAAGTATTTCATATAACGCGGGGGCCTCCATGGCCGAGACTACTTGCTGACTTTAACACTCACTCAGCCCCTCACCGCGTGGGTTCGAATCCCGGCAGGGTCATTCGGATTTTCATGTGAGGAAGCCTTCCAGCTGGCTTGCGGTAGGTCGGTGGTTCTACCCGGATGCCTCCATCTGTAATTAGCTGGACGTCGCTATAAGACTGAAATACTGTCGAAGCGACGGTAAACTCAAATAGTCAAGTCATAGTCAAGTCATATAACGCACTAGAAAAAAGGCAAAGGATTACAACGAAAATGTTTTATTTGGTTGTTAGAAATATACGAATATTATGAATATATAAAAACAAAGATTTTATTTCATTACTCATTATTATTAACATTTTATTTCAGTAACATTGTTACAGCGATATTCTTACAATGTTATTTAATTTCAGGTGACATTTTTTTTATTCGTACGTTCAATTCATTAGTTCTAAATTAGCGACAATAAATTTGACTTCGTATTCAGATGTTAAGATATTATTTTCTTTAGTTTCGGAATATTTTCGATGAAATGTAAATAAGCAAGCAAACAAAAAATATATACTTCTCTATGTTAAGTTTTAAAACTAGTAAAAGAAGTGTAATTCTAAGGGTTAATTCTTTCAGAGTTTTGATCCTTTTGTACATCCTTTTCTTATTTTTTAAGTTTCGACCCTTTTTGTGTCGCCTACTGTAGACTGAGGTGATACATAGAGATCACTTTTCCGTCCGTCCCGTCTGTCTGTCCGTCACACTTTTTCCCCGTCACGCTTCAGCAGGTGACACATGTGTTCCAGGGAACACTCTTGTTGTAACTAACGCTTCAAATTACACTCTTTTTTCAATTAATTTTTGTAATTGTATTTTACACTAGTGACGTTTAAAAAAAACAGATTCAGGGTGAAATTACTTGGAGTTACTCTTTTAATATGTATTTTGGTACTAATTACCACATTTATTGCAAACACAGAATCAAAGTTTAAATGATATTATTTCAGTTGATACGCTAATTAAAACATGTCTGCTGTATATATTGCCACAGAAAAGGTTAGAGAAAATATTTAAAAAATGAGGCAAAAAGGCGTTTCATAACGTCATAGACAACGATCTAAAAAGCCTTAATATTTAAGGAATCCCTAATTTACAATAGTCATGTAATCTTTCTCTTATATATAGAAACTTTGTGTCACAATATCGTGTTTTAAATAGCTTGTGAAATACAAGTAACATTAAAATTACAATAAACCAAAACTCGGTTGGTGTTTTCAGTTTTAAAGTTTTTAATCACGCAGCGTCGTTCCTAATTGATGTAGCAAAGACCTTTTCGGTAACTGCAAGAAAAACTTTATGTAATTTGGCGGTCCTAAGAAATACCCTTTTTTATTAAATTCATTTCTGTTTTTTATTCGCTCGCTTTGTTGAATATATGATGATAAAACACAAAAATATACAGTAAAGCACGGGGGGGGGGATTTTATTGACACTTTTGACGGCTTTTTAGAGTTTCTTTAGTTTTTACCTGATACTTTCCAATTACATTTTTGCATATTTTATAATGTTAAATATCTAATGTACTGATTGATGTAAACTTCCTCATTAACTCTGTTTGTCGTTATTCGGATAGCAGTTACTGTTTTTAGAACTTTCTTAAACATTTAACTGGAAACTATTTTTAAGTTTGTTATATGTCTTTAAAATTGTTTAAACGTTTTATGCATTGTTCTTGTTCATTAGAAGTTGTTTATATTACCACACTGACTGCCCTGCCTAGCATCAATATTCATTTGTTCAGGCAGATGTTACACAGTCTCGACCATGACAACCCTGTATGCTTTAGCAATAGGCATTCCCTCAGTTCCACGGCCTTCAGCCTTATGGATACACTCAGTTTAACGGAACTGCCTTCAGCCTTATGAATACCCTTCAGCAGTTTGACGGTACTGTCTTCAGCATTACGACTACCATAAGTTCCACGGAACTACCTTCAGCCTTATGAATACCCTCAGTTCTGTGGAACTGCCTTCAGCCTTATGAATACCCCTAGTTAAACGGTACTGCCTTCAGCCTTATGAATACCCCTAGTTACACGGTACTGCCTTCAGCCTTATGAATACCAGCATTCCATGGAACTGCCCTCAGCATTACGACTTCCCTCAGTTCAGCCTTAGAGGCCCTAAATCGCTCACCTGAGTATAGGGTTACCCAAAGAACATCTGTACTAAAACATTTTGAGATCTGGCCAGTAGTTTTGAAGGAGATGATTTTTAAAGTTTCATAATTCATTTCTTTCTATTGCCAATGCAACAAGAGTTCTACATGAATCAGGTATGTTTTAGCAACTTTTGTGAAGGTTCACCCAAGGATCATCCCTGCAAAGTTTAATCAAATTCTGTCCAGCATATTCAGAGATTTTGTTCTAAGGTTTCACTATATTCATATATGGCAAATTAGCCCCGCCCCTGGCGGCCATGTTTTTAACGGATCGAAATAATTCTATCTTGGTAGATGGTTACCCAAGGAACATCTGAAACAAAAAACTGTGAAATCTGGCCAGTAGTTTTGAAGAAGATGATTTTTAAAGTTTTCATATTTTTTTCCTTCCGTTGCCATGGCAACCAGTTTTATATGGATCAAGTTTATTTTAGCAGCGTTTGTGAAGGTTCACCCAAGGATCATCCCTGCCAAGTTTTATCAAATTCTCTCCAGCGGTTTCAGAGGAGATGTCATTTAAAGCAAATTGTTGACGACGCACGACGACGGACGCAGGGTGATCCTAATAGCTCACCATGAGTACCCTATAGTACATATGCTGTTAATTAAGCCTCGTGACCTTTTAGATAACAAAAAATTAGACGGGATCTATACGTCAGGATTTAATCACCATACATCACCTTGTATGTGTTTATTTTGACATTAATGCTGTTCATATATTAGATAGGTGATTTTCTTTATAAACGAAAATAAACTAAAGTTTCGGAGTGTTCTTATCATTTCATGCGGAGTTCTTCTGATATTTTGGTCCTCCTTCTTCTTCACTGTTTCTTTGTCAATATCAACAACCATTAAAAAAGACAGAGAGGTTTGACGATTTTAAGAATTACATTTATTTATTTTTCAATACATCATTTATAACATATGTTTTCTGCGTGAGTTTTAATGATTATGATAATACCAACGTGTAACACAAGCAGCACCCTTTGGATTTTTTCTTTCTGACTTATTAATTAAGTCTTCATTAAACTGCATGTTACAGTTTTCCTAGACATACGTATCAATTACAGAAAAATACCTACACGTGATAAATTTCATTACTGACGTACGCGTACAAGATACAGCAAAGAAAATTATAAAAGCCCCCGGATGCCCCAAATTAGTAAAACAAAAAATGCCTTATTAGAACAAATAAGAATTTTTTTCATTCGGTGTAAGTTGATCATTTTAAATCAGATCATCTTAATTTTGATATTATGCAAAGAACGAATTTTAGATTAAAAGCCAAGCCATCCAGGACGATTAATATTGTCCAAATACGGAACTAGTGAAATGAACATTGTATAAATTGTGAGAATTAACATTTTGTGTATAATTTATACAAATCATTTTTAAATTCAATATAATTTCTTATATAAATAAATTATCTTTTCAGTAAGACTCTTACAGCCCACAGTCAAACAGAAGAACAGAGCAGATATTTTATTTTGACTTGAACATAGTACATCATCCTAAAATATTTGAAGTACATAATAAATAAATCAATCACGTGATATATAAAGAATAAAAACTATACACAGGCTACGTGAGTGAATGTATAAAATAATTAAACAACTGTATTTCTTGCTGACAATGATTCTTTTATATACTTTGCCGGACTAAATAATGTGTTTTTATTTGAAGACTTCATGAGTTCAACGAACTTTTACATACATGGTCTATTAGTATAATAATTTTTCAGGTATTTTCTCATTATCTAGAACATACACAAATAAAATGATATTCGTCTTTGATGCCATTAGTGTTTCAGCGTAAACAATATCTCTCACTACGATTTATTCTGTTTCTAGAAATAATGCACCTTAAAGAATAGGGTAACACATCTAAATATGATTCATAATCTAAGGGGACGCCGTGGCCGAGCGGTTACAGTCGTGGACTACAAATCTCTCAGCCCCTCACCGCTGTGGGTTCGAATCCCGGTAGGGAATTCGGATTTTTCATGTGAGAAAGCCTTCCAGCTGGCTTGCGGTAGGTCGGTGGTTCTACCAGGTACCTCTGTGTACTCGAGGTCTTCCTCCACCTGTAATTAGCTGGACGTCGCTTTATGATTGAAATACTATCGCAGCGACCCAAAACTCAAATACAACAACAAGAACAACATATTCTAAAAAAATTTTTAAAGCACCTGTAAGAGTTTAAAACAAGAGCTATATTCAATGGTCATATGCCATTGTTGAATAAAATTATCAATTACTCTTTGTCTAACATATATGGAAATGTCTTAATATCTAACTGTGACGGGTTTTAGAATGCTATTCAGAAGATTTTTAACATTAATAACCCAGTTACTATAGCCATTCTCACAATCAATATGACCGTGCTCATTTACATATTGTAATTAAAATATTATCAGATGATAATATTCTACACCAGTATCTGGTTATACGTTAATACCTAGAAATACATAAAGGTTATCGTCCAAGTTCATCAAAGCAAGATGCAAGCTTTACTTCACCCATTTAATGAGAAATGTGAGAAATGTCGCATTTAACAGTCGGGGACCAAATGTGTTATTCTACTAACCGAACTAATGTCTACAAAGAGGTAAATACGCTTCCTGGCTTCATGTTGTGATATACATTAACTGAAGACATATCACAAGAGTATAAGTCGACTCATTACCGGTTTTCGCCGACAAAACCTTTTAAGGAGAATTAATGCTGATTCAAGTGAACTTTTTCATGCGATGTTAGAATAAGAGACAGGGCATTTCTTATTTCTAGAGCCATATTGTTTTTTACTTTAACTTTTAAATAACAGTGAGTCAGTGACCTTGACCTTGACCATATTTACCTGAAAATCAATCCCAATCTTCCTCTGATTATCATACTTCATTCCTAAAAGAAGTTATTTGACAAAAAAAAGGGTTTTAGTGATAGACCATGACCCTATCATCCTGAAAATCAATCCCAGTCTTCCTTTTCCCATAAGGTAGTCAACCTATCAAATTATCAAATAGAAGATTTGTATCTCTATTCGAATAGGAGATATTCGACGGAAACGAATGTTTGACGCCCGTCCGCCAAAAGACATTACCCAGTCTAATTCCCAGGACTTTCGTAGAAATCCTGGTTAAAACAGAACACCTGTTCTCCATTAAACATCTGGAAATCACAACATTGATATTTAAAGAATTATTGAATAAGGAGGCAAAATTGTTGACAAAATGATTGATAACCACATTCATATCACGACAACAGAATTCGTCTTTTTTTCTCACAACATATTTTTTTGTTTAGGATTTGGAAATATCTGCAGCTCGTAATAATTCTTTTCGATGGTTCCTGGGTGGGTCTATGAAAGCTAGGTACCTGAACAAGTCTCGAAACCACAACCTTTAGACCTGCTGTCATGCAATTAATACATTGATAAAGTAGATAGCTAATACCTTAACGTATTCAACTCAAATGTCCAAGCTAGTGCTCATATATGTTCACCTCATCATTAGTTATATTTGTAATTCCTGTATGAGCAGCCGAGAGTGGGCTTAGGATGTCATTTGCATGACCAGGCTGGCCGTCGATGGTTACCATGGAGTCGATGTTCTTTTTTCTAAAGGAAATAAGTGTTCGACCGAGATCTGAACCACGGAAAACTAACCTGAAATAAGATTACTGAATATGTTAAGAGCTTTTTATTTTATCGATGAGATTCACATAAACAAGGCATTTCAATCAAATATATGAAACCAACAGATTCAATAATGTGCGGTAGACAGGCGGTAGAGAAAAAGGTCGAAATATTAGAAATTTCGAGTGTGTCTAGGTCTGACAGTTGCCTAGGATATGGAAAAAAATGACGATCCTACGCGAAATGATCAAATCCAGAATATTATAAACAATTAAATCCAGAAGAAAGTGCAAGTAAATTTAAAATGAACCAAAGACACGGAGATATAACATAGCAGAGGAAGCCTGGACACGGTCAGCCGGCTAAAGGACTACCTGGTGTGCTTAAACCGGATTTACCATCCTCGAACTTCTCCCGATGGCATTTCTCAGGGCCAAACAGTGTTAATAAAATATCTCATCAAAGTCAGAAATAGTTTATCAATTGGTGCACCTTCTATTAACTGTTGACTATTAACATATGACGTGAATACATATTTACCGCTAATTCCTATGTGGCCCCCTTAAGGTATTGGGTATCAAGTCATATATGGTATACTTGGACAATCTAATGAGGTGATTTCACATTGTATACAGCTGAATTAACAACGCTGTCACACGCTGACTAAGAAGCATTGATTGCCTTTAGAAAGCTGTGTCTGTCGTCAAGGAATTGTTTTCATTGTCTGTGGATTTTCTTTTTTTATATATATATATATAATCGAAAGCTGGTTCCTTGGAATTGAGGTTCTGTCTGTTAATTAGGGAAATGGACTGATTTGCTTTTACGCATTCAAGGGCTTCATTTAGGTGAATTCATCATTAATGTTTCTGAACAGAAATAAAATGATAACAAAGGATGAATACCCAGTATATGATCATAGATCTTTACATACTTTTCATCAATGTGTCAAACAATAAAAGAGTGATAACGTATATTGAATACGCACTATACGGCGCCAGTATCCGATTTAAGGCTTTTTATGGACAATTCGTTACTTGCTGTTGTTTTTCTATATTATTGAGTTTTTTTTTATCTTTTCGTGTTGTTAAACAATCAACATTAAAACAATTACATCAAATTAATTTTCAAAACTTTATCTAGATTGATTCTAAGGCAGCTTGTTATTTTAGTATTTCAAAGCAATATGATCAAGCATTTCTATCTAAATTTTCAGCGTATTTTTAAAATAAGCCGTTTATCAGAATCTGTAAATCAGATCACGTGAATGTTCCTTATGTGTGTTCCCTATATATTCCAAACTTTCTATTGGCTTTCTTTTTTAAAATCAAAGCCGCACGAAAGTGACTTATTATTACAAAGTCTTTAGCATTGTGTGCAAATGATACAAAGTCATGATATGGTGCTAATTATTTGAATGATATTAAAATGAAATATTTTAATGGATGAAACATATAGAACTAGTCTTATTAAATATAAGCTAATTGATGAAAAGTAATTTTGAAATTTTTCAAATACTTGATGACTTCAAAAAAGTGTTTTTTGAAAAGCAACTGAGTTATTTTTAGAACGAGTGGTTTTAACAATAGTTAACGCATTAACATTTTCTAAAAAAAAAAAAAAAAAAAAAAAAAAAAGGATTTAAGAATTATCGTCTTTACCTGTATGCTATAGTATTTTGTATTTTGATTTCGTTGCTTGAGACATGAGATTTGCAAATAAAGATTCCATTCTTATCTTAAGATAAAATGCAGGTGATTATCATATTGTTAAATCGCTTTGTGTTTATTCACACTACTAGCATCCCACTAACTAAGAACTTATTGCCGATGATAATTTGACTATGGCCTTCCGATGGAACAGTTAACTTTTTGTCATTGTAAAAAGGATCATATGCATTAATTCCTTTAATGTCAATCAATTAATGGTGATTTTTACTTCTTACTGTCAAAATAACTAGGCTTTGTGAGTATAGCTAGCAATACTGAGTCCTCTATGAAGAATTTATGTCAGACAAAAACAAGAAAATAATGGAACTTGGTTATGATCCCCAAAAGGCACTAACTTTTCAAGCGTACATATGGTTGATGCACGCGACACACCTTTGTGTTATGACAAACACGTCTGTCAAGTTTCATGAAAATCCAAACATAGATATGGAAGTATAGAGCGGAAATGTAAATGAAGCCTATGAATACCAAATACAATTTTAACAACTCCTATGACCTTGACTTTTCAAACGCGCATGTGGTTGTTGCACAAACATATTTTCATGTAATGACAAACACTTCTGTAAAGTTTTATGAAAATCCAAACATAGATATGGAAGTTACAGAGTGGACACGTAAGTGTAGCCTATAAATACCACAGAGAATTCTTAACAACTCCGATGATCTTAACCTTTGAAGTATATGGTTGATGCGCGCGACATACCTTTGTGCTATGATTTCTGTAAAGTTTTATGAAAATCCATCCATATATATATTGATGTTATAGAGCGGTCAAGAAGATGTAGCCTATAAATTACCAACAATAATTTCAAACAACTCCAGTGACCTTGACCTTTCAAGGGCGCATATGGTGAACGCGCGCGTCACATCCTTTGATTATGAGGAATACTTCTGCAAATGTTATTGAAATTCATCCATAAATGTCCAAGTTATAAAGCGGACACGAAAGCGGGACGGAATGACGGACGGACAGACGTGCACAAACCTGTAGTCCCTAACCGGTTTCACCTGTGGGGAATAATAAACAAAAACTAACTTATCTGTCTTACAATCAAAACAAGAAACAGTGGTGTAATGCTAAAACTCTCTAACTTATCTGTCTTACAATCAAAACAAGTAACAGTGGTGTAATGCTAAAAACTACTCTAACTTATCTGTCTCACAACCAAAACAAGAAACACTGGTGTAATGCTAAAAACTACTCTAACTTATCTGTCTTACAATCAAAATAAGAAACTGGTGTAATGCTAAAAACTACTTTTGGTCTTTATCAAAGTCTTTTTCAGAACTTTCAGTTCACTTGTGTTTTTATTTGTAATCTACTAATGTGACGTGGTACAAAAGCAGGTTCAAAGTGAAATAGTGCACAGCTAATAAAAATAATTCTTTTAAAACATATTTAGGTACATTGTACTAATTATCACACTTATGGAAAACACAGAAAGTTCAAAGTTTAAAAAAATGTTTATTTCGCTAGATACGCTTATCAAACCATGTCTAAATGGCAATAAAACTAATTCATTTGGTGTTTTATTGCTACAGAAAAGGTTAGTTAAGTGAATACATCAATACATTTAGACGCAAATTTGTATTAGAACTTTAACTACAGCTAAGTAAATAGCCTTAAATTAAATCAAATTTACAAGTTTGCGATTCTATGTTTTTAGAGATTTATGTAAATATCAGGTACATATATCAAACAGAGAAAAAAATGTGAATGTATCTATATGCAGAGAGTATCGCATAATAGTGTCATTTCTAAATAACTAAATAAGAAACTTTTAGAAAATTAGGAGATTGTAATAAAGCAAGTTTCCAAATTTGAATTTTTAACGTACGCAGTGAAAATTTATGTCGCAATGGCATTTTCCATCATTGCAAAAATAACTTGAAGATCCATAGAAATAGTACTATTATATAAGGACATTATTAGCACGGTTATCATTTTAAATTCCCTTACTTGTTAAATTTGTGCGATGATAACTAGAGCTATCACTGAAGGTGATTAATACCCCCGCAAAATACTTTAATGCAGGAGAAGCCAGACTTCAGGCAGAGCATAGATAAGAACCTGTATACATAGTATATTGGTTGTGATAGTAATAAGTAAGTAAAGTTTTTATTTAAAGTTGATAGAGAGTCAATAATGGTTGTTTGTCACAGTAGTTTAAAAATATAAGGTTACAGTTCTTGGACACTGCACTTCTCCTAGTCGCCATCTGTTTACATTTTAAGTTTCAAGTATATACCATGTATAATATTCGAGTTATGTTCAGGACAAGAAAAACAAGGAAAAGTAATTAAGGGCAATAACTCTGTAATTCCTATAGATAGAGTTATGGTTCTTGTGCACTGCACTTCCTCATATTGTGGTTGACCATTGTATGAAATTGTTTTGAAATCCAACCAGTAGTTTACAAGTTATACTCTGGACAAGGAAAAGTAATTAAGGGCAATAACTCTGTAATTCCTATAGATAGAGTTATGGTTCTTGTGCACTGCACTTCCTCTATTGTGTTGACCATTGTATGAAATTGTTTTGAAACCAACAGTACTTTACAAGTTATACTCCGGACAAGGAAAAAATACAAAGGGCAATAACTCTGTAATTACTCTAGATAGAGTTATGGTTCTTGTGCACTGCACTTCCTCTCATTGTGCTTGACCATTGTATGAAATTGTTTTAAAATCCAATCAGTACTTTACAAGTTATACTCCGGACAAGGAAAAAATACAAAGGGCAATAACTCTGTAATTACTCTAGATAGAGTTATGGTTCTTGTGCACTGCACTTCCTCATATTGTGGTTGACCATTGTATGAAATTGTTTTGAAATCAAACTTGTACTTTTCAAGTTATGCTCCGGACAAGGAAAAGTAACAAAGGGCAATAACTCTGTAATAAGTCAAGATGGAGTTATGGTTCTTGTGCACTGCACTTCCTCTCCATGTGCTTGATCATTGCATGAAGTTGTATTGAATTCCAACTTGTGGTTTTCAAGTTATGCTCCGGACAAGGAAAATGCAACGGACCGCTGGACCGACCGACCGACCGACCAACCGACCGACCACCGGGTGACTCCTATATACCCCCCCCCCCCCCAAACTTTGTTTCGGGGGTATAAAAACAGGAAAAAAAACAATAGAGAATGCACGGAAAATATACATGATTTTTTTTTCCAAAATAGATATTCATATTTCTATTACAATTTATGTACACAATTTTGAGAAGTCGGTGTTCAGATTGAATTTACTGTTACTAGGATTCAGACTTTAAAGTATTATCTTTTCATAAGGTTTTTTCTATTTCTTGAAAAATAAGATAAAATGTGTTTTTCTAATTTAATTGAGGTCTTTCATATCACAAATATAACGTAACATAATGTTTCAAGAGGTTAAAATAAATTAGATTATTATACATCCATGCATTATCTAAAATGACACATTGAGCAGCTACATGTATTTGTCTAGGTTTTATCAAAGATAAAATTCATGTTTTAACATTTCCTATTAAACAATTGTTATGAAGCCATTTTCGTTCGGACTAACACAGATTAGCATTCAAATCCACACAGCTTTGTCCCTTTACATACTTTAATACAAAGTGGACTTGTCTATGCCCTTTTCAAGATCTTTTTTTATCACCTCTTAAGAGATAGTTGGTCATTATTTTCCCCAAAGATTCTATTTTAAGCATTTAAATTATTTTAATAAACTTTGAATTTTGGACAGACTCGTAGTAATATATATTTCCAGATTTCAAAACAAAGTTAAGGAACGAACCCTTTAAGTTATGTCTCAAATTTCTAAAGGAAATATTAATTAAATGTCTTCTTCGAAATATTCTTATCTAACGGTTTATTGCATCCATTCATTTCATGATTTTCCAATTACCTATTCCTAATCTATTTATAAATGCATTTTTATCAATGTATTAAATGTATGTAACAGCTGTGTGTCTTAGTGTCCGACCACACAAGACTCTTGCATGTAGACATAATAACAATATTTCATCTTTTATCTTTTATCACTAATTTTGTTTTGATATCAGATCATTTAGATAGTTTTCTTTGGATTGCAGGAATTATTTTAAGACTATCAGCAGAATCAATGCGTAGAATCAAGGCGAGGCAGTACACATTAGTATCATGGACTAGAAGCATGCACGTGCACATGCTTTGAATCAAGCCTCTTGATCACTTTGATGATAATTATAATTAGGTGGGATCTTTATGTAAGGACTCGCCATAAAACAACCAGCTGTATGTGTTTATATTGTGTTCAAATACACGGTGGGTAATTACTTAATTCAATCAATGTAAGTTAATGTTTTATCGAGTATTTATCATTTCATACGTTTTATATTTCTTCTTTGGTCTATTTCTTCTTTTGGTTTATTTGTTGTTGTTGTTGTTGTTTTGTCTATTTCTTCTTTTGGTCTATTTCTTCTTTTGGTTTTTTTGTTGTTGTTGTTGTTTTGTCTATTTCTTCTTTTGGTCTATTTGTTGTTGTTGTTGTTTTGTCTATTTCTTCTTTTGGTCTATTTGTTGTTGTTGTTTTTTTTCTATTTCTTCTTTTGGTCTATTTGTTGTTGTTGTTGTTGTTGTTTTTTTTGTCTATTTCTTCTTTTGGTCTATTTGTTGTTGTTGTTGTTTTGTCTATTTCTTCTTTTGGTCTATTTGTTGTTGTTGTTGTTTTGTCTATTTCTTCTTTTGGTCTATTTGTTGTTGTTGTTGTTTTGTCTATTTCTTCTTTTGGTCTATTTGTTGTTGTTGTTTTGTCTATTTCTTCTTTTGGTCTATTTATACTCCTTCTTCTTCATTTTTTTTCGTTGAAATAACAAACCACAAAAAAGACAAATGCTTTGACGATTTTCAGAATTACGTGAGATTTCATTTTATGTGTAACAAATTTTTAAGTTTTAATGTTAATGATTGCGCCAAAGTGTAACATAAGAAACCTCGGGGTATTTTCTTTCTCACAAATGAATAAAGATTAAGTTTTGATTTCTTCTTTATGTACATCGATTTCAAAAAAGCTTCTTTAAAAAACTATACGAGTCACCTCTGATAATGCAGATATATGAATTGTGTTACTTTTTGTAAATGTTCACTGCGACACATTTACTTTCGTCTGGAATGCCTATTTCATTTCAACAGCCAAAACAATTTAAAGTCTTCATTTATCCGTGTGTATATCAGTCATAGAAAAGTATACGCCAGGTAAATTTGAGATTTTTTCTTTCATTGTTATAGGAATAATATAATTTAACCCTTTCCCCTCATAGAGGACACCATGAAAAGACCTATGCGAACAGCATAAAACCAGATCAGCCTGCGAGTAACTCGCATGCTGATCAGGTTTTATGCTGTTCGCTGCTCCTCAGTGGTCTGGAAATGATATTTTGTAATTAAATTTGGTAAGGTTTAACTGTGGTTTCCTGCAGATCAGGCTTTATGTGGTACCTACTGAGTGCGTCAAAATGAGTCTATATGAGGGAAAGGGTTACGAAACTTAGTGAATAAAACCCAATACATTAAACATTAAAATACTAGTTACAATCTAAAGCGTTACATCTTAACCCTTTCCCTCATATAGACTCATTTTGACACACTCAATAGGTACCACATAAAGCCTGATCTGCAGAAAACCACAGTTAAACCTTACCAAATTTAATTACAAAATCTCATTTCCAGACCACTGAGGAGCAGCGAACAGCATAAAACCTGATCAGCCTGCGAGTTACTCGCAGGCTGATCTGGTTTTATGCTGTTCGCATAGGTCTTTTCATGGTGTCCATGGGAAAGGGTTAACTGGCCAAAAGCGATACTCGCAAAGGGGCATTTGAATATCGACGTATGAGAGTCTGCTGAAAAGGCAAATGATAAAAACACACATCTGGCGCCGTATGACGCACCTGTGTTTGACAAAATCACCATTAAACGCCTCATTAGAATAAATAAAAGACTGTTTCATTCAGGTGATTGTCGAGCCTTTTGATTTGTAATATCTTAATTTAGTTATAATGCAATGAACGTACTAGAATTTTAAATTAAAAAGGCAAACTTTTCCAGACACTTATAATTATTCAGATTCGGACTACATATTAACCGTAAGGAATTAACATTAAAACACAAGTTGCCTAAAATATTTTATGGGTGAATAATTTATACAAATCATCTAAAAACTCAATATCATTTCGTTTATAAACCACTTTTCATTCCAGTCAGATGGTAGCCACCACATTCAGACCAAGATAACATCTTCAATTCTCCCTTCTTAATAAGAAATATCGCATTTGACGGCCGGGACCAGTATAGATGACGACCGAGTTATCCGATTAGCCGACAGAAAAATAAAGTCTCCAGAGAGGTATAACGTTGGTGGAAAATTTGTTTCCCTAACTTAATGCAGTTATTTATTTACATTCACTGAAATCTTATCACACTTAAGAGGATATGTCGAATTCGCCGAAGGATCATTTTTAGGATTTTGTAAGAATGAATTCCAACTTAAGTGAATGTTTTAATGCGATGTAAGAATATTAGACAGGGCATTTTTTTTTCTAGAGCAATTCTGTTATTAGTCAATAATAAGATGAATGTCGTTTTTGTATCGTGATATCCTTTAATCTTTTTATTTTTAAATATTGATAACCACTCGATCTTTCGGATTTAATGTTTCATAGCACGATGACCAGATTATGTTTTAGTTTAAACCGGTGTAGATCATTAATTTTCGTTTGACACTAATTTTCGCTGATTTCGTGGAGGGTTTTGTCCACGATTGTTAATCCCCACGAAAACTTGTCTGTTATATAACCTTAAGTTTTCTAGAACATAGATCCACGAATAAATGTACCAACAAAATCCCTTTGGTAAATAATCAACAAATTAATGTCATCGAACATTATTAATTTTTTTACAGTACCTAAATCTCAAAAAAAGAAAAAAGAAAAGACAACTGACAACCTGGTATTGTTTTCATATAATTCACATAGACAAGCATCTCAGACCAATATATAAAACCAAAAGATTAAATTATGTGTGGTAAATACAGCTGAACGTATTGAAAAACATCCAGTGAACCCAAAACAAACAGCTGTCGTGATATCAAAATGCCTTCCTAATATGACTAGATTCGACTATTTGAGTTTACCGTCGCTTCAACAGTATTTCTGTCATTTAGCTTCGTCCAGCTAATTCCAGGTGGAGAAAGACCCCGAATGCACGGAGGCATCCGGGTAGACCCACCGGCCGACCGCAAGCTAGCTGGAAGGCTTCCTCACATGAAAATCCGAATGACCCTGCTGGGATTCGAACCCACGCGGTGAGGGGCTGAGTGAGTGTTACCTTCCTAATACCAGTAAACGAAAAATAGCTGACTTAAATATACATGTATATTTTTCTCTAACCCCATTGAGATGTGGATATCAATTCAATTATAGAAATGGAAACTCCAACGAGATGCTTTCACATTGTAAACAGTATAACATTGATGTCATAGGCTGGCTCACCGGCTTAAATGGTGCCGGATAAAGCATTTTCTTTGACATTCTCGGATCTTGAAAGCCCTCTTTGACGCCTGAGTATTGTTTTCACCGTCAGATGTTTTCTTTTTATATATTATTGAAATGATGGTTCATTGGGAATAACGAATTGTCTAGTGGGGAGCAGTGGTTCAGTGGTAGGACAAGCGCTTAGGGATCGAGGGGTCCCGGGTTCGAGTTTGTGCCAAGGACACTACTAAGTTCCTCGATCAAGAAATTTATCCCGCATTGTTTCACTTCACCCAGGTGTAAATGGGTACCTGAGAGGGCGGTATAATTCCGTGGCGCCATGGTGTGGGCTGCCATAAGCGGAGTGAAAGACTTCCCAGGGAGATCGATAGATAGATACAAGTAGCCCGATGACCAGGGGTAAAAGCTGTAAAGTCGGTGAACGTGACCAAGGCATGAAACGTAGACTGTAAAATGCATTTACTCTACTTTTACTTTTATTAAATAAGGAAATGAATGGATTTACTTTAACCTAACCAAGAGCTATGAATTTACCGATGGCAACAATTCATATGGGAGTACTCATACTGCTGTATTTCTCAAAATGTCATACTTTCCTTATAAATATTTTTTAAAAAAACAAACTTGAAAACTCTTCAGCGTTATACTTATCTTTTATAATGATTAATTTACATTTTTCAATAGTTTATATTCCTTTTAAGCTGATGAAAAAAAGAACTAAACGTTTCATGCCTTGTTTAGATTCAAACAATGAACAGTAAAAAGGGATATAGGAGATATTTTAATGTCCCTATATTTTAATGTCCCTATATACTTTTAACAATATCTCTTACACGTCAAATATAATATACTTTGTATATATGGGATATAAATTTATATTGAATTGACATATTTGCAATGACCTATAATTTCAGCGACATTTTGGCAATGACCGTATTTCTTCATTGCAAAATAAGCGAATGTGTATTTACTTCAGTTGCAGAAGAAGTAAATTTAAACAAAGGGGTCAAGATAGCCCTAAATCGCTCACAAGAGAAATATTGCTTTTATTGCCTTTTACAACATAGTCATACTGAAAACAAAATCCATGCAGAAGAACAGCAGCAAAATCTTTATTCCACACAAAAAATTTACATGTGGTCCAAAAAATCCAGTTAACTATAGTGTGGGACCAATTTTGATCCCAGGGCCATGATTTGAAAACTTGGTTCAGGTCCACAAGGCTATGTTACATACCAAATGTCTAAACCCATGATCTTGTGGTTTCTGACGAGGATATATTTTAAAAATCTTTCCGATGTAAGTGTATGTAAAAATAAAATGACCCTTGTGGCAGGGCAAATTTTGACCCCAGGGCCATGATTTGAACAAACTTGGTAGATGTCCATAAGGCAATGTTATACACCAAATACATGTATCTCAACTCCTAGCCTTTTAGTTTCTGACAAGAAGTTTTTTCTAGATTTTCCTATTTAAGCCTATGTTAAATCAAATGACCCCTGGGGCGGGGCCAATTTTAACCCCAGGGCCATGATTTGTACAAACTTAGTAGATGTTCATACGGTATTGTTATAAACCAAATATCTAAATTCCTGGCCTTGTGGTTTCTGACAAGAAGATTTTTTTTTTAGATTTTCTTATTTAAGTACATGTAAAATCAAGTGACCCCTGGGGCGGGGCCAATTTTGACCCCAGGGCCATGATATAGACAAACTTGGTAGCTGTCCATAAGGCAATGTTACACACAAAATATCTTAACTCCAGGCCTTGTGGTTTCTGAGGGAAAGATTTTTCTATTTTTTTTCCTATATTAGCCTATGTAAAATCAAGTGACTACTGGGGTGGGGCCTATTTTGACCCCAGGTCATGATTTGAACAAGCTTGGTAGAGGTTCACTAGACAATGCTACACACCAAATATCTAAGCTATAGGCCTTGCAGTTTTGCAGAAGAAAATTTTCAAAGTTTTCATTTTTAAAATCTATTTTGAGCTCCAGTGACCTACTTTTTCAACCAAAAAATAATTTGAACAACTTTGATAGAGGACATCATAAGGATGATTACTGTGAAGTTTGGTCAAAATCCATTCAGCGGTTTAGGAGGAAGTGTTGTTTAAAGAAAATTGTTGACGCCGGACGCACGCACGCACGGACGCCGAACAAAAGGCAAGTCTATGTTAATTCAATTGACGGGACCAATTTTGACCCCAGGGCTATGATTTGAACAAACTTGGAAGAAATCCACTAGACAAATTTACATGTTTTGCTCAGGTGAGCTAAACAAGAGGGGCATGATGACCCTGAATCGCTCACCTGATTATAAATGAGCATATTGTTGGATTTTTCATATTGACCTACTTTTTTGACTCTACATGGCCCAAATTCCAACTTGTCCAAGATTTAATGTAAACAAACATTCTGACCAAGTTTCATGAAGATTGGGCCAAAAATGTGGCCTCTAGAGTGTTAACAAGGTTTTTCTAAGATTTGACCTCATTACCTACCTTTTTATCCCACATGACCCAAATTCAAACGTGTCCAAGACTTAAAGGAAACAAACATTCAGATCAAGTTTCATGAAGATTGAGCAAAAAATGTGGCCTCTAGAGTGTTAACATGGTTTTACTAAGATTTGACCTCGTGACCTACTTTTTGACCCTACATGACCCAATTTCGAACTTGTCCAAGATTTTATGGAGAGAAACATTCTGACCAAGTTTCATGAAGACTGGGCCAAAAATATGGCCTCCTCTAGAGTATTAACAAGGTTTTTTCTAAGATTTGACCTCATGACCTACTTTTTGACCCCACATGACCCAATTTCGATCTTGTCCAAGATTTTATGGAGAGAGACATTCTGACCAAGTTTCATGAAGATTGGGCCAAAATGTGGCCTCTAGAGTGTTAACAAGGTTTTACTGAGATTTGACCTCGTGACCTACTTTTCGACCCCACATGACCCAAATTCGAACTCGTCCGAGATTTTATGGAAAGAAACATTCTGACCAAGTTTCATGACGATTGGTCAAAAATGTGGCCTCTAGAGTGTTAACAAGGTTTTTATAAGATTTGACCTCGTGACCTACTTTTTGACCCCACATGACCTAATTTCGAACTTGTCCAAGATTATATTGAGACAAACATTCTGACCAAGTTTCATGAAGATTGGCCTCCAGAGTGTTAACAAGCCAAATTGTTGACGACGCACGACGGACGCCGGACGAAGGGCGACCACAAAAGCTCCACTTGAGCACGTTGTGCTCAGGTGAGCTAAAAATGTCTCTCTTGTCTCTGTTGTATAAACATCTGCTTATGTATGTTCTTTTTATGTTCGCTTTGATGTAAATTTGTCTTAAATGTAATCTTCAGTATTGGAGGAAACTAGTACCAGTAATTTAATTCTTTTTCTATCTTTTTTTTTAATTTTCATTTTTGTAATATTCAAAGAAATTAATGGGTAAAATCTATTTTGCTCATTTTTTTATCTTAAGTTTCTTTAGTTCATACTAATTAATTTCACACATACATTCATTTTCAACGTTTTCAATTACATATACATTTAATTTTCCGCAGATTTAGAGCTCGCATATGTCGTATATTTGCATATTATAGCAATATATTATACCAATACGAGTCATATTTTATATCTTATAATATTTCATCAAGAAATATTCAACAGATTTACATCGTATTTGAAGAAAAACTTCAGAATGAATGCAAGGCTTCAAATATCAGCAGCATTATTTGATCTTAGACGTACACATGCTTTTAACAATACCTCGTGATCATTAAGAAAGGAAATATCTTTAAGGCAGGATTTAATCACCATAAATCAATCTTGTGTGTGCTTATATTGACATTAATGCAGTACAAGTATGTGTGTTGGGAGATTTACTGAATAAAAGCAAAATTCATTTCTTACATTTCGACATATATGTATTCATTTTATGCGTAGTTTATTTTTACTTCCACTTTGTTTAGTTCTTCGAAATAAACAACCAGCGAAACATAGCGGGGTTTTATGAGTTTTAGAATTCTGTCAGATTTCCAATTACTATGTTCAACGAATGCAATTTTAAATTTTGCAATACTTGTACCAAATAGAGTTTCAGACATTCGTAAATATATTTAAGAAACCAACATTTAACATAAAGAAAAACAATCGGTATACTTCTCTTCTGTACAATAATTTGATTTATTACTTGATTTCAATTTATTTTACATCGATTTTGGAAGACGTTTTTACAAATCATATAAAACTCTCTCGATGATAAGAAAGTTGGCATATGTAGAAGTTATCACGGATTTCCACTGTTTCCTTACGCTCATGATCTGAATCGAACTGATTTTTTTTTTTTTCGATCCAATACTGATAATAATACATGTAATAACTGTTCTACACTAAACATGGTTTCCCAAAAACATAAGTTCCTGATTCATTTAAACCTGTATTACCTGCAAATTGTATTAAGCGGTCCACCTGCAATTAGCGGTCAGTTTTCATATTCCCAAAATAGCATTTTGATATATGATAAAGCTTGAAGACAAACCTGTCAACCGGTCATTTTCTCTTACTCCCTTGACTGACCTCTTAAGACAGGCTTAACAGTAATATAAATACAACACATTGTATTTGTGGATAGAGTGAAAAGACTATTTGGCTACATCTTTATCTTATAAGAAGTTCTCTTTTGCTATGAGTCTGCCACACACTTTTTAATAGAACTACAATAAAGAATTACGTTTTTAGAATTGTATGGCTACTCCATGCACAAAATCCGATCCAAAAAGGAACCTGGCTGGAAAAAATAATTCTGTATTAATCAAAATAAAGGGATTCACAATCGACTTGATGTGACAAAATGCAAAAGAAAGAAAGAACAAACGGAACTAAGCACATGTTCGAGCTAGTTTCTCTTAGATTCTCTATATTCTTCAAATTAATGTTCATGTTCACTACTTATTTCAATTCAGTTGGTAGTTTAATCAATACAAAGTCTCCATTTACTTTCTTTACTCCAGCAAGTTTTGATGTCGATTAGAAATTGCTTAAAAAACTAATAAATGTCTTGGTATCTTTATCTTTTATTTTGAGTGAAAAATAGTAAGTGAAATCTTCCTTGGAAATTTAACTTACATTAAGGTTAATTGAATTGGTACAAGGTCATGGCTGTTCAAAGTCACTTGAATTATTAATTCTACTGTATTTTGTTGAATTTATATTAATGTCATTAAATAAATAAATAAGGGCGAAATGGGTCAACGGTCAGAACTAAAGCTGTACAACATTTCCCATAATCCGTGGAACTTTTTGATGTAGCAAAATGTTGATTATTTCTTTAATTTTTTCAATTCCTCGATTTAATCAAAAAGATTCAAAAGCAACGGCGAAATAAGCAATACATTAATTGCCATAGATACTCCAATACTGTTTATTCATTGATAATTATACATCGATCTACGATTTAAGTTGCCTTTTTAATAAACAAAAGTTGAAGAACGGAACATGTATCCACTAACAAGAGGGCCATAATGGCCCTGGATCGCTCACCTGGTATCATTAAGCTTTGTAAAATCAAGCGACCCTGGGGCAGGGCCAATCTTTACCCCAGGGCCATGATTGAACAAACTTGGTAGAGGTCTATTAGCCCATATTACATACCAAGTATCTAAACTCCAGGCTTTGTGGTTTCTGAGAAGAAGATTTTTCAAGTTTTTTCCCTATATTAGCCTATGTAAAATCAGGTGACCCCTATGGCGGGGCCAAATTTGACCCCAGGGCCATAATTTGAACAAACTTGGTAGTGATCTACTAGACAATGCTGCACACCAAATATCTAAACCCCAGGCCTTGTGGTTTCTGAGAAGAAAATTGTTCTTTTTTTCTATATTAGCCTATGTAAAATCAGGTGACCCCTATGGCGGAGCCAAATTTGACCCCAGGGCCATGATTTGAAAAAAACTTGGTAATGATCTACTAGACAATACTGCACACCAAATATCTAAGCTCTAGGCCTTGTGGGTTCAGAGAAGAAGATTTTTTAAGATTTCACTTTTAAAACTATTTTAGGTCCTGTGACCTAATTATGCAATAGACCGGAACCATTTTAACAATTTTTATAGGGGATCACCTTAGAACATCCTTGCTAAGTTTGATCTCTTTCCCATCAGTAGTTTCAGAGGAGAATATTTTTAAGTAAATTGTTGACGACTGACGACAGACGACTGACGACTCACGAAGACGGACGCCGGACAAAGGCTGGTCCCAAAAGCTCACCTGGCACGAAGCTGTAATTTGATGAGGGGTGTGATGCAAAGGCACTCTGCATGAACTTCGTAGTTCCAGTACCACAACATACCTTCACACACAGATTAGATACTGACAGTGTATTGTACTGAGCCCCAAAAACGACGGAATAACCCTCTGCCAATCATTACAAAATACGAGGATTGAACACATAGCCTCCCAATCCGAATGCGACTTACCAGCTGATTTCCTCCTCTTCTCCTGGCCCGAGTCGAGGTAAGGTACTTCATTAGTATTGGGTGAAGTTTGTCGAGGATAAGGCCCAGCGCTGTTTCTCCCTAGAGGGAACTCAGCACCACAACGTAATCGTGTGGACCATGAAAGCTGCTGCCATACTGACTCGAGAGAATGGTTTACGATGATAATATTAGCGGTTTTTATTGTCGGTAATATCATGTGAAGATGAATCAACATGACAAGAATTCGACCGGAAACTAAGACTAGCCTCCAACTTATCACGCCATCAAGGTCAGTTATATCCTAATGTCTGACTGAAATAAATCGATTATTTTCTGGAAACATACATGTTCCTTTATGTTGCGGTAAAATCGCGTTATTGCTGTAATAGGTATGGCAGCGTCTTGGGGGTTTAAGTGCAATGTTTGATATTTTTTAAACTCCCGCTCCAAAAAAAAAATGCAACAAAGGGACCATGAGCGTATTCAATCGCATCGCGTCCAGATTTACAAAACATGACAATATCTCGATAAGCCTTTGAGAAACAGCATGGTCACTATGAGATTTACTGACAGAAGGTCAATCACAAGTGAAAAATAATTACCTTTATTTCTTTCTTTTTTTCGTGATATTTTTTTTTTTCGTGTGTGTGGTTTTTTTGTTGTAGTTTTTTTTCATTTTTGTTTACTGAGTCAAGATGAAGAAGTGGATTAATTAATCACCTCTACTGTCAGTTATTGCATTTCACTCATTTTCTTATATATTTTATATAAAATATTTTAAAATATCATAAAGAAAAATATATTCTATTTCTTTTGCAACGTATAATAACATCATAATCCTACACATTATCATTAACTTAAGATCTAAACGACTTTAACACTACTAGCTGCTATATTTTAGTCTCCTATGGTAACGGAAAAATTATGCACCTCACCGGTAGGGGACTCGTGTCAGCATGCAACACAAGTTACTTGTTTAATATCGTTATTTTTCTATCTCATTGACTGTTCCTTTCGCCATTATTATTTTGTTTTCATTTTCCATTCTTATAATCGCACTGTAAAATATCAGGACCAGGAATCAAAACTGCGTTGTACCATTCATTTTGTAATCAAAGGCCGCCATTTTGAGAAGAAAAAGGTATAATTTTTATTACTGTTTGTGTAGGAATTGCATGATAACGAGATACATATATGAACACGCTACTCATTCATCCGCTTCAAATGGTGTATGCAACTTGAAAATCCATTTTGAAAAACAAAAGTTGTAGCGGACTGAAAAATCGAAGTGGAGAAGAATTTGCGAAACATTTGACAGGATACGACGCAGTTAAAACTGCTGTATCCACTATTTTCATACTTAAACTGGATTAATACTCGTGTTCTTGCTAAATTTAAGTTACGAAATATATTTTCACGTCACGATATAAAGTCCCAATTGAAGCAGAAAACTATTTCTCGACAAAACAATGACATTTCAAAATGGTAAGACGCAGTTGCATTTAAATATGGTACGACGCAGTTTTTTTTTTGTTTTTTTTTTGTAAAAACCTTTTCAGCGGGTTTCGTTTCCACAATATGTGCATTTTTTACCAACCTTTTCGAACGTTTTATTGTCATCAATGATAATTAGAGTACACTTATTTTTTTAGACACATGCCTTCTGTTTTACCTACACGTACATCGAATATATTCTAGCTGTCCCGACTGGCTGTGATGTTAGTTGTCATAAAATGCACCATTTTGTTTGATTAGTAGAGCTGTGTTTTGCCAGACAAGATGCGAGACGATACATATTGCGATACGATACAAACGATACATGAATTGTTTGCGAGACACGTGTAATTACAATTCTACATGAACATCAGTCTCACCATCGATTACATAACTTACATACATCATATCAATCTTCTTGTTAATAGTACAGTTATGTCCTAGTTTAAGATGGACTTTGTTAATACATTACATTAAGCGTGGAGAAGCTAGGCTAGTTATTTTAAATTCAATTCATTTGTAACTTAAACAATCGTGAATCTTCACAATACAAAACTGTTTATTCCTTGATTTAATTTTCAAGTAATTGTATATAAAAATGATAGTAAATAAGTCCAACATATGAAAGTTCTGTTTAAGAAACAAATTATACGAAACTATTTAATGCTAGCTTTATCTATTGTACATTGTTTTGGATATAACGCATTTCGGGTATGCTTCATAGAAGCGCTGATGAGGTATGCTATGTTATGTGATAATTTTGATAAAATTGGGTTGAAAGGGGCGAATTAGAACGAATAAATGTTGGAAAACTAAAAAGTCAATGATTCGCAAATCTGGCGATACAAGGGCCGGAAAATACTCGTGTCCGAATTTTAACATGATACGAGACTGCTGTTTATGTATAATTGTAATTACAGGTGTCTCGCAAACAATTCATGTATCGTTTGTTCCGTATCGCAATATGTATCGTCTCGACTCTTGCCTGGCAGTATAGTAAAACCAGTACTTATTGCAAACCAAGGCTTAACAAATAAAATTATGATGCTCTTTAAGTAGGTACTCGAAGTTGCATGGAGCGAGTTATTTCGTACTTTATGGTAACATTAAAAAAGGAAGGGAGGACACTTTTGAATATCGCATTTTCGGCAAATGCCAATTAGTTAAATAGTTCATATGCATTTGAAATGAGTAGACTTCCCTGTACCTGCTTGTCCGACATTGATTACATTGTGCCCATTTTCAATCACATTGTTTATAATTTTCTGGACCTTCGTAACTCAATGAAGTTTTCCCGGAAAATGTCAGTTTCGTTTTGACCAATAAAAACTTACCTTTATATTCACTACGAAAGAAACCGGAAATAGCCTTTCCCGGCTGTTGTCAAGCTTTGATTGGAGCGATAAATTCACGAAGTTATTGTTACAAGAGAAACCCTACCCAAATTACGTTAAGGATTTTCGAAATGATTCGCCCCATGCAACTTCGAGCTCCTGTGTTCATATAATGGCCGTGATAACGTTTATATCAAGTTTAATAAATCTTCATTTACTTAAGACGGGTTTTATTTTAACTGAAAAGTAGCTCTACTAAAGAAGCACGATTTGGTCATCGGATAAACAAGTAAGTACAAACGTTATAAGAAACTGCGTGCACCTTAATTATCATCGTAGTCAAGAAATCGTTCGAAAAGACTGATAAAAAATGCACATATTGTCAAAACGAAACCCGCTGAACAGACTGTAACAAAAAGACAACTGCGTCGTATCATATTTAAATGCAACAGCGTCTTATCATTTTGTAAAAATCATTGTTTTGTCGAGAAATAGTTTTCTGCTTCAGTTGGGACTTTGTCTCGTGACGTGAAAATATATTTCGTAACTTCAGTTTACTAAAGACATGGGTATTAATACAGGTTAAGGGTAAAAATAGTGGATACAGCAATTTTAACTGCGTCGTATCCTGTCAAATGTCTCGCAAATTCTTCTCCACTTCGAATTTTCAGTTCGCTGTAACTTTTGTTTTTCAAAATGAATTTTAAAGTTGCATACACCATACGAAGCGGAAAAATGAGTAGCAAGTTCATATATGTATCTCGTCATCTTGCAATTTCTACAGAAACAGTAATGAACAAAAACATACCCTTTCTTCTTAAAATGGCGGCCTTTGTTTACAAAATGAATGGTACGACGCAGTTTTGATTTCTGGCCATGAAATATGCATTACTGATACAGAATTACGTGATAAAAGTTCTAAGCGAGACATGTTGCTAACAAACTTGATAAACTTCTTTTAAATACCATAAGTCTTTCCTTTTTCGGCCCTCATTCCCACATTTATAACGAAAATAGATACCCCAAGTTCTCTTATGCTACAAACATTGCTTTAGATTGCAACTCACGCTAATTAAAAGATGTTTGAGATACTTATTTGTTCCTGTCGGCAAAGATAACAAAGACTTAGTGATCATATTAATAGGTAGAGTCACAGAGTTCTGTTAAATTTAGACAACAAAACAATTAGAATTCCTCTTTGATGATTCTATGGACACTAAAACTGCAATAACACAATATCTGTATAGCATTTCCAATTTTAAATATGACCAGAACTGCTTCATTTCGAAATTAACAGCTGCTACTGTATTTTTATTCACATAGCGACGTTGCTATTTATTAATAAATGCAATATACTTTTCTTCCTGTAACAGCAAAATCATTTCTTCAGAATACTTTCTTGTCTTAAAGCTTTCCTTTTTTATAGGAAATAGTTTGATTTCAAGCTTGTGCTGATTTTCTTCATTTTGTTGAGAAAGCGATGAAAAATAAACAGAAAAAATAAATTCAATCACGGAATGTAAACTTAATGGAAATTACTTGCAACAGCGGGTTACTTACGGATTTGGCGCATTTTTAGCTTTGTATTTTGCAAATATATTTGCATCATCAGGTAGTTTCCATTTCAGTATAAATAAACCAAAGGAAAAAAATATCTTTATTCGGAGAGCCGTTTTAGAACTTAAGCTAAATGTTCCTCACGCAAGATAAATTGATAATTAAAAATGTTAAGATTTCGATAATTTGATAAGCGCAAGGATCTAGAGGTAGAGAAACATAAATGTATATTTAGGTTTATAGGAAATTATAATTGACCACGTGCCGGGACTAAATATTAGTACCTAGGATTAGGCGAGATATTTGGAAAATCGCAATTCGGAGTAGCAACTATTGCAATTTTACTGTACATCAAATTTGCACCCGCATAAATGATGTTTATTTGATATTCCTTTTTTAAGGAGAAAATTTTAGTGATAAAAATATGCTATTTATTAGTTCAATCTTATTCAAAACAAATTAATAATTGTTACAAGTAATGAATTGTGAACTACGATGAAAATGGCTTCCTGATTAGATATACATTTAGCTGAGTTAATTATATTCAATTGATTAATTGATTTATAACTTGAATGTTATATAATTATAATGTAAGGTAAAGATTGTGTTCAGATGGTAGCTTATATATTTAATGGTAAGTGTTTAATATCAGATAGACAGTGTTTCTATCATTTTGGGTTATCCGAGATGAGACAAATACCGAGCTGAAGTACTGTGAATTATCTTGACACCGGTTATCATTCCTAGTGCATGACCATGGGAGATATACCAGTGCCGCTTTAATAATTTTGATGTAATACGATCAAGAACCGAACCGACGACCACTCGGTTACGGGGAGGGAACTCTTACTACTCCTCCACTAGGACACGTATACATGTACATGTTACAAGTGTAATAAGGTAAGAATTTTACCATCAAACTGGATTATCTTTGCAAACTTAATTCAGACAAAATAAATTATCTTCACACAAACTATACAATAAAAATATTATAAGAAATCAAGATGTAGAAATACTAAAAAGAAATCCGTTTGGAATATAGTAACGACAATTTGTTTTCTCAATTTGTGTTTTCAACTGCAAGTCTGAATGATAGTTGTGTTTCGGATATGTTATGCAATCTTGGCCCAACTTTTACCACTCAACGATACATTTTCAACATTTGACTAACTTTGATGTGTAAAGATCTATAGATTAGAAAATAAGAGTCAGTTGCCAATTAATGCTTCGTCAAACTGAATCATATTCTCTGATACATGTAAAATGAATTTTCATAACTAAAAATATATGCATGTTTTACTTCTTTATTTTACTAATTGTTATTAGATTGTTTGCAGTCCAAACTAAATGAAAGAATTAATGATTAAAGTTTTTGGAACCGATTCCCACACTAGTAAAACGAAGCTCGTTTAAATGTCTCTATAAAAGAAAACAAATATATCTCTCTCTGTGAAATTTTATTGCAAATATCTCTATGCACGCATGAACTTCCTTGTGAATAAAAGATATAAAAATATAAATCAAGGAAGAAAATACGACCGCGCAGGTGTTATTTCATCTGTAAAACACAACGTAGCTATTTCTTATTTCTTGAATGAGGCGCAATAGGAAAGGGAAAGCAGGCAACAAATTCAAAAAGAAAATCATTTGACTGATATCAAAAGGTCAAGGTCATGTGTAGTGATAAGGAGAGAAGTTCAACACTCTCTGTGAACGAATTAAAGTGCGTTGTATCGTGCCAGTGGTAGACATTGTTTTACCAAACAGGAAAACTAGACGTGAAATGTAAAAACAAAATTTTACTACAGGGCAAAAATGAATGAGGTTTTGTAAAAGTTGAGAGATAAACGATTCGAAAACTATTTTGTAATTGATAGTATTTTTAAAGAAAACAAGAGGGCCATAGAGGCCCTTGATCGCTCACCTGAGTATAGGGTTACCAAAGGAACATCTGTACTAAAACATTTTGAAATATGGCCAGTAGTTTTTTAAAGTTTTTATTTTTTCCATTGCCGTGGCAACCAGGAGTTAGTATCTCGAAGCTCTCGTTTGCTTAACGACTACCATTAGACTCTCATTTTGGTTTTCACTGTTATCTCGAAGCATTCGTTATTAACGAATAGTCGTTAACTTGCCCCATATTTAACGAATGTCAGGAGGGTGTCGTAGAGCTCTTGTAACTATCATTTCAAACAAAGAGCAAACACACAGAGAAAAAAGTCTGGTTACATATATAAATCGAAAGATATGAAAAGTTGACACTCTTTTATAATTATATTGGAAGGAATTTTAACATTTAAGGTAAATTATTAACATAATATATTTTTGTGTGGATTTAACGCCGATTCCAATAAATCAATTATGGCTGATACGAGTCCATTATTTTTTTCCGGGTACCCGACATACTGTTACCTGCGGATACCCGGGTACCCATGCAAATGTAGCAATGGTATAAAGATAAACCTGGATTGATATGCATTTACCACCTGTAATAACAGTTAATTAACCATTTCAGTATTTTATGTTAGCAAAATTCACTACGATTAACGATACAGATTGTGTATACCCAAAATAGGTCTATCTTCAAAGCATGTTTAGATAATATTCTGACAGAGTGTAGAGTGATAAATTTAAAGTATATCATTATTGACATGTATACATGTTAAAATGAAAAGAAGTACGTATGGTATCAAAATAGAAAATGCTGACATCGAGTATTCCATGTTATTGTGTTAAGGTTTAGAAAGTATATGCAACAGATTTTATACTATAGTCGCATATTCGAATTTAAAGAATATTTTCTCTTTCTTTTCAAGAAAATGCAGTGCTAATACTGCTATAACAGAATAAAATTCTATTGGATAGAATTTTTTTTGTTTGTTTTGCAAACTGATTGGATCTTAAACAACCAACAATTAATAGAAATAAAATAAGGTATTGCTCTTTGGTTATCAGCCCTTGGTAATGAAGAGAACAAAAAAAAACTTTTAAGGGCAGGTAACTCAAAAGTAAAATGATGACCCCAGATATTTTCCATAAATGTGTTTCTATTGTGATTCTCTATAATCATGCAAATTTTATTAAATTCTCTCCGTTAGTTTTTATTTTCCTTCTTTGTCTATATAGAAAAACAATTTTACTAAAGGATACGTCTTTAAAGTATCATTTTTGAACAATTATTATGTCACATTGTTATGCTAACAATGGAACTTTTCATATGTTTGCTATGAAATTCACAGCCATGGTTTTATATGCATCTTACATTTAACAAGTTTATGGCTAAAAATAAATGTGAGGCGAAATACCTCATTTAATGATTAAAGATTAAAATTGCTTTATGCAATATTTTGATATTTCTATATGCAAAAATAGAACAAACAAGAAATATCTTTAAAAAAGGATATTCGGCGAAGCTAAATAATTATTACTTGTAACATGTAAAACAGATAAAAACTATTATAAAGTTGAAAACGTTAGCAAAATGTTTATAAATACAAAGATAATGGGAGGTATTGTGAAGACTATATAATAAAACGGATTTAACTTACAAACTAAAAAGGCTAATCTACCAACTTCCATTTTTTATTTTATGCTTTTGCTGATTTTTTAAAGTAAAGACAATTCGTAGTAACCAAGCGAAACCGAAATATCATCGCGTATATCGTTATTGTTTCCAGATCCGCACAATAAATTGCACAATTCCTCCACAGAATTTACTTCTCCCGAAGGCCGAGTCCGCTTTTACAAATTAAGGGAAATTTTGATCTGAAAATAGACACGCCTGCTTCTTATTTACTTGTTTTAATTCATATTGCCAAAACAGCATTCCTAATTGATAAGGAAGCGTTAAATTTTCATTACTGTGTTACCTTTCATGTTTAAACTGAAAAAGAAACCTTTTATACCAAGTAGAAAGATATATACAACCTGAAACTCCCATTTTCAGTTGGAATATCCTAAATATCCTAAAAATTAAATTATACAAGCCAATGATAGCATTGCATTTACTCTGGCTTCATTTGCATATCAACATTTGATTGGAAAAGGCAAAATAATCTTCCGAAAAATTTTCAGTTTTTATCTTCCTTCTATTCCTAAAGTGTTTGAAAAAAAAAAATTTTGTTTAAAGAGAAGAATTCTGATATAACTCAATCTTAAACATTTTAGCCCTGACAATACTACACACCAAATATATAAACACTGGGCCGTATGGTTTCAGAGGAGAAGACTTAGTGCAGGGTCATTTATCTCCAAAGGGCCACCATTTTGAAAATCTTGATAATGAACCATTAGATAATACTACATACCAAAAATCTAAGCTATAGGCCTTATGGATTCATAGTAGAATTTTTTTTAAAAGATTTTCCTATATAACTCTATGTAAAACAAGTGACCCCTGGTGCGGGGGCATTTATCATCGTAGGGCTATGATTTGAACAATCTTGGTAATGAACCATATATGATGCTACATACCAAAAATCTAAGCTCTAGGCCAAATGGATTAATAGAAGAAGATTTTTTGAAGATTTTCCTATATAACTCTATGTCAAACAAGTGACCCCTGGTGCGGGGGCATTTATCACCGTAGGGCTATGATTTGTACAATCTTGGTAATGGCTCATAAGATGATGCTACATACCAAATATCTAATCTCTAGGCCTTATGGATTCATAGAAGAAGATTTTTAAAGATTTTCCTATATAACTCTATGTAAAACAAGTAACCCATGGTGCGGGGGCATTTATCACCATAGGGTCATGATTTGTACAATCTTGGTAATGAACCATTAGATGATGCTACATACCAAATATCTAATCTCTAGGCCTTATGGATTCATAGAAGAATATTTTTAAAGATTTTCCTATATAACTCTATGTAAAACAAGTGACCCCTGGTGCGGGGGCATTTATCATCGTAGGGCTATGATTTGAACAATCTTGGTAATGAACCATATATAATGCTACATACCAAATATCTAAGCTCTAGGCCTAATGGATTCATAGAAGAAGATATTTAAAGATTTTCTTATATAACTCTATGTAAAACAAGTGACCCATGGTGCGGGGGCATTTATCACCATAGGGTCATGATTTGTACAATCTTGGTAAAGAACCATAAGATGATGCTACATACCAAATATCTAAGCTCTAGGCCTAATGGATTCATAGAGGAAGATTTTTAAAGATTTTCCTATATAATTTTATGTAAAACAAGTGACCCCTGGTGCGGGGGCATTTATCACTGTAGGGCTATGATTTGAACAATCTTGGTAATGAACCATTAGATGATGCTACATACCAAATATCTAAGCTCTAGGCCTAATGGATTCATAGAAGAAGATTTTTAAAGATTTTCCTATATAACTCTTTGTAAAACAAGTGACCCCTGGTGCGGGGGCCTTTATCATCGTAGGGCTATGATTCGAACAATCTTGGTAATGAACCATAAGATGATGCTACATACCAAATATCTAAGCGAAAGTCTCTCGTAAACCAACCTTTCAGAAATCGTAAACGGCTTCGTTAACGAAAAATTAAGAAATACTAGCCTCAGAGTTCTTCATGGGTCCCGATTACTTTAGCAGCTTTTGTGAAGGTTCATCCCTGCTAAGTTTAATCAACTTCTGTCAAATTATTGACGACGGACGACACACGACGACGGACGCCAAATGATCACAAAAGCTCACTTTGACCACATAGTGCTCCGGTGAGCTAAAAAAAACAACAACAAAAAACAACATCAGGATAAATTATGCAACATGAATTTGCTCATCTTTTCTGTTAAAAGTTTTCACTATATACATTTTAGGCAAATTAGCCTCGCTCCTGGCGGCAATGTTTTTTAACGGATTAGAATATTTTAGCAATCTTGGTAGAAAAATCTGACCAGTAGTTTTGAGGGAGATGATTTTTAAAGTTTTCGTATGTTGCCATGGCAACCAGACTTCAAAGAGTTCTACATGGATCAAGTTTATTTTAGCATTTTGTGAGGGTTCACCCAAGGATCATCCCTGCTAAGTTTAATTAAATTCTGTCCAGCGGTTTCAGAGGAGATGTCGTTTAAAGTTTTCACTATATACATTTAAGGGAAATTAGCCCCGCCTCTGGCGGCCATGTTATTTTACGGATAGGAAAAAAAAGCAATTTTCATAGAGGGTTTCCCAAGGAACACTGTACTAAAACATTTTGAAATCTGGCCAGTAGTTTTGAAGGAGATGATTATTAAAGTTTCATAATTTTAATTTTCGTTGCCATGGTAACCAGAGTTCTACATGGATTAAGTTTATTTTAGCATTTTGTGAAGGTTTACCTAAGATTATCCCTGCTAAGTTTCAAACTCTGTCCAGCGGTTTCAGAGGAGATATCGTTTAAAGCAAATTGTTGACGACGGACGCCGAACGCAGGATGAGATGATCATAAAAGCTCACCTTGAGCAAATAGTGCTCAGGGGAGCTGAAAAACAACAAAACATCCGGGATAACTTATGTAACATCCGGGATAACTTATGTAACATCCGGGATAACTTATGTAACATGAATGTGCTCATTTTTTCTGCCATACGATGTTTCACCCACATCACCAGTCATTTGAATAAAAATAGGGTAAAAACAGCAATCAACTGGCTTTAAGTTATTTCAGATACAGATAAAACGGCACTTCGAATTGGTGCAACTATGAATATTAATTTGCTCACCGTCAGTATTTCAATCAATTTTGTCTTATTGCATGATACATTGTACAATATGGAAACGTGCTCACCATTTTCGCACTACATGATTTTCTACAAGGTCAGTTTTCCATCAGATTTGTGTTTATTTTACCTAGGGCAACATTCGTTGTTTTACAAAACCCATCTTTGACATCTAAGCAACATGTACTCAAAGTATCAACACATTTTACTCTTCAGATATAAAGTATTTCGAATTTGAAATGACTCTTCAGCAAATTTCAATCTGGACTAAAATGATAAAAAATGATAATTAGCCATTTTTATTGACAGTTAGGTTCTCTTGGTTGACATTTTATCTTACATACTAGGACAGATAAACACAATAAGAAGAAACAGACCTGTCCAGAAAGTAGATCTTGTAGTTTTATGATTCCGTACTTTTCTAGGCCACGAGAGTCAAATGTTTACAAATTAGACCGGAAGTGATATTCATTGACATTTCCTTTTGTTTAGTTTTTTTTTCTAATTTGTCCATCATTTATTTAGATTTTTCTTTTCCGTGGAAACTGAATTAAAATTAACATTATGAAAAAATATACTCATCCTGGAATATCTTCAATGTTGGATTTTGTACAACAAACCGTAGTACGGCAAACACCATTGGTATTAGAGACGTTCAACTTTAATTAGCTCATTACTTCCCATTAATATTGAATGAAATGGTTCACATTGCATTTCATTAGGTTAAGTTTTTATTGACTCAGGAAAAAACTACATAAAATATTCCAGAACCATTGAAAACCTTTTAAGCTTTGCATATTTTACAGTTTTGTCCAGCGTCACTTTAAGCTTTCTTTGAATGTATAATTAAAAAGATATTTGGCATTTGTCGACTTATATCGTATCATTCGTATGATATGACGTCGTTGTTGTGCATGTGTCCTAGGTATGTCATGAGCTACATGTTACTATAAACAGGCCAGGAAGTTAAATACACACATCCTAAGACCTTTCATTTCCCGCTGATCAATAATTTAGTAACTATCCACTTAGCTCGGACGATACGCCCACAAGCGGTTGTTGCCAGGCAATGTGCGCTGAAGGGTATCATTATCTAAGTGTAGTACCGCTTTCAGTTTCTAAGTCACTATTATGCCAGCTCTGTTTTATGACCAAATCAGTAATCCCAGTTCCTTCCGACAGAGTTTCGTTTAGTTTCTTCCAAATATTTTAACGATATATATATCAACCAAACATTTTTTTTTTTGCATATTCAAACTGAAAATCGGACACAACTTCAATTTATATTTTTCCACAAAAAAAAATCCGCGTATTAAAAAATCTAACTAAAGATCTCACTACAACTATAATTATTTTATTTATTTATAAAAATGTTACATTTAAAATATGCAATAAGTATTTCTAAAATACATGTATACGCAAAACAAGAAACATGTAGTCAAATTGTAAATATAAAGAAAAGTCGACTATAATTTGTAAATACGGTACAATCCTCCTTAAAGGACCATTTATTCAAGTTTGATAGAGAACTTAATGGGGCAGGTGAGTGACATTGCTGCTAAATGTAAGATAAAAGTAAAACAAAAACAGTGATCTGTGTTTAAACTGCCATATGATCTTTGGTTTAAAAATGATTATACAAAACGTATTTATTGATAAATTTAGAGAAAAAGACGGGGGGAAAAAGAAGCCAGTGGGGTTCGAACTTGGGGACTAGACTTTCTAGTCCGGTACACTACAAACTGCTGTGCGATGTAGTTTTATTGCGAGCCAAATCCACCATATATAAGCACGCCATTTAGCGAACATCACGTTCCGTGATCGACTCGAAAATGACAAGCTTTTCATTTTTAAATGAAAATATTAAATTGATATTTGCAAATTGAAATCG
Organism: Solen grandis; assembly: GCA_021229015.1. Lineage (NCBI taxonomy): Eukaryota > Metazoa > Mollusca > Bivalvia > Adapedonta > Solenidae > Solen > Solen grandis. The sequence continues at coordinate 13,760,912 of CM037795.1, forward strand.
TTTGAATTTTCATATTATAATAGAAAGATTCAAAGAATTGGTCGTGGCGGACATAAAAAATAACTGTAACTAAAGAATGGACTCACTCTCGAATTTTTGTGTTACAAGAACGTTGTTTAAGCTTTGAAGAAAGAGTCGCAAATTCTTTATATACCGCCTCGACACCCCTTTGGGGGTCCGCGTTGACTTTTTAGTAAAATATTTAATGCACATTGTGTGATCTATGATTTAATTTTCAAACACAAATATATTCATTGTTACCTAGGTAACCATTTCATACAAAATATTGATACTATGTTGAATTTAATTCTTTTTTTTTTTTTTTTTTTTTTTTGGTTACCAAAATCGTGGTAGGGCAATGGAAATGTCAATAACCTATATGTATGATGGTAAATTTTCTAAAACAAATAGATCTGTATTCGTACAATACAGATTCATAACATATACTGCTTATTAAGGTCTCGAAAAGTGCCCATTTGAATCGAACTACCTTAAATTTAAACACACGTAGACTCAAATATATATATATATACCGCATCTTATTGTATTGTTGGTGTTTTCTTTTTTTTTAAATAGTTTCCTACCAACAACAAAATAAGATGATGATGATGATGAATTTGGATGATGATGAATCACCCTAAATTAATCATTCTTGGTTTAGACTGCATGCAATTAACAGCGAGTCATTTATTTGTATTTAATAATCGCTTGTTATAGAATCTATTTTAATAAGTCTCGTGAAAATGTTCACTTTGGTCAGTCTACGGCTGAAAACCTTATTGAGTCGGGAATGGAAAAAATGGAACTTTTACTTGATATCTGACTGAAGATTTCCTGTTTTATATCACTACTTAACCGATTCTCTTTTCTGTCAATCGGCGGATTCCGGAGTAATGCGATTGCCATCGAATTACTTAAATGCGAGATTTTTATTAACAATTTTATTAATACGAGTATATGATAAGAAAATGTAATGATGTCTTGATTTAAAGTTCCTTGACTGTGCTGTGTCTAAGATTTTGTCTACATTGATAACAGCATGAGGTATTTAAGTTGAAAGTACTTTAAATTGCATGCCACAGGAAAGCGTTTATGCCTAGATTTAATTGATTTGATTGGTTTGTTGTTTGATTAGTTTATTGATGGTATGCGCGATTATCAAACACGGAAACTATTTTGATACACTCTAATCGAAACAAAGTTATTTTTGTCAGAGACGCCTTATTGCTTGCTAGAAAAGATACTTCCCTTACAATCTGAAAGTTGGGAAATGTTTCAAAAGATCAAATGCAAAATATTTCTGACTTTTAAAAGTGAAACACCGTATTGTCATCTTGACCTTTCTTTCTAAAAATATCCGGTAAGGTCAAAGATCGCCTTTCTGAAGTGGATGTAAATTATCAAAATAGAAGAAGTGTATATTTATGTATATCATTGATCTCCACCATGACACCAAGGAGGAAAAATAATACATTTGAAATTAAACCAGGTTAGTTAAAACATATAGACAAAATATGGTGATTATATCAATGCGTAATTATGCGGCATAGCTTTAAAGACATATTAACTAAGGTTACATATAAACTTGAAATTACAATGACATATTAAATAAATATCTATAAACATCCTTTGTTCTACATACATGTACAGTAGGTCAAATACCTAAATAATTAAGCTCCAAATTCAGTTTCAAAACACCTTTAAAAACAACAAGTATTACAAAGAGTCATACTGTCATACTAACTATATGTATGTCTTAATACATATTTTATCCTGCATTTAAATATGGAAAGGCAACATACTTATTCAGATATAAAAAAGTACTCTTAAAAGAAACTAAAACCTATCCACATGTATGCTACACACGCTTTTGACTGGTTCTGAGGATGTAAATGATGTATGCGAAGGATGCTGGTAATTGATGCCGTTTATCCAGAAAGCGGTATCCCTCCTACGCAATAGAAGACAATTTGCGAAATTATTTGACTGTTGGCGGTAGGAGGCGTGTCAGAAATCATACCGAACACATCTATAAAGGGCAGACAATAACTATGTGTAAAAGAATTACCGTACAAATTGTCCTGGCTATCACGATGTATCATAATTTAACAGTAAAATCCATTTCATATACATGAATGACAATGTACTGCCAACATTTATGCAATCCATGAATGGCTTTAGTTATTTCCATGTGACGAAAAATATACTAACCTTTATATACCTTTTATATTTTTGTTTGTTTGTTTAATGGGTTTAACGTCCCACCGACAGCATTTAAGTCATTTGAAGACGATGTCTTCTTGAGACAGGTATAGTGCTGCCACACTGCAGTATCACGCTGTGGGCATGTGGTATGATACCATACCCAGTCACATTATCCTGACACCGGGCTTACTAGTCCTGGAAGTACCCTTATATGCTGAACGCTAAGCAAGGGATCTCTACCAGTACCATTTTGTTTTAGGAGTTTGGTTTGTCGCGGCCGGGGATCGAACCCAGGACCTCCCGATTCCGGGGTGGACGCTCTAACCACTCGGCCCCGTGAACAGGTTTAAGCATCGGATTTGTTGGACGTCTTATATGGATGATTTATTGTCTTATGAATTGATTTGCTCATATTTATATTTCTTTAGACTTGACTGACATTGTTAAATGTATGCTTGATCCAATTGTCAACTTAAAAAATGGTAATCTGTATTATATTTATATACGCAAAATTGCCTCCCCTTAAACTAGCAAAGGACAAGCAAACTCTGATTGACCGACATCTTTTTACCAGCATCAGATATTTTGTATGTGTGCACGGAGCAGGTGAAGCAGCCTGTCAATCTTTCAAAACTTAATATGATCTGATGATGAAATCGTTCAGGAGGCAAATTCAGGGCGACCTGAGTAAATTAAACTAAAAGTTGAGCACTATTCAGAGTTACTATTCGTCAACCGGACTGGAAAATCGAATGTCTTAAGAAATTTGAAACGTTTAATTTTTATGACATGGTAATTCTGCTAAGTTTAAAACAAAGAATGAGGTTGTTTAGCAATGTATTACGGATAACGTTCCAGTTAACATGCAACATGGTACAGGAAAAATCGGGGCCGCCGTGGCCGAGCGGTTACAGTCGTGGACTACAAATCTCTCAGCCCCTCACCGCTGTGGGTTCGAATCCCGGTAGGGACTTCGGATTTTTCATGTGAGGAAGCCTTCCAGCTGGCTTGCGGTAGGTCGGTGGTTCTACCCGGGTACCTCTGTGTACTCGGGGTCTTCCTCCACCTGCAATTAGCTGGACGTCGCTATATGATTGAAATACTATCGCAGCGACGGTAAACCCCAATACAACAACAACAACAGGAAAAATCTGAATAGCGGTTACCAATTAACGAGTTTTTTTAATATGATTTCAAATTGCTAATCGAGTGACAAGAAAGAGAAGGTGCAAACTATAGCAGACAACATCATTACGTTAATAAATGTAACTAAAGTAGGATTTGAAAGGACAGCAGTTCGGAAATTCTAGAAAATCAGTTAATTGGGATTTATAGAGAAGGTTTCAAAAGTCAAGTAATTAAAGAAAACTCTAAAGCAATGCAAGGGGAAAAAGGGAAGGAAGGAAATACTAGAAAAGGGTATTAATTAGAGAGATATTGGGTCAAACAGAGAAAACAAAACTTGTCACAGTCACCATGACAAATGCCCCCCAAAGGAAATCACCGTCATTAAAAGAGCTGATCCGAAAGAATAAAAAAATATTCTCTCTATCTCTCCCCGTCGTTGATGTTGATGAAGTCTTTGCTTTCTGACAAATAAACTCGGCAAGTTTAGGTCACATTACACGGGAAAACGTTACTTTCGTTAACGTAATTTCGGCGAAATCAGTTAATGACGACGAATGAAAATAAGAAATAGTAATACAGGTCTGATTATTCTAAATACAGTTTCAATACCGTTTGTGACGGTATTTCCTGTGATAGAGAAACAATCCATCTGTTTACAATTACGGATGTTTGCATTCGGTGAGCAAGCGTAAACAGGTATAGTTAAAAACAAATTCTTGGTCAATGACCATCTGTGAACGAGCTGCATTAAAACTTGGGTTATGTGTATGACAGGACATCTGCATGATTGAGTGCCCAGAAAAAACAAATTGTTCACCTTTTTGACTTTTGAACCTGCACTGTGACCTTGACCTTTGATCTACAGAACCGGGTATTGCTCAGTACACACATCGTCTTCTCTAGAACAACATTCGTGTGGAACTATTTCAAAATTCATCAATGCAAAATGGAGTTAGAGCCTGAACGCGACAAAATGTTCCCCTTTTCAGGCTTTGATCCCAGATTGTGACCTTGACCTTTGAGGTACGAAACCAGGTCTTAATCGCGAAACATCGTCTCAATGTGGTGAACATTTCTACCAGGTTATTTCAAAATCCACCCATGCATGTAGGAGTTACAGAGCGGACACGAATTGGGACAGACGGACGTATGGAAAAACGGACGGACAGTGCGATAACTATATGCCCCCTTTTTGGGGGCATAAAAACAAATTCAAACAAATGAAATTAGTGACAGTATAAACAATTAGAAGCATAGGTAATACATCAACCAAAATAACGATGTAAAAGGTTATTGATTAAATACAGGAGACGAAAGGAGTATCGCAAATTCAAAGCATTTCAAAGATGCATAAACCATGGAAACGAAGATTCTCCGCCATGTACATCAGGGGTTTCCTTAAGTGGACGCCCACTTGCCCTCGCCAGGTTAAAATCACTGCGGGCAAGTGATTTTTCTAAGAAGATACCCTGGTAGGCAAGTTTATTTGTGTAAATGAAATCTTTCATTTTTTTATTTTCTATAGTATATCAGGGGTAAAATGCTTGCTATTGGGTTTGATACATATTAACTAAAATCCACCTTAATATTGCACATATTTAGTTTTTAAACATTAACAAACACCAACTAACTTCAAGATCGGGCAACCTGTTTTCACTGGGGGCTAGTAGATGTTCAAAGTAACTTGCCCCTTGGACAAGTGAAAGTCAAATCCTTAAGTAAACCCCTGTACATGTCAGTGGCAGAGGTCTTAATCAGTAAAAGCATTAAAAAAATGATCACGTTCGTGTTTGATTAAGAAAGAACATAGATATATTCGAGCTTTTGATGAAAAAATCACACGTGTATCCTTGTAACATAAGCGTGTTAATGACTAAATGAAAAATAACTTCAGGTCAATCTTTCGTCTTGATTGCAAAAAAAGATATGACGAAATGTAAGAATTTTAAGGTTGACGCATACATTTGTTGTCGATTTTACCATATCTAGGAATTGCATTTGATTTAAATTGTATCAGAATGAATGAAAATTGAGTGCGTGTGACTTGGTGATAGCTGCTTCATCCCTTCTATTGATAGGGGATGCGCGGTATTACCGATATACATGTTTCAGTATATCGCGATTTTTGCCCGGCCTATTACGTAATGGTACGCTGTTGGGGCCGTGCCATTATTTTTACTTTTTTTACATATAACGTTATTCATTCTCTCTACTTTTCATGTATCTTAACCTTTCAAATACAAACACTTATTAAGTTGTTTGTTTGTTCCCCCTCCCGCTTCCGAGGCGGACGCTCCAACCACTCGGCCACCGGGAACGGTCTATTAAGTTGAAAGCAATACCTAAGACTTCATCTGCATAAACTGGACTGAGATTAGGTAAGATTTCCAAGAGTCGGAACAGTCTAAACTTTTGAGGAATTCTATTCAACGATCTGAGTGCTTTTGGTTTAAACAATATTTATTTGCCATATGATACATTTGATACATGTATACATTGTTAAGAAATAAAGCTAGAATTGGGAAAAAGGTTGATTTACAACTTATATAAATCCCTCTTCTAGGAAAAACAAGTAACTGGTGTTGTTTGCAACACATAAAGTCCCCTACCGGCTCCACCTTGACTCAATATGGTAATCAATCCCATTTTTTTGCCATATTTTCACTATTTCCGTTACCATAGCAACTTGGGGCCCTTTTTGCCATATTTTCACTATTTCCTTACCATAGCAACCTTTTAAGAACAAAAATAAAATGACGTGCATAATCTACACATTGCCATCTAGTCATATAGCAAGTTTCATCAAGTTAGCTTGCTTAGTTATCGCGGGGTCCCATTTTTGCCATATTTTCACTATTTCCTTACCATAGCAACCACAATTTTAGTCGAAGAACAAAAATAAAATGAAGTGCATAATCTACACATTGCCATCTAGTCATATACCAAGTTTCATCAAGTTAGCTTGCGTAGTTATCGCGGGATCCCATTTTTGCCATATTTTCACTATTTCCGTTACCATAGCAACCACAATTTTAGTCGAAGAACAAAAATAAAATGACGTGCATAATCTACACATTGCCATCTAGTCATATACCAAGTTTCATCAAGTTAGCTTGCTTAGTTATTAAGTTATCGCGGGATCCAGATTTGAGCGGACAGACGGACGGACAGACGGACAGACTAACAGACGGACGGACAGACGGAGGGCAAACCTATAGTCCCCTCCGGTGTAAACACCGGTAGGGGACTAAAAATTTACATAAGTACATTAGTACGCAAACAGTTATGGCAAAAATTCATAGCTCGGATATATCTTAATACTTTCATAGAGAAAAAAAAGTCCATAAGTTAAGGTGGTGAGAATCTATAAATGATTGTCAATTTATACGTTTTAAAAAAAAAAAAGAATTGCAGAAGAGAGATGAAAAGATTAAATCGTAATCTGACAGAATAAAAAATCTAACTCGAGACGTCATCACGTTGACTTTGACATGAAAAACGATTTGACGCTGCTATATATTTCTGAACTGTCTGAAAAAGTGTTTATTTTCTTCAAAACTAAGACGCTCATCACCGTTTAAAAGATTGTTCAGTGTGGTAGGACAAGGCAAATTTTCAAAAAAGTAATGACGTTTTCGTGAATAGAAAGGACAAGTTAGAAGAAAATGTTGTACGGATTCAATCGAACCGCATCTACATAAAGGTGTTTCGGAGAGAGATCTCCTATAGAGGTCCTCATTTAGCGAACCACATGAAAGTCTTAGTCTTGTGTGAAGAATTTGTTGTCGTCTAGTACCTACGTTAAAGAGGGGGTTTGTGCATGGAAGATGTCGGTTAAGAGTGTTCTTGAATGAATTTAGCGATGTACATGATTTCACGGAATTATCAAGCGAGTTCCATTCTCGAATGCTCAACGGTAAGAAGGAGGAATTTTAAAGCTGTGTTCTACAAAGAATGAAAGGCATCATAAGTGTATTACGGAAATGGAATCTATGTATCGGTGGTTCAGGTAACATTTTGCATAAATAGGAGCAAGATTGTTTTTCATTTTATATATCAAGAGAAGTTTATGTTTCTTGCGCCTTTCTTCTAAATTTTCAATGTTACAATCAGTACAGAGTTTGTTAATATTACAGTATTTAGTTGCACCGGTTATAATTCGCATTGCTTCTATCTGTACGGCCTCTAGATCAGATTTTAACTGCTGAGAACAGTTGTCCCAAATAACGTCACAATATTAAAGCAATGGACGAATGTTAGAAATATAAAAGCGATGTAGACTTTTACGACCAAGAAAATATTTAAAGGATCTAAGTAGACCAATACGCTCCCATGCTTTACGGAGAGTGAAAATAATATGCGAATTCCATTTACAATCGTTAGAAAGGATAACCCCGAGGTGCTCGTGTTCATTTAAAGGTTTGAGAATCACCTTGTCAAATTGTAAATCTGGATGTAATGACTTTATTCATTTGCGTGAAAATGTCATTGTTTCAGTTTTAGAAGGATTAAAAGATACCAATACTAACCAAGTTTTGGACCATAATAAAATATTTTCCAGGTCTTGATTGAAAGAAATGGATGCAGTAACTGGGTCCTCGACGATAATATACAGACTGGTGTCGTCAGCGAACAGCCTGACATTAGAATGTACTTTGGTGACAATATCATTAATATATAAAAGAAATAAAATAGGGCCTAAAATTGATCCTTGAGGGACATCAGAAGAAACAGCTGACCAGTCAGAGGAGGCACTGGCAAAGACTACTCTTTGACGACGGGAAGAAAGATAGGATTTGAACCAACATAGGAAACGCCCTTGAATGTCGGAATGCGAAAGTTTATAAAGGAGACCTTTGTGCCAAACCCTATCGAATGCTTTTGAGATATCACAAAGCACTGCTCTGACCTCTTTGCCCTGATCAATGGCTTTACAAATGTCGTTATAGATATAGACTAACTGGTTAACTGTAGAATCTCCGCGTATAATTCCTGATTGTAATTTTGTTAGCAAGTTATTAGAAACTAAGTAGTTATAGAGATGTTTATGAACGCAACGTTCCATTATTTTGTTAAGACAACTTAGCAGTGAAATAGGTTTGTAGTTTTCTGGGTTAGAAGGATCTGATTTTTTAAATATTGGTAAAACATTAGCAAGTTACAGGCTACAGGGAAGTATGAGGAAGTTAACAAAGAATTGAATAGTTTAGTAAGTGGTTCACAGAGAACAGATGACCCTTCTTTAATGAGACGTGGACTTATAAGGTCAGGTCTACATGCTTTTGTTGGACAGATAAGAGAAATTGCGTCAAATACATTTTGTGAAATGACTATATCAGATAGTATGGAATCTGTGGGAAACTATTAGGTAAAGAATGATTTTTATCATCAATCTTGGTCTGATTGCAGAAATAGTTATTTATTAAATTTGCCTTTTCTGCATCTTCCGAGTGTTTTTCAACCGCGAGAGTAAATATACTTCATTTACGTAATATATGATACTTGAAGAGGTTCTTTCATTGCATTAATAACAGTAATTACATACCATGCATTAAGTGATTGCAATCCACCGATTGTTGTTCAACGGGTCTAACGTTAAGCGATTTAGACTGTACCATCCGGATTATTTAGAAAACAGTATGGATGAATTCGCTGTAGTTACAACTGGCCGTATGGTGATATCTTGGCATCCACATGGCTGGGAATATATCGCAATACGAAAATTCTCGCGATACCCATCCTTATTATTGATAGGGTTATAACACATTATCATATTATTACAGAGAAGGTAAATGAATTGCAAGGTATCCTAGTATGGCGACAAATTAGGAATTAACCAGTACAAATCCGAATATATTAACACTGAAACTGCTTTTTTCATATTTTCGGGTATTTTGAATGTAATAGATTGTTGTTTGATCTTGCTACAAGCATATCACAAAGGAGTTCATGGTATTATATGCATATTTAGATCTTATTTTCCATACACATTAAACTTACTTTAACCATATCCGACAGACTTTTGATTGGCTAGGAAATTAAATTTATAGTGAAACAAAAAAAACATTTCAATAAATAATGAGCAATAACACCAATTTTAAGTTATTAATGCAGTATTTTCCCATAACGAATGTATCGGGCTTTGGGATCAGGGCTGTACTAGTTCAATTGAGCGCAAGTAATCAAGAGGATTAGTTGGTGGTTTAAGACATAGTTGTACAAATTATGTAAATAAGTGTCGCTAAGTGACCCATACAGCATTTCAGGGCGATAAATATATTTTGGCCTTGTACTGTGTAGGTCAGTGCAGTCATTAGGAACCATTAAAAATCTATAAAGTAATTTGGAACTTTTTTCTTTATTTTTCATTGTTTCATGATAAGTCAGTTTTGGTGTTTAAGTATCAAACTGATTAGTGTTCATTATTCGAGACTTGCACCTCACCTTCATTTATATGTTTTTCTATTTTTTAATGTTTCATGCTTCTCACCTCCAGCGGTGCGTAATTAATTGGGTGTACACACATTTATTACAATTAAAATGTTTTGTTCAGAAAACTCTAAAAACCGACTTCAGCAATGGGATAGGGGAGTTACAAATGCAATTTCCAACATTTACCTCTTTATATTGTTTTGTGTCTCTAGTTATAAATCATATCACGAGTGGGAATATAAAACACTGAATGACGGTAGCAATCATACACATGGATAATAAAGATACTTAATTATGTACGCAAATAATCACATTTTTCTGGCTAATATATGTTTCTATAAATATCGACTAAGCCTCAGATGACCCCTATTAAGCCGTTGTTAAGTTATGGGCTAAACTAGAAATGAGTCCAGAGGACACAGATGCCCCCACCCGTCGCATTTTCAAAAGCAAAGGCCAACACCCAGGAACACAAGTCATGTCCTGAGTAATATATCCCTGAAGTTTAAAGTCTGTAGCACAAATACCTTCAGAGTAACTTGTGTCACAGTTTTTAGGATGGACGGACGGACAAAGGCAAATCTGTATGCCACACTTTTTGGTAGGGGGCATAAAATGCCCAGATGCACAAGTCCATGTCTTGATTAATATATCCATGAAGTTTAAAGTCTTTAGTACAAATTCTTTTAGATTTACGTGCGTCACAAGCATAGAATTCCTTTTTTTTTTTAAAAATCCCATAACTCGGTCAACTTCAACAATGGTTCGATGAAAATACCCAGGTGCGCAAGTTCATGTCCTGAATAATAAATCAGTGAACTATCAAGTCTGTAGTACAAACACTTTCAGAGTTATGCGTGTCACAAAGTTTCGGGACTGACGGACGTATATACGGACGGACAAAGGCAAATCTATGTGTCCCTCCTCCCCCCCCCCTTTTGGGGTGGGGGGGGGGTGGGGGCATAAACAAATGACAATTTCGTCAATTACTGGTTTAAAATAAACTGATCTAATAAATCCTCACCTTAAAAGCGGAACCTTTTTTCATGACGAAAAGTCATCACGTTTAGGAAATGATGCTAACCTCCTGAAATGAAAAAGAGTAACATTATGCTTCTTCCCGATGATTTAATAATACTTTTTTTTCCTCTAAGGGTTAAAATATATGTCTATTTCAATAACAGCTTTGTTTTAGCACATAAATGAAGTCTAGCTGACAAATTATATTTGCCAAAAGATTCAGTTATTTCATTCTAAACTGGAGGTAATCAAAGGACTAATAAAGTAATAAATTAAATTTCATCGCAGTACCTTTTCAATTTGAACTATACTTATTCGCATCAAATTTTGACCTCAATATAAAAAAGAATTATTATTTGTATACATGCATATATTACAAACATGTCTATGATGTGACTTGCTTTACAGTAGTAACATCACTTCAGTAAGGTACGATATAAGAATTACGCTACACACTAAATATATACTGATCCTTTTTAAGTCTCGAAAAAATTTAATTTTTTAATTTCGCAATGTGGAAAAAAAAAAAAATATTGAACTATTTAATCATCACCTATATATGAAATGTCGGAAGAACACGGTAGGGTGTCAGCACCAATAGCATACATTTCAATCGCCTAGTCGACACAAAGACAGTCCATCAAGAAACATACTGAGTATGGACACTGTCTTTCCTGGCATCTTGCAGTGATTTCCATTAACTGGAATCTTATCATCGCACCGTAAGTCGCTTAGTTGAATTATTACCGGTTTCCGCTAGTCGGAAGTTATAAGACAAAATTAGTGCTTACGTGTTGTCATGAAAGGGTGTTTGATAAGAAATTAATCTCAAGAAAAAAAAGTTAAAACCTCTGAAAAGAAAATTAGAGCGGATTTTTTTTTTCTGTACAACAAAGTCTCATACGAGATTTTAGCAATCAGAATGTAACAACCAATGACGAGCACATAAAAAGAAGAAAAACAACTTAACAAAATTTAGTTTTTATAAACACTAATAGGCAAAAGATCATGATTGATTTGTCATCAAAACTATTCAAAGATATTGCACAAACTATTAATAAACCAATGCTTTTAGCATTTGTTAAAGTTGCAAGTGTGTTTCAGAACACGAAATAAAAATAATTTCCGAAAGTCTTAGTAGTCTTATGAATATCTAGTTTTACATTTTTACTGTTAACTGCCGTTAATCATTCATTGACTTGCGAATTTTAACAAAATTACGAATACTCTTACAATTATTAGGGATTTACGTTAAAACCGCATGCGTTTCGTGTCCATTGTCAATTAAGCAAAGACTGATGAACGCGTACCGATTTTCTTCCCTACTCCTTGCCGGTTTCCTGAACCGAAAATTACCTTACAAAGTAATCTGCAACGGAGAAATAAGCTCAATTTTCACACGAAGGACACAGTATTTTTAATGTTAATCAACTCCGTCATGAAATTTTCCCAGTTCAGTTGATCGCAGAATATCAACATTGAGGTAGTCATTAAGCTTTATTATTATGATCATGTTATCAATAAAACATTTAATTCTTTGTGTATTCGTATGCTGATCCCGATCATTTTTGACTCTTTTATAACCAGGAGGTATAATGACAAAGAACCATGGATATTACTTTATTATACTTTAATAACTTTAATACGAATACTTCTGTAAGAAACTGTGAAAACCTTGATTATTAATAATAAAATCCTATTTTTAATACATAAAAGGATCAGCTTTACAGATTAGAACATAAAAATCAATGCATAAGACTAATACAACTTTCTGATATGTCTGGCAAATATTTATGTACGAAGGACAGACGATAGGTGGACATTTGAACAATTATAAAACATGCCAAGAAATCAACATTTCTGTCTATCATTATTAGCCAAAAGAAGCAGTAAGATATGACTTCAATACATTCCATGCGGCTAACTTAATATCCTGTATTTTTAATGGAATAGAAAAATTGGCGGAGGCGATGCCTTTCAAACGAGTTGATACCTCATCGCTTGCAGTAGACTACAAAAACTGATACTGGATTCGGAGTTAAACATTGCCTTTGTTATATGCAGAACCTGCATAATTTGTATGCTGAAAAATGTTGCTTCAAGGTTTTGAATAACTGTCTGGGTATCTTTAACCTTTCATATTGAATTTAGAAAAATAACAAGGTTGTTCTTGGGAGCATTGTTTATCTGAGTCATTCCTAATCATTCGGTTTTCTGCTCGAAATCGTGGGATATTCAAAATACACTGACAGCGAGTCATTTGGAAGTATCCATTATATAGTAGTGGTTTGAATGTTAAAATTGATATTTTTGTTATTAAAAGGATGTAGTCGATTGAAATTCCTTAAGGTTATTTTAAACCTTTTGAATTTTAGCATAACAGCAATTTAAAAAGCAGTTGTCTTTTTCGATATAATAAAAAGCTAGCAACTGCAATGTTCAGTTCCTCATTCTGATTCGATTAATTAAAAGGGTAACAGTGGTAACATGCACGTGGTGCCGGTATAGCCACTCATATACCATTGTACTACATTGTATTGAACTAACGTAACGGAAATAACCATCTGCCATCCGACCGCTCTGAATGTGTGGACACTACTGGCACAAAATCTCAAAGGAATGGTTCACGACGATAATGTAGCGGTCTTTGTTGTCGGTATTGGCATTCGGTTTTGCGGTACTATCGTGTCATCGCTATATATCATCGCG
>CM037795.1:13774505-13786655 GCA_021229015.1 Solen grandis
GCTGTGGTGTTATTTCTTTAATTAGGTCCCATAAAATCTGGGTGCCATCCCATTCTTGGGGGTTTTTTAAATGTTCGTCACAAACATTCTTGTTGCCATAAATTTTCATCCTAGGTGCAGTAAAAAGTAAAAAGACAAATATTGTCTAATAATGCTACAACCGTGTGGTGACTATACACTTATATAGTTTGAAAACCTTTATATATATAGATGAAGACAAGGAAAAGTGCAGTGATATCATTTTTTAAAATATTTTCTTTTATTTAATTTCATATATGTATTTCTTTCCGGATCATTTCTTTTTTAAAAAAAACTTGAACGGATAAATAAGCAGTGACAATAACCATAGCTCTACCTGGATTCCATCTTTGAATTATCTCCCTTTATATAATTTCATGACATTTCTTCCGAAGCAAAAGAGGAGTTAGGCTCGGACGTGGGCATTGTATTTTACACTTTTTCCTGTCATTCGTGGTTATATCAATAAGCAGCATAAGCATAATTTATCTACATGTATGTATATTTAATAAAACAACAGATTTGATTGATTATGTTGAATACTCTAATACATGTACAAAGTAAGCTGCTTTAAACGTACATTTTGTAAATTTATATTGTATTATAATACAAATAAAGAAATGTCTGACTGTTTCAAATATAAATTTTAAGAAATGAGAACGTATAAGAGTCAAGGAACCTTACTGAATAAACGTTTCTCGTTTTTGATGTGTAAATCACGGTTTTCATAGCATTCTCAAACAACTTATTTAACTGATGAATTTGAATCGATGAATAAAATTCTTTTGAATCGATGAATAATATTGCTTTCTTAGTAACGTGTTTATGTTTTACTCACCATCTTGTGATTTCTTTAGCTTTATAACCCCGCCCCACCCCAACCGAATGCTGGCGTATAGATTGGAATACAAATCGAAAATGCGCATACAGCTAAAGTGATTGCCAGTCATTTCTTACAACTAGTTGTTATTTATTCCTTAAGTTTAAAAACCCCTCTATTAGATATCATCCTTTATTTCATGGGCATATTATTATTACATTGCTGTTTTTTTAAGGGAATGGTTTTTTTTTTTGTGGGAATCCATTTGTATCAATACTGGCTCAATAATCTCCTGGGCATGCGTGAGCAGTTCCCGCGAGATCATAAGTGGTTATTTCCTTTTCCGCTTTTTCCGAGTAAGACAATTGCGTAACTTTAACCAAAAACTAAATCCGTCTTCATTAAGGCTACATAATATATCATACTTGGAAGAGGACGTGGTTCAAAACGGCGAAGATCTACTGGCGATGAACAATACAGGCTGCCGAAACAAGAAAAAGTAAATCCCACAGGTCGAAGGTTTCGGATTTAGCCACTCTAGCCCACCCACTCATATGAGAATTTGATTCGCGCTTTTGGAATTATTTTTGAGAAAGTTACTTTATCAATATCAGATCGACGCTGAGCAAGTACAAAACTCAAATCGACAGCCTGACTCGTTATCGCTCGTCGCTTAATCCCACCCATTACCAACTTTACCAACCGTGCCTCTCCTCGATGTGTCTCAGTCGGCAGGGTAGTCGAAGCAATGCATCCCTCTGGGACCAAATATAAAATTGGTCGCATGTTGACCTCACTGTGCTTCCCTGGGTTTCAATCGAGATGGCGTCCATCATTTTATTTATCAAGCAATTTTCACAAATGAAACTAATAAAAGTTTGCTCAATCATTCAATGTTATTATTTTAGCTAAAATAACCTAAAAATGAAAAAAGTATATCCAAAGATTGATAATTATGTGTAAAAAAGCAAATTAAATGACCAAATATATGGAATTTGAAGAAAATGTGCATTCTTTTTTATTTCCGAGTCGAATAAAATCTATCGACCAAGGTTGATAAACATCAAATTTTTTATGCCACTAGAATTTTAATTTTCTGAATCAATTCAATAATTATTTCTTTAATATATAATTTATAACAAATTCAATAATTTACATAAGCCAAAACCCCATTACACACAAATTATCTCTGCTATGAAGACTATTTCAGATGTACATGTACACCAATGTCTGATCATCTATATCTAATCAAACAAAACAGGTTTTACAATATTATCAAAGACTATTCATTTGTGCCTGCTCTTCAAAATACATAGTACTCAGTTTTGTAAAAAAAACTTATTTGAAAAAAAATTTTTTTTTTACAAGACTACATAATCCAGACCCACTTATAAATTTTGTCATACTAGAAAAATGGAAAGGAATTGTGATTTCATCTATTCAGAACAAAAGAAAACAATGTTTTTTAACCTTTTCCCTCATGCAAAAGACCATAAAAAGGCTTATGCCAACAGCATAAAACCAGATCAGCATGCGAATACTCGCAGGCTGATCAGATTTTATGCTGTTCGCTGCTTCACAGTGGTCTGGAAATGAGGATTTTACAATTTAATTTGGTAAGGTTCTGCAGATCAGGCTTTATGTGTTATCTATTACATTGTTTTGAAAAAATCTACCAGTTTGGGGATCATTACATATAATATGCTTGAACATAAATCTTAGTTTGAAAAAAAAATTTTTTTTTACAAGACTACATAATCCAGACCCACTTATAAATTTTGTCATACTAGAAAAATGGAATATGATGTGTTCAAAATGTCATGTACCAGATCTTCTTGCTTATACGACTTCCTGCCTGGAATCACCTTTCGGAATAGGACGAGAGAATCCCCCTGCACCTTTGTTCCGTCAACAAACGTATCATACAGACCTGCACAGTTCAATGCATGCACAAGTACAGGAAAATCGAATTTTCTTCCGTTGTGTGCAACTAAAACACAATTTGGAATTTTTTTCACCCAGGTAGAAAATAGTTGCAGAGCTGACTGTATATCTGTTGCGTCTACCTGTTGTCCATGATGTAACAGACGTTCGCCATCAACTGAAAGGCCAGTGACTGCCCCAGTCCCAGCAGTTATTGGTTCAGATGGTAGAACATACTGGGAAAATGTGCGAGTCCCAGCTAAATCCGACCCTGCTATCTGTGTTATCTGTGGTAGGCAATGTCCACGAACTGTAAATAAAAAAATATTTGGTTTCATTTCGGTGAATATCATTCACTGACAAAAAACCATTGTGTTTTTGTTTTGGGATGTACATCCCATCGACAGTATTTCAGTCATTTGGAGACAATGTCAACTTGAGACAGATATAGTGGTGCCACACTGCTATAGCAATTATATGCACACACATCATATACCAATGTTGCTACTTTATCACATGGTGACTTGTCATTATTTTGTGCGCAAATTTCTTCTTCACATGATATAAATTGATAAAGACATTTGAAAAGAAGTCAATATATACATATCACATGTTCTGCACTTATCAGTCTACTTCTAATGATAATATTATTTTTATGGCAAAATCAATCATAAAATAAAATGAACAAATTTATCAACAAAAAAAAATGCATATCTGTCCCAAGTTTAGTATTAGCAGCATTTTCGTTTGTTTCGATGCGTTTTCCCATATGACACACGGTTCACAGCTGCACAGTCCACATTATGACACCTGACATCCTTTCTTTTGCTCACCGAGCACATTATATGCAGTTAGCGGCACAGGACCTAATCCACATTCTTGGCAGAATTTCAGATTATCCAACAAAACACCGAATTCAACAACACGTCTGCCTTCTCTCCACTTGTTGTTAAAAAATGTGTTAATCTTAACTTCTGTCCGTATTCCTGGAATATTGTTGTCACCTGAAGTGCTGTGTTTACCGACGACATAGTTATGTTCTTCTAAAATATTCCTATTCGTCGGTATTTTTGTCGAAACATCTTGTTTTAACTTGGAATACCGACCGCATCTGTCTCTAACGGGCGCAGCCATGTCAGTTTTCAAAGCGAGGCTCTGGTCTGGTTCTCGATATTTACGTGTGTGTATTACAGCGAAGCCGGGATTTGTCATATCTAGTTTACGCCAGTACTCGGAATGACGCGGAATCCCGACAATGTACGAAATAGGGCGTAATAAGACGAAGATTATTAGAGTAGGAAATCCTTAACTGAATCATCGATTTAATTGACTCAAGTTTGCTACAATTGGTTTAAAGGTTATATTTATCATGGCATATTTTGATTTATTCCGTATAAGTGATTTAGTTTTACCAAGTTTATAACCATAACTTGATATGATCGCATACAAAACAATACCCCGTAGCTAGGGAAAAGAATATAAAAACACAATAAAGGCATTTACGACTTTGACAAAAATACGCATGGATTTTAACTTTTGGATAACACTCATTTGTCAGATGTTGCCATGTCAATCGATTCACACTTTCTTGAAAATGTTCTAGGTAAATACAAAAATGTAAATCTAAGAGATGCGGCGAAATATAGGCAATCGGTTTTAAACGGAATAGCAATGATTAAAATCGCTCAGAAAATTTTGTGACATTAATTTTAAATGTATGATCCATTTAGCCAATTTCGTGATTGAAATAGAAGCTAAAATAGCCATAGTATTCTTTAAATAAAGGAGATTTCAGGATTCACACATTATTAAAAATAAACTACTTGCTAATTTTTTTTTTTTTTTTTTTTTTTTTTATAATAGATACAGATAGCCAGAAAAGTGTCTGTCAGCTTCGAATGGGACACACTAGGTACTTCCCTTATTTAAAAATACAAGCACATCAACTATTTCTCACAATATCGCGGTCGCGCCGAGAGTATACGAGATTTCCTTCACAAGCTTTTACCGGCACAATAACTCATTGCTAGAGTGTCCGCTTTGCGTTCTTGGGGTCTTGGGTTCGGAAATAAACCGCCTCAAGACCGGAAGTCAATAGTTTGGTTATCTTGTAAGTGTATGTATACTTACAGTTTGCCAACGGTGTATCAAGTACTTATTTATGTTTGGTTACTCAGAATGCAGTCTCATTGCTATGATCTCGGTCTCCGGAACCTGATAACTCAGATTTCAGTAAACATTCTCCTCACAGAATAGGCCAAATTGTTTCTATATAATATCGTGAGTTATTCGTATCTTTCTCATATGAGTAACTGTTTCAGAAAGCAATATATGTTAACCATATTTTATAGTCATAACACGTATGGTAAAATGATATTTCATTTTGGTTCATATTCACAGATGAATATTACAGTCTGCGGCTATATGTACGGGACTGTGAATGATTTTTAAATCAACACATATGTATCTTAAAACCGCAACGAAAATATTGACGCATCTTGAATGCAATTAGCATAAATGGTTGACATTGCATTGGTGTTAATAAGATACAGTGTATTACTATTTGAAAATAACTACTTTTAATATCGTATCCTAGTCTGTACACTTTTAGACCGGGCTCCGTCCCAATAACCAATGTATTCCATTGCATCGACATATGTTTCAGATTCTACGACATTATACTCTGGTTAGGAATGCAGTCAAGATATCTTTGACATGTTAATGATATTTTACATGTGCATGTCTTCGTGTTTCCAGATAGATCGACATTGTTATTTGTTGTTTCTTTTATAAATAAACATTCGGAAAGTAGTTCGTAAAGGTTGACCTACATATCAAGAACTTAAATACCGAAACGAATCCTAATCTTAACAGAGCGTTATGGTGTCTGTTCTGGAAGATTTTATTATATTCAATTATTACATTCAAGATCCAATGATTTTGCCCTGCACAAACTTATAAGCTAGGATAATGTAGCCGTATTTCTCAATTGGCAGCCCTCGGGACTATCGGTCCTTTGATTTTAGTTGGGCTGATATTATCGTTCTGTGTCAAGATGTGTATTTCCACTATGCCAACTTTCTAGTAGTTTTGGTTGACTGGCCTGTGGTAAAGTAGTTGGGACCTGAATCTAGGGCATATAATACTGTTATTGTTATGTACATATTATGGGGTCGATCTGTTCAAGTAGTGGGGCCAAACATAAGTCACATGCTATGTACAAGCTAGGCATACTGACATGTGTTTACGCTAATACGTTGTGACCTTTACCTCCAATACTTTCTTATCATTATAAAAATATTACATTTTTTTAGGATCTAATTGATTTGCAAATGGACCTACTTTACATGAATTCTAACTAGCGAATTATTTTTGAAACAATTTCCACTTCAATTAAAACTTGATATTGTGTTTTAACACATCATACACCTTCTCAAACACCGACGACGTTGGCGTTCTAGGAATCATTTTGGAGATTCTAAATTTACCAGGAAGGAATATGTTTATCGATATATATAAATTATGTTTCGTTGACTACATGAAAGAAAATATTTGTGAGTATATAAAATAGTAAGCCGATTCTACATGTTGTGTGACCGGATGTCATCATGTCGATATTTGCTTTTTACCATGATAACGCACTCAGTGAGAAAAGTTATTTCTTAACTATCCTCTTTGATATAGCGGTTTAGTTTTGTGAAGGTAGACTCCCTTAAAGTAAAGTCCCTGTAATGGTTCCACTACGTCTTGGACCACTTAACCTTTTTTTCAAGATAACCAATGTACCCTAATGAAATATTAGGAAAACTTAGTTATCTCCGTGAAAGGCCATAAGGTGGGACGTTAAACCAAAGTCAATAATAAGTTTATTTCGTGCTTATCTAATTTTAGTTAAATTCGCGCCACGAGCGATAAGCGATATAAGGACCGGGCTATAAATACACTTTCAAAAGGTATTAATGCGAGAAATGTGCGCATTTATAACCCTGCAAAAAATGCTTCCCTTGATATTTTGTGTGAATTAATGAGGTTATACTATGATAGACACAAATCTACATATCTCTTATTGAAAACAACCTCGGCCATTTATTTGGGTTTGCCGGAGATGATCGACTGCTTTCGATTGTTGTTGTATATCGTAGTTATCTGTTATCGGCGTGATCCGTTTACTATCGATTGTTATTATTTATCGTCGTGTCCTACTATCACCTTGAACCGATATACTCGCCTAGGGTGATCTTGTTCTTGGACAGTAATTGTAGATTGTGCGATTGCAGATTTGATTGAGATCTAGTGGATATTTTTCTAGGGGATTGGGTGCAGTTTTTTTTATCAAATACATAATTTTTAGAAAATAAACCGAAATAAATGAAAAAAGATATCTCTTAAAAAATCCATTTCAAATTGATTAATGCATTCCGGTCTTATAAATAACTGGCGACCTAACAAAACGTTTATCGTATATAAATTGTTATAAAAATTCAAACTTATGACGTATGTTCCCAATCTTTCATAAATTTATTCTCTTAAAAATGTTGCTTCTTAATCGTCGTGTCGACGAACTTTCCGAATTTATCGCAGCTGATCGTGCCCTGACCCATTCAGTCGTACAAAGTTACTTCTGAAAAGAATGTTTCCCCCGTCATGTTGGAGAAGGCTCGGACGTGGTTGGTGTTACTTCCGACAATGTTATACAAGATACTCTTCGTATCAATATTGGCCTCCCATAGCTGAGTTGGCCAATCTTAGACACACATACCAAGTGGTGGAAGTTTTGGAAAAGTCTGCGTGTCCAATTAAATGCGACCGTAAAGCTGAATGTAGATTTAAACATTTTTCTGCTGAAATACCTGATTCGTCTTCAGCTCGCCACCAGTATCTAATGTCCTCACTTTCATTTCTACTACTTAACATTTTATTTTCAACTGGCTAAAGTGGGTATTGGCCACTTAGGTCTATATCTGATTCACAGTAGTGTTTACTTATACGTCTTATAAATGACATCGTGTGATTTTAAGACTGCTTATACAACTAAACAATTTACCAATTTACCAATACCCTCTCTTATAAATGTGTCCATATTGTAAATGAATACCATCGTAGCACTAATGGCAAACACAAACATGGCATCTTCTAATCGTCTCTCCCACCTTTTCGATAACTTATTCTTTGGCATATTGTTTTTTACTTTTTTTATTCTTTTCAAAGTCATAGCTTCGCATATGTTAAGAGAAACGTTCTTTAAATGACATGTTAATGTGTCGGATAGTTCCTTCTGTTCAGCCTCAGTTAATTCTGTGAAACGTCGGGGCCTCCGTGGCCGAGAGGGTAAAGTCGCTGACTTTAACACTCACTCGGCCCTTACCGCGTGGGTTCGAATCCCGGCAGGGTCATTCGGATTTTCATGTGAGGAAGCCTTCCAGCTGGCTTGCGGTAGGTCGGTGGTTCTACCCGGATGCCTCCGTGCATTCGGGGTCTTCCTCCACCTGTAATTAGTTGGACGTTGCTATATGACTGAAATACTGTTGAAGCGACGGTAAACTAAACTAGTCAAGTCTAGTCAAGTCAGCAAAACGTCATTCATTTCAGAGAATTTGCGTAACAATTCATGTTTCTTACAAATACATTTTCTATGGCTTAACGACAGGTCTTGCCCATATCCAAGTAAATCAGCGTCGCCCGATGTTTCTCTTAATCCTCTTTTAAGTTTCTTGCCATCAAATGTTATGAAGCATGCGAGACAGCAAGGGTTTTCTACATTTCAGTAAGTAACTCAGGTTTTCCGCCTTACTATCTGTTGATATGTCATGTGGCGAGAAAGACGTTATAACACGGCAATGTTGATCTCTGAATTCGCGGGACTATATGTACGTACTTCTCTCGGCTTCGACCATCAACAACACAGTATTTCTTTCTGACTTACTAGTTTAAAGAACTGCAAGAACTCTTTTCATATCCTTCCGCACGTATGGATGTAATTGCAGACGATCAGGATAATGTGCTGGGTGTGGTATCATGCCACATGTCTACGGCCTGATACCGAAGTGTGACAGCATCATATCCGTCTCAAGTAGACATAGTATTCAAATGACTGTCGACAAGACGTATCCTAGAGTAAGTTTAAACGGAGTGATTATCACCAAATTTGGTAGACTTGTTCTATAGGGTATAAGAAACGTATTTGTGTATAAAAAAGTATGTGTCACCATGACTCTTTTTGCATTAACTCTTTATTTTGATCATCAGTATTTGGCTTTTATCAAAGTAATAACAAGTGTTTTTTCTATTTGATTTAAGACCAATTTGAAAATAAAAGGCTAATATTTTCCAAATGCTAAGAATGTTTATTCGAAATAAAACACCCATATCTTCAACGTTTAAACACAGGTTAATGTTTTGATATAGAAAATTCTATCAGAATACTGTGCTAGTTATTGTGTCACCAGCTGTAAGCAGAGGTGACACATAGGGATCACTTTTCCGTCGTATGTCTGTCCGTGCGTGCATTCATTCGTCCGTCCGTCACACTTTTTTCCGTCACGCTTCAGCAGATGTGTCATCCAAAGAACATCCTTTTCAAATTTGCGTCAATATCAGATAAAAAACGAAATGGAAATGCGCGAAAACGTTGCTTTGTGGCTACGACCGAATGCTCCCTTAAATCTAACAAACACACCAAAATAAACACACAGACACATTTTACAACAATGATTAATATACAAAAGAATAAATCTGAAGCAAGTATTCACATGTGACACAATTTTTTATTGTTCTATTAAGCTCGTCACTCATACAAAATACATAATTATGTGTTACTTTGTGATTATTACATTTCAAAAAATAAGCATTGAGGATGGAAATAAAAACAATATATATATTTGCAATACACACATATAGTACGAGGGTTGTTAAAAAAAAAAGGACTGGGGGTCTTGCATCTTCTTTTTCTGTTAGATTTTGGAGATTTTCATATGTACGGCAATCGGAAAAGTGTTTTCTACATTTTTGTTATAAATCTATCATTTTGTTTTGGCTATAAGCGCATGCATTTTGCTATTGAATAACCATTGTAAACACGTACCCGGCGCAGTGCATCGGGTCTGTTTTTTCAAGCGACCTTATACTCGCATTTTTTTTTCATTATTTGTCGTCTGTTTTTATTCATATTCCGTCAACAAGTTCCATGATATATACGACACATCATGTACAAATTTGACAATAATTGTATGTTAGATGCCGAAGTAAACACAATTTGAATAAGGCTAGTTATAAACAGATCACTCGTTTTTTTGCTGGCACAAAAGATTTTAAGACGGTGATGACAGGAAAGGGCTACATGTATAGTTGCGTGCGACGTCGTAAATGTCATGTGTGATGTCATTTTCGTGCGCCGGGTTGCGTAACCTTTGTAATTTGAAATTGTCACAGAATTGTTAGTTGTTATCATATTTTTTTCACTTTATGTAGAGGATATGTTTTGGTGTATGTAACTTTTAAAACCATGTAGGTAAATTTAAAGATGTGAACGGTATCGCCGCAGTCCTATTTATTTTGAACAACCCTCGTATCACACACACACACACACACACACACACATGTATACATGTTTACATATACGCACGCATTTACACAAAATACACATATATACATATGCACATACATGTGCACATACTAATATATATATATATGCACATATACACACACATACATACAATGTATACATTATAAGTTATAATGCTGCAAAATATATTATCATATACGTAAATTTGTTTTTAAAGATGTGACCATTTAATGTATAGCATTCACAGACATGATTGTGTCAATCTGACTAAAGTCATCTCCTATATATACGCCACGCTACATTATTAGAATCTGAGGACGACCCGTTGACGTTCGTGTTCTGGATATTTCTGTCTCGGCCAATCAGATCGTAGCTTGCAGAATTTTGTAAGTGTTCAATATCTATATTTAGCACAGTCATTTCAGCAGGAATATTAACGTCACCTTAGTGACGTCTATAAAATCCGTCAACGTCGGCATTGAAAAGAAAAGATAGGCGGCCATTTTCTTTTGTTATGAAAGATATTTCCAGACTTGACGTCAGAATAAATAATACACAAATTATAAAATAAAGTTACTAGTTCAACCAGGGTGCTTGACACACTCTTGTCTATTTTTAGCCAATGTCATCGCGTCCTTATGAAATTAACACGGTTACAAAAATTCGAATCGGCAAAAAGTGTATTCAGTGAGGGGCGTTATTAAAGTTTAAGAGAGAGAAATTGTATGCTGCAATTTGATAAGAGCTACCAGGGATTCTATATACAAATACCTGGAGCTACATGACACTTAAATGAAGACAAATATGGGATACAATTTCGAATTATTAATTAGAAATGTTATGGTAACGAATCTTAAATCAGTTGTCTCTTAATCCTGAATGTATTTATGTAGAGACTTTTAAAAGCACTGCAATCAGTGAATAACATGTAAACATTCAAATACACATTTCCTAATTCAAGGAGAGAGATGATGATGATGAACCGATGATGATGTCATTTTGAGATGATGAGGATGTCATTTTAAGATGATGATGATGATTATTGTCATTGTAAGTTTAAAATAGCAGTGAATAGCAGCAAAGAAAATTGTAAACACATATGAATGAAAAATATACAGGAAGAGCAATCAGTTGTGTTTTAAAATTGCATGGCCTTAAATTAAATTTACATTGTCATTTCAATGATTTATTTTCAGTAATCTTTATCTACACACACACAAATATGTTTTTTTTAGGTCATCAATGCATTTGTTTTATCAAAGACATGAAAAAATTCTCTCTCTGCACTACAGCAAACAGCAATGATGTCCTTGATAATCATTTTCATAAGAGGCATATACTAAAACTATGCAACTTCCCGGCATCAAAGTACTGGTCCATGAACCGTAGATATGGTTAAGTATGGTTATATATTGTAAGAATTTGTTTCTAGACTGATGTAAAGTAAATAAGATTAAAATAAACCTAAAAAGTATATCTTTATCTTTTTTTTATTGTGTAGATTTCTTATACATAAGAAATCATGATAGTTTAGATGAGTGATTGCCAGATCAAATTACTTTTAAACATATTTAAATTTTATTTTATTTTAGAAATTTTATATATCATTTATATCACACACACACTTAATTATAACACAACATGCTTTTATAGTTGTTAAGATTACATGATATTCACAAAACAAGTCCAACATCCACCAACATCTGAATTTGGACTTGGGCCAGGGCACTGACAGGGTGGAATTATCACGCTGTATCATTGTTGGGGGATTTTTCAGTGTGAATATTACCTTGAAAATCAATTTTTATATCAAAACACACTTTTAATT
>CM037795.1:13786755-13836755 GCA_021229015.1 Solen grandis
TGAAATTAATTAAACTTAGGTTATAAGCACATTTCATGTTTGAACGTATAAATTCATGCTTTGTAACGAAAGTAAAAAAACACACACACACACACAAAAACAACGACAACAACAAAAATTTGAATAACTTTAAATTGGACAATCCGAAGGCATTGGCATTGTAACGGCATTGTTTTGTGATTTTCAAACTGTTAGATAAATCAAATAAAGTTGGTTGAACTTCTGCATTATCTCATGAACAAACTTAAATTTATTAAAAAGCGAGTTTAAGTCTGATGCGTTATTTATGTCTAATGAATTTAGATCTACTTCTTGTGTCATGAAAATAACTACATTACAGAAGATAACAGCTCTCATCGCCGACATTGTCTGTAATACAGAAAGGATATATCCTGTCCATAGAGGTGTTCCATCAAATCTACCGGTCTCTATCGGTAAGTTATGATTAGCTGTTCGAAATTTAAAAAGACACATTGCTTCATTTTAATTTAAATGTTAAATACTTTACAAAGTGAGTAGTTTTGAATCAACTATAAATAACTCCTTTATTTGAGTTTTGTATACTTTCGTGCTAGTTTTGTTTGTAATGGTCGATATCATTTGCATAATTTCTTTGTTTAGATTTTTGTTTCGGATATGTTCTTGATATAGCCATTACTCAGGCTTTTCAACCAAGGTAAGTATGTTTTTTATTTTCTCAATTTATTTAAAATGTTCATTACTTTTGATATAATAAATTTGTATAATCGATAGCTACCAAAATGAGATGGACTTGGATTTACGTGCATTGGTTATTTTGCGGAAGAAGTTATTTTGAACTCTCTTTCTTATGCCAAGGTTTTCCTAGCCGAAAACTTCTGAGCCTTAAAGTAACTCCTAGATAATGATATTGTTCAGTAAAATCAAGCATTTGAGTTCCAAGTTTAAATTTGAGAAACATTTTTAGTTGTCTTGACCCGAAACAATTTACTTTCAGATGCCATTTGCAACAATGTCGTGAAAGATGTCCAGATTGTTTTGGATATCGTGAGCAGTGTCTGAGATGATAATACTGTCATCCGCATAAAACGGGATCAAAAGTTTAGCCACTATGAAAAGTTTTCTCAGTCATCAATCTCCGATTGCATCACTTTCAGGTAAGTAAATTTGCAAGTCAATTAAGAACAGTGAAAACAGAACTTGTGACAGATTTTCACCTTGTCTTACACCAATTTGAGATTCGAAAGTATCCGAAAATATACTGTTGTTTAACGCATGAATTAAAATGTTTAAACATATCATAGTACCTGGGAGAAGAACTTGCCATCTATAAAGTTCTGCAAATTTTTAAAGAAACCACATACAGTACAAAACATTTGTTTCGGTTGGAGACAAGATGGGCATCGTGTAAAATACTATGAGACAGATATAAAACAACATCAATAAGTCATTGAATATATATCTTTTATAAGATAACGAGAAGAAAAGATTAAACCTATTTTGAGGTGAGCATAAACCCTGCATTTTGACAAACAGAAAGGGTGCAGTTTACTGAGAAGTATCTAAGTACATAATTTCAAATTGTTCGACAGCGGAAGGTGTCAAGTAACATTTTTAAAGTGCATGTATTAGTAAAATGCAATGAAAGAGATAAGCTATTGGGACAGAGGTACACCTGTCACTGGCGAAAACGAAATGCGGTATTGTGATTGTAAATATTTTTATTTAAATGAATAATCTAATTGTCGTGTAGTTTCTTGTTGATAAATGGACTTGAGAAAACAATACATAAGAGAGAGAGAGAGAGAGAGAGTAAACAGGAAAATGAAAGCGATCTAAACAGTTCCCGTGAAGTGCGTTAAATTGACATAACGATCATCGTACATAGAGATGAAATAAAAACTGTTGCACGGGAAATTTCCAGCTCATGTTAAGGGTTAATGTAGTTTCAACGGTTACAGCAAGCAGTAAGTATTTATTATCTATGTAATAGATCTTAGTTAACCCTTTCCCTCATAGAGGACACCATGCGAGTAACTCGCAGGCTGATCAGGTGTTATGCTGTTCGCTGCTCCTCAGTGGTCTGGAAATGAGGATTTTGTAATTAAATTTGGTAAGGTTTAACTGTGGTGTTCTGCAGATCAGGCTTTATGTGGTACCTATTGAGTGCGTCAAAATGAGCCTATATGCGGGAAAGGGTTAACTTGAGCATCATTCTGGTTATCTGAAATTAATTTAACTTGGGTTACAAGGACATAAATTCATGCTTTGTAACGAAAGTAAAAAACAACAACAAAAAACACACACACAAAAAACAACAACAACAAAAATTTGAATAACTTTAAATTGGACAATCCGAAGGCATTGGCATTGTAACGGCATTGTTTTGTGATTTTCAAACTGTTAGATAAATCAAATAAATTTGGTTGAACTTCCGCATTATCTCATTAACAAACTTGCTTAAATTTCTTAAGCTATTTGGATTTTTTACTAAATAATTAAAAAGCGAGTTTAAGTCTGATGCGTTATTTATCTGAAATGAATTTAGATCTACTTCTTGTGTCATGAAAATAACTACAACACAGAAGATAACAGCTCTCATCGCCGACATTGTCTGTAATACAGAAAGGATATATCCTGTCCAGTAGAGGTGTTCTATCAAATCTACCGGTCTCTAACGGTAAGTTATGATTAGCTGTTCGAAATTTAAAAAGACGCACTGCTTCATTTTGATTAAAAAAGTTAAATACTTTACAAAATCATGGGTAGTACTATCAATAACTCATGTTAACTATCGTGCAAGTTTTGTTTGTATTGGTTGGTTATTGTTTGCCTAATTTCTTTGTTTAAAGTTTTGTTTCGGATATGTTCTTGATTTAACCATATATCTGGTAATCCAACCGAGATAATATGCTTTTTTATTTCCCCAATCCATTTAAAATGTTCATATCTTTTTGATATCAAATTGGGTAAATACCAAGATGAGATAAGTGTGAATTTGCGTTCATTGGTTCTTCAGAGGAGGAAGTTATTTTGAACTCTTTTTCTTGTGTCAAAGTTTTCATAGCTGAAAACTTCTGAGCCGTAATGGTAATATTGAGAGGACAGAGTGGTTAAATAATTTAACGGTTAGGTCGGTAGGTAGGTGTGCTTTACGAGATCTCATAAAAAGTAAATGAAGTGCCTTATTTGCTTGTTGGGATACGTGTGTGCCAGCTTTTATGTATGAACCGTTATTGGAACAAGTAACTTAAAGTTTATTATATTTCTTCGGTAAAATTTAAAATTGTGAATATTTCTTAGTTGTTCCGAAACTTTAATTTTTTTCATATTTATCTTCAGGTTCCATTTACAACAATATTCATGAAAGATGTCCAGACTGTTTTGGATATCGTAAGCAGTGTCTGACATGATAATAGTGCCATCCGCATAAAACGGGATCAAAAGATTAGCCACTGTGAAAAAGTTTTCTGACAAGCTCCGATTGCATCACGTTCATGTAAGTACATTTGCAAGTCATTAAAGAACAGTGAAAATAGTACTGGCGGCATATTTTCACCTTGTTTTACGCCAATTTGAGATTCAAAGTTTTCTGGAAATATACCGTCGTGTGAAACGCATGAAATACGTGTAATATGTTTATACATTTTAAATACTACCTGAAAAAAAAACCCAACCCCCCCCAAAACTTGCCATCAAAATTTTATGCCAAAGGCCTGGTCTCCACACTTTATCGAAAGCTTTCGAAAAGTCGATGTACGTACAAAAAAAATTCTTTTTTTCGTTATATCTATAAAGTATAAAGAGAAAATATGGCCTGAGCATGAACAATTCCTGAATCCAGTTTGGTTTTCACTATTTATGTCATTATGCTCTAGGTAGGTACAGAGTCTAGTATTTAGGATAGATGTGATTTTCAAACCTTACCAAGACAGCTAATTATTGTTATAGGACGATAATGTAACCTCAAGCTATGATTTGGGAGCAACCCAGTATCAAAAAAAAAAGTGTTACACTATGGAAGCATATTTTAGTTGCTTTGATGTACACGTTTAAAATATTGTCATACTGAATAGATGCTTTTGTGTTTTTAAAACTCTGTGTATATTTTGTTTTCCGAGTTCAGTTATTGGTCGTTCGAAAATATGCGAGAGTTTTTAATGTGATTTCGTCAAAAATGCTGTCTGTATTTATCGACTCAAAATGATAAAAATAATCCTTCATAGAGGGTGTTTCATATTTTTTTTGCTTTCATATTTAAGATTTCCAGTATTGTTTTGGATTCTTGTTATTTAAGTATTTAAGTTTATCTTTGGTGTTTGATATGGGAGTTCATTATTCTTTTATAGAGCTTACTTGCATTATGGAAATTTACTTTATTATCATTTGTTGGATGTAGGTCTTTGGCCTTGTGGTATTCTTCTACTTCTTTTATTGTAATGGCTAGCAATCATTTTCTGATTATAATGGTCATATTTTAGACCCTACGGTCAAGGATTTCACGTGTGGGTCCCGTTTTTAGTCACCTACCGGTGTTTACACCGGCGGGGGGACTATAGGTTTGCCTGTATGTCCCTCTGTCCGTCCGTCCGCCCGGATGTCCGGAAATCTGGATCCCACGTAACTTAAAAACCGTTTAAGATGATATAAGGAAACTATTATGGTATATGAATAGGTAGAAGTATGGAGATTATGCACGTTACTTTTTTTTCTCGGCACCAAAATTCTGGTTGCTATGGTAACGGAAAAATTATGCACCTCATCGGTAGGGGACTTATGTGATGCATTATTTTCTGAAGAGACAGTATTGGAAGAGACAGTAGTTAGATACAAGGGAGTCCGAGTGCTATACATTAGTTCATTTGGCGAATAGGCCTCTTGGTTCTTTTACGTGCCCGGTGTATAGCACCGATACACGGGAGACAAGTTCCTGGGTAGAACAAGTACTGATTACTTTATGGCGCTGAGGTCCGAACAATGGCTTATTGTTTTGGGGTTTTCTGTAAGGCTGAGAGAAACTGCTTTAAGGGAAAGTTAAGGTAGCAACCGCGTTAAATATTGATGTAATTCGTCCGTAACATGATTAATCAAGTTAGACGTAAGTTGTTCATTTGTTATGTCTTCGGTCATTGGGATTTTTGTTTTTATCTACTTTGTAAATAAAATCGTTAGATAGTTCGAATTTCCATTCTGGATTTGATGGCCTTTAAGTGTTAACATTTTAATTTTGGCAATGTGTAGAAAATGTATGTCAATAGTTATTGCACTAGGACCATCGGAATGAATCGTGACGGTTTCTGGCACTTCAAAATATGCCACAAAGGGAAAATATCAGACGTAGCTATCGCATAACCAATTAAAGATTTCTCACTTAATGTATAAGCGGCAAAATCTTTGTCTTTATGGATTCTGCCATTTAAAATAAAAAGGTTGTTTACTCTGCAAATTTCAATTAACCGTAAACCATTCGTATAGATTGAAATTGTGATCCTTTGAGCACCTCTCCAGTGGCACTTCTAGATTCTCCAAAACAGCGTATTTATGTAAAAACGCCTTGCTTTCAACATCGATTAAAAAATGTCACCTTAAGAAAGATCTGAAGGTTGAAAATAACACACATTTGCATTTCTACAATTTGCATCACCTATTTAAAGTACATGTTTCATTTACTTCATTTTCTAATTTATAAAAAAATTAGAGCCTTCCGTTGGTGTGTGCATGTATTGTGCCCAAGATAATTGGATCTTGTAAGAAAGTTAAAGTATTACTTAATTGTATCTCTGCAAGAAAACTGTTTGAGAAGCTGTGGTTTTGGATCAATAAAAAACACAGTATTTAAAAGTTAATGGTGCGTAGCTGGAAATAATTGACTTTGACCAGAAAACGTAGTTTTTGCGATTGATTGACCAAATGGCTCATTCCATCGAAAATGTTGGCCATTTTTTCCATTCAAATTCACGTCAAGTAATAAGTTAATATGGTCAGGAGTTCGTCAGCAGGACCCTTTTTATTTAGGCTTTGAAAATGTAAACTTAGTTTTACCCAAAATCGGTTAGAAATAAACAACAACAACAACAACAACATAAATACTAACATTGTAAATCCACTGCGTCTCGCGCTACTTGTATATACTGTATACCTTGTCATCGACTCCAGGTGATGTCATCGGATAGACCGGTGCGGTGGTGTTTCAAACATTCAATCAAGGAAATGTTGATGAAGTTTAACTACCATATGGGTCATGTGATCACCATATGGACATCAGAATGTTGCATGCATTTATATTTAGTAAGCAATTAGAGAAAACATTTTTTTTTAATTTGAAGAAAAAAAAAAGACTAAATACTTAATGAATATCTGCTCATTAACAAACAAACAAACAAAAACAAAACAAAAAAAAGCGCTACATTCGAATGGGCGAGGCAAGGTCATTTGAAGTAAGGTTCAGGTACTGCGGAGAGCTCACCAAGTTGATGCACGTGAGTTGTAGGCTGTGGTGGAGATTCTGTCTATCTTCAGTAAATTTGTTCATTTCTCAAGGACCATACACAAAGGGTTATTTTTCTGTGCTTTGGTCAATGTTAAAGTTTTGTGACAAACAGGCAAACAAACACAGACCAAAAATAATATGCCCCCTCTGTCGATCCGGGGGCATAAAAAAGTGGTGATCTAGAATTTGAGATTCTTTCGTGTAAAAAGAATTGAGATGTTTGTGATACGCGTGCCATGTTACTCATATTTGTCGAGAAATCCGACCTCTGTCTATCTTCAGTAAATTTGTTCATTTCTCCAGGACCAGACATTTACTCGTGTCTATTATATCCAAATGTGAAACTATTAATGCCTTTATTCACGTATTTCTTCTTTGAAAATGAAACGACTAATTACTTATTACAAGTCAACAAGACATTTGTTAATCACTGTAAAAACTGTGTCAACAAGTACTTATAGCCATACATTTCATTGAGGCCCTTCCATAGGAATAGTAAACTGCGTGGCAAGTTAAATTGAAAATACAATATTTTATTCAAACAGAACAAATTACATAGAATAGCAATGAAAAAACTGTACTTATTGGTTTCTACGTTTCTAATATTTTATAAAGATAACACAATTTAAACTGTATATAGGCATCACTTCCATTTATAATCCATTTATTGAGCTTTTTAATGTTTGGAAACCACTGTCTGCATTTTGCTACCTCGTTGTCAGTCATTATTTCTCTTCTGTGCCATGTTCTATCCCCATGTCTTAAGTAGCATCTGCAACTTGTTGACAAAGTAGGTCCAGTGAAAACGTATGTTCGGTATACCCTTCATAACTGTGAGGGTGATAAAAACATACTGTTAGAGCAAACTCCACACAGTGATCTCCTTTGCAAGCAACTGTAAGGGGAGGTAACTACTGCGGCGGAGTTTGACTGTTAAAGATGTTTAACAATATTGTTCCTGAAGACATATTAAACAGAGATAGGAAACTCCTGTATAAGCCAGTGGAAAATAGGCACACATCAGATCGTTGAATATTGCACACTTTCAAAAAAGAAAAATATTGAAAAATCACAGGAAAATGTAACCATATTATAAAATAATCATTTCTCTACTGCAAGGAAATATTTCAGTCTGGTTTATTAAATTATGATAAAAATGCAACCAGTATAGCAGAAATACAACACATTTTACGTACATAGTAATCATCATGCAGGTAATTTTCTATTTTACATGAAATATTTTTATTTCTTGACTTATTTTGATAAATGAAGTAGCACTTTGATTGTTATGTTATGTTCTGTAATAAGATACAATTTACTTTCACTTATCTTCAATGGAAAAAGAGATATTTGAAAACATGACTTTAAGAGAAATGGACAATTTGCTACGTGCTTTTGTGAGATTTAGACAAGCTGCCAATCTTTGTTTAATAGGTTTTTGATTGTTCCACATCATGGGAATAAGCACGATCACTGCCTACTTAAGTCTGCTTTGTCAAAGTGACATTTGTATACAAACACTTACTGTGAAATGATTAATTTTCGCTGGACGCTAATTTTCATCGATTTCTTGGAGGGTTTTATCCACGAGTACTAATCCACACGAAAATCTGTCTCTTACATAGACCTCACGTTTTCTTGATCATAGATCTACGAATTTATTTACGCGCGGAAGTACAAAATCAACGAAATTTAGTGCCAACGAAAACTAATGATTTTATAGTAGATAATTACGTACATGTCATGGGCACACATCCTGTTGGGTCTGTCCAATGATTTTTGATAAACGTATTGGGTCGTATGGTGCTAAATAGTGTAATTTAAAAACGAATATGGCAATGTGTCAGTCTAATGAAAACGTCAATTAGCCGACAACATTATATTTCACTGCTTAAACCAGGAATGTATACATGTATATGGAGTTGTCAAACTTTTATCATGAAAAAGTTTTACAATAGTCATCAGTTGTACGACTCAGTAATATTGAAATGATTTTAAAATGTTTTTCTGATACATCATTGAAGTGTTTTTGATTTACAACTAAGATATTTAGAATTGATTAATTTGGAATTGTACATGTTTTTCTGTATTTTTATCGATTTTATTGGAACTTGGATTTGAATTATTTGAGTGGAATTATTAACTTTTGTTTGTAATTTCGTCTTTAGGTTCATTTTATTATTGAACATAAGTAAATCGAATTTTTAGTTTTCAGCGGGTTACCACTATTTTAATTTTGGTATTTATTCTTAGTAGAATGTAAAAAGGAAAACTCAAACTTTAAGATTCTTTTTTTAAAACATTTGCCAAATGTTAAGTGTCCAAAAAATAAATAAAAAAAAACAACTAAAAACCGCGGTAAACATTTTTTTCTCACATTTTTAGAAAGCCTTTCTAGCAGAGGATTGAATCTGAAAAAATAAAGGAAACTGTGTTGTATTTTTTTCATGAAAAAATTTGAAATTTTCACCTGTAACTTAAAAAATACATTATAAGTTAAGAATTATGATAAAACATGATTTTGATGTGTTATTAAAGTACATGTATTAAGAATGTAATCTTTTCAATTTTAATACATTATTTTTTTTTCAACTGATTTCAGCAAACAGTAATTTCTTTTTGTACGTTTAGGATTTCTGTGATTTTTTTAAGTCGTGTGCTTTCAAAGAAAATAAGTCGAGGTATTGTCATCTTTCCGGTGTCGTTGTCTTAGCGTCATGAAAAACTTTAACCTCGGTCATAACTTTTAACCCTTTCCCTCATATAGACTCATTTTGACGCACTCAATAGGTACCACATAAAGCCTGATCTGCAGAAAACCACAGTTAAACCATATCAAATTTAATTATTAAGTCCTCATTTCCAGACCACTGAGGAGCAGCGAACAGCATAAAACCTGATCAGCCTGCGAGTTACTCGCAGGCTGATCTGGTTTTATGTTGTTCGCATAGGTCTTTTCATGGTTTCCTCTATGAGGGAAAGGGTTAAACAATGAAACCGTCTGTCATCAGACTTCATATACTTGTCCACTGTCACAAGGGCCTCTTTCTCATGACCTAATATACCTCCATCTTTTATTTGAAAAACCTAACAGACGAGCGTTGGCATCCATATGTGATGCTCTTGTTTTATTTTTTTAAGAGTGGAAGTGAGTTTTAGTTTCACTTCCTCATCAACAGCAACAACAAAGCCAACCGATGGTAAATACACTATGGGGCCTCCGTGGCCAAGAGGGTAAAGTCGCTGACTTTAAAACTCTCTCAGCCCCTCATAGCGTGGGTTCGAATCCCAGCAGGGTCATTCGGATTTTCATTCGAGGAAGCCTTCCAGCTGGCTTGCGGTAGGTCGGTGGTTCTACCCGGATGCCTCCGTGCATTCGGGGTCTTCCTCCAGCTGGACGTCGCTATATGACTGAAATACTGTCGAAGCTACGGTAAACTCAAATAGTCAAGTCAAGTACACTTTAATTGTTCATTTACTTCCCAAACAGGATTATATAAAACACCTAAATCTAAAGACCCGTCATCCCTTAAGATAGAAGACATATGGAATACCGTATAGCGAGTTTTTTTCTGCGCAAATACTGAAATTATGTGCAAAACATATTTTGTGCATTACAATGAGAAAACAAAGAAAGAGAACAAGGTGATTTTGGTGTTGCGTTTAACTTAATTGATACCTTACTGCACAATATATACCATAAAAAAACATTGTGAACACACTTGTTATGTAAAATATTAAAGATGTTTTTATTTAATACAAAGTCCAAAATCACAAGAATATGAAACAGTTACTATAACAATAACACTTTAATACTAAAGGCACATTATTTGATAATCTGAATTCATCACATCAAATTCTTGAAATGAATGTACATAATGTATGTCCACATTCTCTTCCACTTTCTACTTACCAAGTTTCAGCTAGTGGGATACATCGACTATATAGATATGTTTCATATTTTCAAACTTTTCATTAAGTACATCAAACAGAGACATCAAACAGAGAAAAATAAGAAAATACGTATGATTATTATCATGTAAGCATACTCTCACTCACTGTTTTTTTTTTTCTGACAAAACATTTACTTAAACAGCAGGTTGCAACACTTGGCATTACGGATTTATACAGAAACAATAAAACCCTGGCTGCAGAGATAAACAGAATATGAACTGCTTTCAAAATAAGATATTTATTATTGCTGTCCGATGACTTTGAACTAGAAATTAACAAACACGTGCTCGCGCCCCAGCGCTATTGCACGAGATTCTTTATGCCCCTGTTACACTAGAGCCCGTTTTGACTACGTCCTATAGGGCTCCCGAAAACCTTATAAAACGAGTTGACGTCGGGTTAAAACGGAGAGATTTAGCCAAAATATGGCTAGAATACAATCAACTAGTTCACACACCGTTGTTGACTCGACAATTCCGTCCTCAGACCGTCACAGACCGTTGACCATATACAACGTATTCAAACAGTTCTAGTCCGACTACAGCTAGTTCGCGTCCGTTTCGTTACTAGTTCTAGTTCGTTCCCGTAACGTCCACTCCCGTCCTTAACTCGACTACCTCGTTTGCAGACCGTTCAACTCGATCTCACTACGTCCTTGTCCCGTCCTCAGTACGTTCAGATCGTAACTGAGTGCAAGTTCTGGTCCGACCTATAAAAACTCGGCACTTTTCAGGAAGCCCTCATTCTAGTTTGACGCTACAGCAACGTCATCCATGGTAAATGCGTGACTTTTCTATGATCCTATGAGAGGACGATCCGTATTTATACCCTCCTGTTTTGATCGCACTGCAAACGGAATGGTCGTTGAAAGGACTGGATACAAACGCAACAATTCGTACTTGACACGGATAGAGCGTACTAAGGACGTACTGCAAACGCTTAGGACTGTGTAGAATCGTGTAAGGAACTATCTGTTTTGCTTTTATCAAAAAAGACGAAGTAAGGACGCACTAAAAACGTTATGCAATCTAGATAGGTCGGTCTCTGGATGAGATAAACGAGTTAGAAACTAGCAAGATCGTTGCGAGATCGCACATCTAACAGCAAGTCGATCGCACTACGTCCCAGAACGTCCTTAGTCCGTTTGCAGTACGACTGTTACGTTCGCAATACGACCATCTCGTTTTCGATACGATAGCACTACGTTTTATTTCAGAACGGTGTACCTTTTCAGAAATTTTGAGTCTGTTCAAAACTTTGGAGAGGCCATCTCGACCAAAGTCGTCCAAACTCGTCTATAACGATCGTAAACAGATATCAATACGTTGTTACTACGACCACTTCGTTTTCACGCCGTTCAAGCCCGTTTCGCTAGAACTTTTAGGTCGTACTGAGGACGAGTATAAGTGTAACAGGGGTATTTACAAAGAATTTGGCCTAGCACGTTCATACACTTGTTTATACATTCTTTAGCTAGTATTGTGAAACTCGATCGCTGTGCTATCAGGCACTTCTATCAGCAATGTTACATAAATTTGTTTTTATGAAGATCCAATCTGTGAATGCCTTGTTGCCAGGACTGATAAGACCTACATGCCGCTTCCTTGTTTTTTTTGAGAATGTTTGAGAATAATTGTATTGCATTTGATACGTGTATTTGTTATTTACCAGTCTGAGTCTTTTCCATCTACACAAATCCGTAGGGAACTTATGAACAGAGGGTCAAATTTATCTCAGTATTGCATTTTTATGTATTAATTGACATGGTAACATATATTATCAATTACAAATAAATGTATGTTTATGTCACTCAATAGCGTTACACTATTTATAATCCATGTTTTTTGCAAAAATCAAGTAAAATAATATGGGCCATAGGGAGACAGGAAATATTAAATAACCAATAGTGTTCATTTTTAATCATTTTTGAAAAAAAAATCTCAATTTTTCTATATATTTGTATTTTAGAAATATTAAGTGTTATCAGTAATAAGATGAATTCATTAATTTCTTCATACATTTAAACCGCCATATAAATACCGGAAATATTAAGAGTTAGCTCTTATAACCTCATGTTTAATTTATTATTTACTTCAAGGTCATGTTATGTTAAGAACTACTTAACGGAAACGAAAGCAAGTCATAAAATATTGAAGAGGATTTGTAAAGCATGAAATTTATGGCATGGGTATATTTTATTCAATGTTCGAAAAATATGGTCTTTTTTGCCAGGTGGGTATACTAACGGAGGTAAAGGTCTTGATAGAAAATTCTCTTTGGGAGTAAAAAGGCGAACACTATACAGATGACGCTAAAAAAGTTGGCCACTACGCAGATGTCTGCTTATACTGGTGACCTTTGTCACAGGTGACCGCTAATGCAGGTTACCGCTAATGCAGGTGACTATTAATACAGGTAAACGCTGATACAGGTGACTGTTAAGGCAGGATACTGCTAATACAGGTGACTGTTCATACAGGTGACCGCTTAAACATTCAAACTCTAATACAGGGACCTCTTATACAGATAACCGCTAATACAAATGGCCGCTCATATAAATGGTCGCTAATACAAACTTTTCGTGAATACACGTGACCGCTTATAAAGATGATCGCTGGAATAGGTGACTTTGTTTGAACATGGTGCATTTTAGGACAGCGCAAAATTATTACGGGCGTATTATGCTTCGACTCTCGGAGCTCTTGTTTATAAACTTATATTCACGTTTTTCGTTCACTATCACAAGCCCTGGAAGTCAAATTACATTTCTAATAGTAATTGGAAATAATGCAATTATTTGAACGGTTTCACTCAATTGCAGAAATGCAGTAATAAAGTTTTGAATACGAACACCTCTCATTCTCATCATAAGGTTGATTAAGATGTTAACAAACTGAAGTACAGCTAACAGGTATGTCACAATGACATGCCATATTAAAAAGAATACGCAATGTAGCTGCGTAACTAATGGAAATAAGAACCGGTGATCTACACGCGCACTGCAGATACTGAAATTAGCGACACTAATGATTAAAGATGTTTGTCCAACTAAGTATTATACATCTTTGTGGGCAATTCTAAACACTCGCGAAGATATATATTCGTTATTTCCTCCATTGCTGGAGATTACAGGAGTTTATATCATGTATTATACAACATAATAACAACGAAAGGAAAAACAAAGAACAACATATAAACTGAAAAGAATGCAACTGATGATGATACGGATGATTGTGGTGAGGATAATGATGATGCTAATGATGAACCAGCTGCTGATGTAATTGTGCACACGCACATAGAAATAAAGGGTTTGCATGATACTGTAAAATGATTAATTTTCATTGACATTAAATTTCGTTGATTAAATACCTAAGGGAATTTAGTGGGTACATGTATTCGTGGATCTTTGTTCTAGAAAACGTGAGGGATATAAGAGATAAGATTTCGTGGGGATTAATATTTGTGGGTAATACTGTCCACGAAATCGACGAAAACCATACACAAACATTAATGATTTTACTGTATGCATGGTATGATTGCAGATACGGTAATTAGGGACAACAATGATTAAGATATTTGGCCTACTTACATGTCCGACATAGTCGCAAAAAAGCGACAGAGATGAGTGTAGAAATAACTTCAAATAAGTAGGGGAAAAAAAAAAAAACATCAAAAGATTTTTTAATCATAGGTTGGTTAATTGCCATCATTTTCCACCGTTTGCAGTATGAACGATTTGTTCGACTCTTTGTTAAATGTTTTAATGAAGATACAAAGAATGCATGTATTCCATCAATCTTAAAAGAAACAAAAAATAATCCCAAAAACTTTCGCAACATTATCATCAAATCTTCAAAGGCATTTCGTTTCAATTTGCCTGCTTAATGTACCAGACTCGTTTTCTTTCTTTGTATTTTCCTGCATTCAGAGCAATATTTACTGTTCGTTACAGTTTGTGAATGCACATAGTTTGCACATTTATTAGTGTTAGGCTGAATTCAGCTGATCAAGTCAAGAGCTCATTGGCTTTAAACACTAGCGTTGATGAAAATGAAGGAGGCAGAGCTACCGATATTATACTGGAAAGTGGAGCTGTTTAGCTTCAAAGAAACTCTCCGTCTTTTTTATCTCGGCAGGCAAGAGTTGCCTGCATTGTTTGAAAATATCTGTCTTCTTGCTCCATTGAAAATAATCAATATTAATGGCGGATTTGAATTGCAAATTTTCAAGTTTTATTTTCACTTTTTATCATTGTTTATAGTTTCACTTTTTATCATTGTTTATAGATCTAATATTTTTGTCTATTAAAACAACAATGATTATCTATGAGTTTAAACGATAGTTGGTGTCCTTTACTTCTTTGAGCTTTGTTTTGACTCTTTTGTAACTTTATTGTTGATTGTAAAGATGATATCGTCATTTATACTATACTATTCTGAAACCCCTTATATCATATTATATTGAATTATATTATATTGAGGACACGATGGTCTAGTGATAGTCTGGCCTTCTAATGCGAAAAGCACTGGTCCAACCCAGGAACTGTTGAGAAGGATAAGTCTTAAGTTGTAAGAACTTGATTTTTTCAATCGACATAAGAAGAGTTTTAAGTTAAAATGTTATCATTGTTTTTCTACATGTACTTATTTTCAAATAAAATGCAAAATATAATGACACATCCAAAATGACACTTCACACGTTCCATCATTTTACCATGTAGGGATGACGTCACGCTCCTAGCGGTTTATTTTGCGGGCACAATGCCGGTCCCATTGGACGAGTGGCTGGAGTTTCCGTCCCGTGGTTCCGGTCTCTGCTCGTCATATACTAACGTCATCAGAATCAGAGATAGTTACTCATTTTTGTGCTCAGAATGTTAGAGTGGTTTTCTGGCAGGTAGGTCCGGTATCAGGATAATGTGACTGGGTGTGGTATCACACCAGCAGGACAGAATACCTCAGCATGAAACTATGGTTTTGTGGCTGTTTGACCCGGTATCAGGACAATTTGGGTGGCTGTGGTATCATGCCAAGAGTCCGATTTCGTGTGTATGCACCGACAGGATATTTCATGGCTGGTAGGTCCGGTTTCAGGACAATATGACTTGGTGTGGTATAATGCCACCACGACAGGATACCCCAGCATGTTACGGTAGTTTCATGGCTGGAAGGTCCGGTTTCAGGACAATGTGATTGGATGTGATATCATGCCACCATGACAGGATAGTCAACATGTTACGATAGTTTCATGGCTTGAAGATCCGGTTTCAGGACAGTGTGACTGAGTGTGGTATCATGCCACAAGGCCAGGATATTTCAGCATGTAACGATAGTTTCATGGATGTTAGGTCCGGTTTTAGGACAATGTGACTGAGTGTGGTATCATGCCACCATGCATGAGGGGATGCCTGAGCATGTAACAAAGGTTGCATGGCTGGTGGGCCCTGCATCAGTACATTGTGACTTGGAATGGTATCATGCCACCTGGACAGGATACCTTGGCATATTGGGGTGGTTGTATGGCTGGTGGGCCTGGTATCAGGACAATGAAGGGTTGGTGGGGGTGGTATCATGCCATAAAGCCAGGATACCTCAGCATGTTATGGTAGTTTCATGTCTTGTAGGCTCGGTATCAGGACAATGAAACGGGGTGGTATCATGCCACCAGGACCGGATACCTCAGCATGTAACGGTAGTTTCATGACTGGTAGGCCCGGTATCAGGATAACGAAACTGGGGTGGTTTCATGTCACATGGACCGGATACCTCAGTATGTTATGGTAGTTTCATGACTGGTAGGCCCGGTATCAGGACAACGAAACTGGAGTGGTATCATGTCACATAAAACGGGATACCTCAGCATGTTACGGTGATTTCATGGCTGGTAGGCCCGGTATCAGGATAATGAGGGGGTGTATCATGCCATCAGGACAGGATACCTCAGCATGTTACGTTAGTTTCATGGCTGGTAGGCCCGGTATCAGGACAATGAAGGGAGGGGGGTATCATGCCATCAGGACAGGATACCTCAGCATGTTACGTTAGTTTCATGGCTGGTAGGCCCTGTATCAGGACACTGAAACTGGGGGTGGTATCATGCCACCAGGACCTCAGTGTCGCAGTACTGTATCTGTCTTGTGCTGATAAAATCCACTGATAACTGAAAAAATACTGAAATACGGCATGAGTGAACAACAACTGCTACTACTATTTCAAAAAATCGAATCAGAAATAACAATAAAGGGCGTGAATGTCAAGTGCTGTAGCTGAAGTTATGTACCTATGATGAAGATAGTTCTGCGCGGAGAGATGTTTACTTGTCTTGACAATTTGCGTGATTTTCTTCCTTCGTCACGGAGACAACAAAGTGCAAGTACATGTGCATTGTCGATCATTCTTTATAAACCAAATTCCGCTGTCTCTATTTGACACCATCCGCGATATATCTTATCTCTCTCGTTTCTTTTTATAATAATCCACATGATAGATAGGTAGATAGGTGGGCAGA
Organism: Solen grandis; assembly: GCA_021229015.1. NCBI lineage: Eukaryota > Metazoa > Mollusca > Bivalvia > Adapedonta > Solenidae > Solen > Solen grandis. Next base: position 13,803,686 of record CM037795.1, read on the forward strand.
CGTACGGACGAACAATCGGACGGATAGATATATAGATAAATAGCATATCGCAACATATCATTACCAAATCTTCCTGCTCCGTCTTTATCATTGCCTATTGATGTCTGTTTCGTGTTTTGCTTTAATCATGTACAATGTACACATAACATAAACAAAGTGTATTACATTCTAAAGGAAACTTTCAACTTTGATAAATAAAACCATTTGACTTCGCCCTCAGCTTAACATCTTGATTTAAGTTTATTTTCAATTGTAAATTTGACTTCTCCGAGTGCACATTTAACTTAAAAAGACTTTTAAAATTTATGTTCCCATTCTAAAAGTTTGTATATACCTCTACTTAAGAAAACGACCGGGGCGCGTTTATAATCACTTGAGAAACACATGAAATGTGATAAACATCGGCCTCCTGGGATGGTGTTCCGCTTTGCTGCAACAAATATTTCGAGAGAAACTTAGTTAAGATACGTAAAGGTGTTTGTTGTATACACCGATCTTCAGAAAAGGTTGCGGATGTGTTTTACTTTTTTCACAGGATATTCATTTGGGATTATCTCTTTCGTAAGTAGTTTTTAATTATATTATGATAATGGAGATAGCAAAGCAGTATTTTCTCACATTTAGGTTATAACCAGATGTGTTTCTTACCGGACTATAGTACACATGTACAGAGAGAGAGAGAGAGAGAGAGAGGGAGGGAGAGAGAGAGCTAAATGTTATGCCTAAACGAACATGTTATTATCTTGAATGTTATATCAATCACAAAAGGGGATCTCCGTGACCATGTGACTACCTTTAACGAGCCCCTCACCCCTGAGGGTTCAAATCACGACCTGGTTACAGCAAGTTTGATATTTGTCGGTGGTTATACCCAGGAACCTCTGTGCACTCTCGGAGTCTTCCTCCACCTGTAATTAGCCGGGTACCACTTGGAGACTAAGAAACTGTCGCAGTGACGGTTAATTTAAAAACATAATTTTCTTTCTGGTACAACCCCAATAGTACATAGAGGGATTGTAAAAAAACAACAACAAAACAACAACAAAAATATATTAAAATATAACTATAATGCGAAAACGTCTCTTGAAACACGTCAGTGCTGGAGACAGTTTCTTCCCCAGATTAGTTCAATAAGCTGAACCGCTTTACTCAAAATGTAAAGGAACAATTCACATTTCTTCTCAATGGCAGAGATTTTGTCCGTTTGTCATGTACACCACACACATACGTTCTCGTCACTCGATTTAAAATTGAAGCAGGTTATCAACATGATTCGGTAGAATACGTGTCCACTAGGAAGATACAATATCAACAAGCTACCCGGACGTAAGGATCACAAAAGTTCCAGTTGGGACCACTTTTCTCTGGTCCATTACTGTTGAATTACATATAACGACCACTTCCATATTAAGACCACCTTACTATTGCGACCACTGTTTTGAGGATCCTGTTCAGTAGAGCCTTAAACAAGAATTACTCAATATAAGGACCAACTTACTTTTGGGACCATTTTTAAGGACCCTTTACTGTAGAGTCACATATAAAGACTACTCCGATATTAGGACTACATTAGTATTGGGATAATTTTTTCAGGACAGTAGAAAATCAAATAAAAAACCCTCGGTATCAGGGTCACCTTACACTATTGGGACCACTTTATTCAGGACATTTTACAGTAGAACCACATATAACGATCATCGATATTAGGACAACCACAGAAGAAAAAAAAAAAAAAAAAAAAAAAAAAAAAAATCGGCTTAAAGACCACCTTTCCATTAAGGTCACTGTTTTCAGGACGCTATACAGTAGAAGGTTTGTTACAAAAACCTCGGTTTAAAGACCACCTTTCCTTTAAGGTCACGTTTTCAGGAGTATACAGAGAAAGTTTGTTACAAAAAACTCGGTTCCTTTAAGGTCACTGTTTTCAGGACGCTATACAGTAGAAAGTTTGTTACAAAAACCTCGGTTTAAAGACCACCTTTCCTTTAAGGTCACTGTTTTCAGGACGCTATACAGTAGAAAGTTTGTTACAAAAACCTCGGTTTAAAGACCACCTTTCCTTTAAGGTCACTGTTTTCAGGACGCTATACAGTAGAAAGTTTGTTACAAAAACCTGGTTTAAATCAGGAGCTATACGTAGAAAGTTTGTTACAAAAACCTGGTTTAAAGACCACCTTTCTTTAAGTCACTGTTTTCAGGACGCTATACATTTAAAAATTTCCTTTAAGGTTTTGGCCTTTCCTTTAAGGTTTTGGACGCTATACAGTAGATCCTCATACAACGACCGCCTCGATATTTATTCAATCCTGCGCACATATTAAGGTAAAATGAAAGCGGAGTATGTAAATAATCAATAAAATATAGAATGACCCAATGAACACCCTACCATTGGGAATTCTTTTTTTCCAGTCTGACTAAAGCGCACCTCCTCTATAAGTTCGCTCTCAGAAGATCGCGTAGTTTAGTCAGACTGGCTGTTTTCAGGAACCTCAACAATGACCACTTCGATAATAGAACCAACACCGATAGAGGCCACCTTTGTCGAGATCTTTTTCACTTTTATGTAATTTTATTGGACCTGATTGTCAAACTAAAAGACGACTGGTTCCCGGTCTTAGTACTGAGTTTTCATTCTGTCACTTCTTGGGTACCATGGGTTAAAGTATAGGTCTATGATTCGAGATTTTACCATGCATCAGCTATTTATCAAATAATTTTATGTTGATCAATAAATAAGAAGACAGGCAATTAAACGAATTGATTATAATAAGGCAAAGTACTAGATAAGTTGGTGGATATAAATGGGACAATATATAAAACATCTTAGCAAATTTATTTAAAATAGTTTGTTTATAATGATATTAACACTAAAGGAGAGACAGAGAGCACGCGCGTGCACAAAGACGCACCTGCCGGCACGCACACATAAATACATCGAAGTATTTACATTTATCCAAGACATGAAATCTACTCTCAATTCTGAGTCCAGACCAACCATAATGACATACATCTTAAATAAAGAAAAATTAACAAACCATTGAACAAAGGAAATTATTTACCATGTATCGCATTTGACAGAAACACCTTCATACAACGTACGTTTAGTGCGATAGTTTGTTAGTGATAAATGTTTCAAGGTGTACAAGCTTGCAAAATTTTAACCTCTTATCATGCTAATTACATGTTCAATTTGTTGTTTTACAATTGATTTTCTTTCCTTTGTGGCATATTTAACGTGACCCAGTGTCAAACTCAGGTTGTGTTGCACTGCGTTTGTGTGGTTTTGCTTTGTTGTAAAACAAGTCACAGTTGTGCTTTTTTATTTCACCCCTTTCAGATGACAGAGTGAGAAATGTGAAAGATATTTTCAGTATTTCACCCAAACAAGGTATTCTTTCCCTTTAACTATTCTATAGGGATTTCGTTAATATTAAGGTTTAAGGTAAAGTCCCTGTAATGGTTCCGCTACATTTCGGACCTCATGGCCTTCCACTGAGATAACCAAGGTTTCCTAATGTTTCATTAGGGTATCTTGGTTATCTTGGTTGAGGTTAAGTGGTCCAAGACGTAGCGGAACCATTTCAGGGACTTTACCTTAGATCCGATTAGATAGATACTTTAATGAAATTACTTCAAATTTGAAGAATTCTTTTGTAATGGTCTACTTTTGGCATAAGTTACGGTTAAAGTTTTCCTGCAGACATACTCATATGTAGAAAGGTGTCTATTGATGAAAGAAAGATCAGGAAAAACAGGAAAGAAAGAAAGGAGATTTACAGGAAATTGTCCATCAGGAGTCTTCTTCATTTTATGATAATGGAGTATCATGAAAAAACAAGACATTACTCTGCATACAGCATAAATCAACTTGAATTTAGTTTCTGTAATAATCGCGCCCCCCCCCCTCCCTCTCTCTGTTTTGAAATGGACTGCCTTTCTTTTCCTTTTCTATTCTCGTGATTTTATTTCAGTTCTCATCCATCCATCTTTTTATTCTGTCTTATTCAGTTATGTTATTGCCCATACGCATTCACTGTCGATCCTTGTCTATTATATCTTCACTTCACCGCGGGGAATTTTAGAATTCTACCCCTGTCATCTATGATTTATGATTTATGATGAACTTGACGTGTTTTTTGTTTTGAAGGTTTTTATAAGATAATCTTACGCGCCGGAACGACATTTTTTCTTTTCAAATAGCTTAAGCGTAACTCAATGAGAAGAAAGAAACTAAAAATGACTTATCGAGATGTTATGTCAGTGTGGTGAAAACACGACCAGGCAGTCACATGACCCACCTACTATCCCAGAATATTCTATTTCAAGACTGATAAAATCAAACATCTCCCTTATTTGCATTTTTTGTTGTCTTTTAGGTCCCACTAACAGTATCTAAGTAACTCATAGTCTGTCTACTGGAGATATACATAATACTGTTTCTATGGAGCCTTGCTCTGTAGATATGTATATCAATACATTTTCCAGGCACTTTGTCTAAGCTGGGGATCAAACCCACGACTTTCCGCTCCAGAGGCCGGTCGTTCTGTCTTAGTTATATTAGAAACATGAGCTATGTGTTATTACATACATGGGTGTTTCTTAGTCGACAAAAGAAATGAAAAAGAAAGTTGGTGAATAAGTTGATATATAATATATATATATTTATAGAACAGAACAGAAATTTTATTTGGACTTAAGCTCATCGTCATACATCACAGATATAAATATAATAAATTTGGATGTTTTGACGCATGCACTCGAAGATACACATTTTTTATACTTATTCATAATTTTACTTAGAATTACAAAGCTTTAGTACGTTATATATATATAAACACACACACACAATCACCGTTCATATATATATATTTATACATTAACTCATTCACAAACTCATATTTATACTGAACAATAGTTCTCAGTTCGGAAATTTACATACACTAATACCAGCAGTATAGACCGTATACCAGGAAACCAAGGTGCTTCGTATGCATGTCTATGTATGACCTTTATTGACTTTTGGATTAGTTTTTGGACAAAATTAAAGTTAAATGTATTTATATACCCACGTTAATTTGTAGTTAGGAATGCGGTTGATGAAAAAAAAAACCAAAAAATAAAAACATCATGGGCATTTAGCTGGGTTTATTTTTACAATCACAAAATGTCAAACATCAGTAATATAAGGCAAGACTAGACTATTTGAGTTTACCGTCGCTTTGATAGTATTTCAGTGATATATAGCGACTTCCAGCTAATTACAGGTGGAGGAAGACCCCGAATGCACGAAGGCATTCGGGTAGAACCGACCTACCGCAAGCCAGCTGGAAGCGTCCTCACATGAAAATCCGAATGACTCTGCCGGGATTCGAACCCATCCGGTGAGGGGCTGAGTGAGTGTTAAAGTCAGCGACTTTACCCTCTCGGCCACGGAGGCCCCAGTAATATAAAGGATAGGTGAGGGGAGAACCATTGCGTTCAAATGCATGAAATATTGCTGCTGTAAAGTACTGCAACAACAGCAGCAACCACAATTGCTGCAACTACTACTAATGATGCTGTTGATAATATAGTAATAATAATAATTACAAGAAAGATGTTATTGTTATTGTTAACGATGATGATGAAAAATGAAGTAAATTTATTTTATCAATTGCCCTATCTAGATTTAAGGAATAGTATATTAGTATTTATATCACTTTTTATCGGTTAAATAATATAATCTATAGTTGGCTTCATTACCACGATTAAGTGTAGTTCAGGGAAGGGGTCTTAAGAATGAGATTGTCCTCTTATCAAGGTGTTCGTAAATGTAAGGAGGTTCTATTACTGATTTTTAGGTGTTCTGAGGTTTTCGACTGTGTGAGGTTGGTAGATTATTGAGGTTTTCGTAATAGTGAGGTGGTTATATCATTGAGGTATTCGTAATGGTGATGTCGATATATCATTAAGGTGTTAGTAAAAGAGAGATGGTCATATTATGGAGGTGTTCGTAAAAGTGAGATTGTTGTATTATGAGGTGTTCGTAAATGTGAGATGGTTATATAATTGAGGCGTTTGTATTAGTGAGTTGGTTATATCATTGAAGTATTCGTAATGGTGAGGTCGATATATCATTAAGGTGTTCGTTTTGGTAAGGTCGATATATCATTGAGGTATTCATAATGTTGAGATCGATATTTTTTAGGTGTTCGTAAATGTGAGATCGTTGTGTTATTGAGGTGTTCGTAAATGTGAGATAGTTATATTATTGAGATGTTCGTATAAAGGAGATGGTTATATAACTGGGTGTACGTAATAATGAGGTGGTTATATTATTGAAGTGTCCGTTAAAGAGAGATGGTTATATAATTGAAATGTTCGTAAAAGTGAGATGTTCATATTATTGAGATGTTCGTAAAAGTGAGATGGTTATATTATTTAGGTGTTCGTAAAAGTGAAATTGTCGTAAAAATTAGGCGGTTCCTTCACTGAGGTGTTCGTAAATGTGAGATGGTCGTAACGGTGAGGTGGTTCTGATATTGAGGTGGTGGTATAAAAATGGCCCTATCATTGAGGTATATGTGTTAGATTGTACGGTATAAACTGCCATTCCATGTTGTATAATGTATCTGAAAATTCTTTGTCAGACATCAGTTAAGCGACCATGGCGTCGGATTTTATAAGAGAGCTCTCGGCTGCGGCAGATACCAAATATCGGGAAGGTGTGACCGTAACATCTACACGCTGTGATGATACAGGAGGTCTCCATGTTTTAACTGAGCTACAAGGAAATAAACCACACCGATACAGGCCCTGATATCAGATAGCCAGGTTAATCTTAATGATATTTAATCATACGTAATTTATAGCCTGTGAAACTCGTTTCTAGCGCCCCCCCCCCCCCCCACTCTCCACGACACCAGGCTCCAATGTTTTATCACCTTAAACACACGAGAGATATATATTATCAGGTACTTCACCTCTATACTTATTTTCTTGCCGTAGATTTTGTAACATAAACAAGGTACTTTAAGTTAAGAGTGTTTACAAAACAACTCAAACACGTTAGTGTGGTTTATCCAAGTAATTTTTTTTTAATTTAGGTATTCTGGAATGACAATTATCAAATATTTATTGCAGTATATTAAAATTAAGGTACAATAAACAACTAAAATGAGGATACGTATAGTCTATTTTCTGTAAGGCTCTATGCTACATTAACCTTGCAGACTTCCATATTTCCTAATATACAGCATTCAGTATACGCACATCCTTCTATGATAGCATCATCACAAAATACAATACATTTTCCACCTGGATAGTGATACAGTAATCATAATGATTGCGATAAGAGATAATAAATCTCGGCAGACGAGAGCAGCTGTTGATTGTGTCTGCCTTATTTGATAGGGTTGACAGTAGTTCAGTCCCCCTGGGACTTAAATTTGTACGTGAAATCGCGCAAAATATCACACACTCTGACAACAACGCAAAACATAGAGCTCCGCGATGACATCTGAGCGCTGTGTTCGGACGCATGAGCTTTATGCTTTTTGTCCTGACCAAAAGGTATCCAAGAGTAGTTTTATCCGTTGTGTCCTTACGTAGAGGTCTGCAAGATGAGCTTTTTTGTGCTGTGCCCTGGCGCATAGGTATTTGATATTAGATTTGTGCTTTAAATCTTGATTCAGAGGTATCTGAAAGGATTGCTATTCGTTTTTGGCCTGACGCAGAGGTTTGTCTGCACGTTGTGTCATGCATCCACTATGAGATCCTGACGGGAAGGTATCAAAGTGGAGATATATGATGCAGATGTCTACTAACGCATAGGTATCCAATATAGGTTTTATGCTTTGTTTGCTGACTCAAAGGTATCAAAATATAAGTTACACTGTATCCTGACACAAAGGTCTACAAGAAAATCTATATGCGCGCGCACCAGCGCATATTTATGTGTCCAATACGAGTTGTCAGTTTTGCATAATGGGTAGTTAAGACATGATAGTTTATATGATGATAATGCTAAATGTTGACGATGATGATGATGATTTCGACGATGATTGTGATTTGTGTCATTGTGGTACTGTCGAAAAATAAAGGAATAGCAAAGTGCAGTGAAGCAGATAACGACAACATAATGAATGATATACTGCCGATATGACGATATAACTGCCAATATTACGTTTAAACAAACAACATAAATCATCACAAGTTGTTCAGCTTTCATCCATGCTCAGGTAAAATGTTCACGTTCATGATGTATAATCGATAGTTCATGTCATGTATGCTAATTAATAATGTTGACTGCGCCTATCAGATATATAAACTTTGCAAACCTGCATCATTATGCAGCTGAAATCGGATATGTCTCGGATTATATCCATATTGTTCTGTAATCACGTCTGCTGCTAACGCAGACGATTAATTACACTCACGCCGCCCATATTCGATTATTAAGCAGCTGTTTACAAGGGTTGTCGCGTGCACCTAACAAGGCATTAGTGATGATACTTATGTCATCGTTTGCTGTTACGTCTATTGTTCACCCTCTGAACAGAAATATACGCTCCAACGCAAGGGTTCGTGGATGAATGGAGGGACTCATAACGTATACATTGCAACATTACAATTGACCATTACACCAGAGGATCGGCAATACCCGGTATAATTCGCTGATTGAAATTGACCAATCGGTGACTAAGGGTATGATTTTTACACCAGCATGTAAAGTGCTCGTTGATTTACGTAGGTTTATGTCTCATTTCGGAGTGAAATGGTCAAAGTCCAGCCATTCAACCCGTGCCCATGCCCAGCATATTTAATTTATTTAACCAAATAATGTTTGTTTATTTGTTCGATTTAACGTTCCACCGACAGAATTTCAGTCATTTGGAGACGATGTCTACTTTAGACAAATATAGTGCTGCCACACTGCAGTATCACGCCGTAGACATATGGTATGATACCACACCCAGTCACATTATCCTGACACCGGGCCAACCAGTTCATGCTGACTTTGGTCGCGGCTTGGGATCAAACTCACGAACCCAGGATTGCCGGTTGGGTTGTTGATTGTCCTATACTAAATATAAAGGCCTGGGAACAATACACCACCTTTCTAAAATCTGATGCATCATTTATGACCATATTTTGAGAACATCAACAGACACCGGCAACAAAGAAAAATTAACTACCTCCGGTGTATGTCAAGACAATAAATACAGTTGATATATATTGTTTGTTACCTTCTGTATCATGTTTACCGGAAGAATGTGTTATGAAACGGGCCTAGTTGTCATTAATTTCTATTTTTGACAATTATATCGTGCTTTTGCTAGGTCGGTTGTTCAACTCGGTACCTGTTTGCATTCGGGATCTTCTGTTTGACTGAAATCTGTCACAGTAATATCACGGTAAACTACCACTGATACTATATATATATGTATAATACTTCTTTTCTCGGGTTCAATCGACCGAAACCACCTGCGGAAAATTACAGTTATAAGTATAGATGCTTTAATTCATTGGATACAAATGATGGCATTTTAACAACTAGTAAATCTCCGGCCGCGACATACCAAAGTCGTACAAAATGGTACTGTTATAGCTCCCTTGCTTGGCGCTCAGCATATAAGGGTAGTTGCAGGACTGGTTGACCCGGTGTCAGGATAATGTGACTGGGTGTGGTATCATGCCACATGTCTACGGCGTGATACTGCAGTGTTGCAGCACTATATCTGCCTTAAGTAGACATCGTCTCAAAATGACTGGAATACTGTCGGCGGGACGTTAAACCCAACAAACAAACAACTAGTAAATATCTTAAGGTAATTCATCCATCATTGAATTATAAGTGCTTAAAATACTTCAGTGCAGATGCAAGCATCCATTGACTGGGAGTTATAGGCTCTTTTGTTCAAAGTCTACATGTATAAAGGCTTGCATTTACTCTAAAATTTCCACGACCACTTGGGGGACCATGATCACAATTTAATGATGATGGATTACTTTAATGATTTATGTGTTAAAGTTATCTAATATATAAGCCATTAGAAGTGTCTTGACTTTTCACCTTTAACAGTGTATACCGAGACGTTAACATATTTGGGTTTTGTTTTATTCAAAGGGCTCATTTGAGTTTGAAATATTCTATGTTGAATGTCAGCTAAAGATATGGCGATGATGAAAAGAGGAAGATACAATATTGTCACTTTAATTTGTAATGTCATTTCTCCTTTTATCGCAACATGCAGTATATTTATCAAGTGCAATGCTAGAAATATGAAATGTCATTTTCAGTTAACAAAATTAAATTATAAATTCAGGCTGCATGTAAGCATCATCAAGTAGCGTCCTGACAAGTTGATAAAGAAATATAAGGGTACAGGCTTTGCAATAGTTAGAAGAACAAACCATTATACAATATTTCAATATTTTAGGAAACTTGATGTTAGTGAGTATTGTTGAAGGTTACTTCAACCAGGTTATTTCTTTTTCCTACTGCGGTATCACCATGCACCTTTGTTATTTTTCATTTTTCATACTTAAATTTTTCCGGAGCATAGCACAAAAGGTATAAGAGGTATCAACATAAAACTTCATTGGTAGATAGATCTCAATGAGAAGAAGTGCAACGTACATGTATTTTAAATGTTTAATTGGTTTAAACTAAATATATTAATTAAATATACTTGAAGAAAGACCAAAAATAGACATTTGATTCAATTTAAGTCAATGTTTTATTGTACAAAAGGCCTCCGGCCCATATACATAATACATGTTATAACATACAACACACGTGATAGCAGAAGGTAATATTTGAAGGAAAAAAACAACAAGATTCGTCATTGAAATATTAAATATATTCAGTTCCCATTAGTTCCTTTAATCAATGTCAGTTGAATATCTTCTCATTTGTTTTTCGGACTGACAGATTTTCTTTTGATCTGACAAAATTTTTTGTACTTGTCAGACAAAATGTCTGACCGATTTTATTTGCCTTTCGTGATGTCTGCAATGGATTCAAGTCCCGGTCTGGCAGCACATTTGTTGACTTGGTCAAATAAACGATGGATGTACTTTTGTGCGTTTTAGGTATGTACAGTTTCTGGTAGTTTGGAGAGGTCCATTTTCAACCACAGAAATGCGAAATTTTGATATTTTCATGATTATGCAATTTACTACCGCGCTCTACGTAATAAACACAGAGCTTGCAATTCATGAACGTGATAAAATTTTGATACTTCGGTTATCTATGATTGGCTGATGCAAAAACAATCCACACTCTGACGTCATCTTCGAGTCTCTCCGAAATTCACTCGGATGATTCCGGAGATAGGCTTATATAACGAATAACGATTACCTACTGCCTCATAAAGTCGAGTAATGGCTCGTGAAACTGAACGCTCTTTACTCCTTAGGCTATTAACTTGAAGAAATAGGTAAATGTTTACGATTTTGATATTATATTGTACCGCCGACCGTATTTTTCAGCTCTGAGCAATACAGCACAGAAATAAAAAAACAAAAAAAAAAAAAACTGATCTTTTCCCGGAATTTTATATTAAAAGAAAAAAATCATCTGAGTATCATCTGAATTAAAAAAAAAATACTTTGAATATCTAAAAAATGTGATTGATGTTACAGTGAAAGAAATTTACGTTCGGTAGAAACATTTCGGTAATTTGTGCATTCATTTTATTGTAATTACCGATTTACCAGGGCAAGATTTGAAGCTGAAACATATTTTTCCTAAGAAATAATACCTTTGAATAAACGAAATCTTAACTGCACACTGTCTACTGCAACTAAGTATATGATTAAAAAGTTTTTTTTTTTCTCATCCGTTTTTGCACAGTTATTTTTAAAATAACAGGCGAATATGGATGAAAACATCGTCGGAAACCCACGGTTGTTCAGAGATTTGGAAATTTATTTTATTTTCATTTTCAATATAATTATATGTTATGTGTGTTTATGTTTATTATTAATATCGATGATGATTAAAGTTTATGTGGAAAAATCTGATTCACATATGGTCCTAATAAAATATTAGCGCAAAGTCTCAACGACGATACCGCAGTTCAATTACATTAAGTGTTTGAAAAAGAAGTGTTTTCTGGAGCAATTTTATATACAAGTATAAAATAAAACGCTGATTAAGACGAGCCAGAGTTTACTAAAGCCCTTTCCTGAGCCGAATGAATGGTGGTAGCAGTTTTTACAGCTGTTTGAAAAGCTCCGATCGAAGCAAAATAATTGTAGTCATAACAAAAACTTTCATGTGAGGAAGTCTTCCAGCTGGCTCTGTAGGTCGGTGGTTCTACCCGGATGCCTCCGTGCATTCGGGGTCTTCCTCCACCTGTAATTAGCTGGACGTCGCTATATGACTGAATTACTGTCGAAGCGACGGTTAACTCAAATAGTCACGTCAAGTCATAACGAAACAAGTTTGTATCAGAACAGATAACGATTGATATTTTTCTAGTTGCAAAGAAGACAAAATAAAAAAGAAAACTCGAAATATTAGAAATAAAGCGTGGTACATGTAGACATGTTTTAGTGTATCGCATTTCCCGAATAAACTGTACAGTGTTTGGTACCACTGGCAGCTCTGACATAAACTATTGCGGTAACACGATTTCAAAGTTTATTAAATGCCAAGAAACTTGAACGGCATGAAATAAACAGCTCTGAACTATTTGCACTGTTCTAGACTGACACGTAATACTGGCTATGAATGCCGTAGTGTTATGTGACTCAATAAACAATCTTTGTTATTTTATCCTTCGTCGGAAATCTGGTTCCTTAAAATTTGAGTGAAAAGGTTCGTGTGAAAACTATCATTTAAACTTGATAAATATGTTATCCAACCCTCTAATATCAATGAATTTCACGTTTCTTTCTGTAGAAAGAAACATCCCACCTTGACATTGACCAATGCTCTATTTTAAGACAGAAAACATTAACCTTGACCCTTCTTATTAAAAATATAAAGTAGAAACAAGTTCGTTAGAGTCAAGACTATTTCAAGTTTCAACATTGGCTCATCAGCTGCGTTTGGGTATTGCAGTCCATGCATGGCTGGTTGGGGAGATGGAGAGCGTGGCGGGACATGACAGTACTTCACAAAGTGAACATAAACGAATTAAAATAATCCCCAGTACGCTTAACAACGTTCAATAAGTTGGTCTGATGCAAATCTTCCTCTTTTGTAATGGGGGTGCAAATAAAACTGTAACATAGATACTTCAGATGCGGGAAATGAATAATTTGCACTTAGCAGGCAGTTATTTAGTAATACGATAAAATCTTGTAACGTGAAACCTTGCAATCTACAGATGAGCTAAGTAGCGTATACAAATGCTGAATGCCATTCTTATATATCGGTTAAGCAAGTGCAGTTTGTTTAATACCGTTAAACATTTCTCACGAAACTTAGGAATTTGAAATTTCTATCATTTTTTGTATACTGTGAAATCATTAATTTTCGTGGGACACTACTTTTCGTCGATTTATTGGCGGGTTTTATCCTAGAATATTAATCCCCACGAAAGTTTGTTTATTATATAGACCTCACGTTTACTAGAACAAATATCCACGAATAAATATACCGACGAAATTCCCATAGATACATAATCAGCAAGATTTAATGTCAACGAAACTTAACGATTTTACAGTAGATGAATCAGTACTCACACATTTCCCGAGCGTAGTATATAGGAATGATCATGTCCATCAGTGTAATTTCCATGTCCGGACTGTAACTTAGTAACCTTATGATCCTTGAAGTTTAGACTTTGCACAAAAAGCGGTTCCTGTCCAGATAATGGCACGATGTTCCATAAGCTCATACTTGTGCAAAGGGTTGCCTATATATGACCTGAACTTGAAATTCGTGTCCGCAATGTAACAAATGTTGGTCCTGACCAGATAATGTGATGACCTGTTTACAAGGTTATGGTGGTTCGATCAGATAATGTGATGACCTGTTTACAAGGTTATGGTGGTTCGATCAGATAGTGTGATGACCTGTTTACAAGGTTATGGTGGTTCGATCAGATAGTGTGATGACCTGTTTACAAGGTTATGGTGGTTCGATGAGATAGTGTGATGACCTGTTTACAAGGTTATGGTGGTTCGATCAGATAATGTGATGACCTGTTTACAAGGTTATGGTGGTTCGATCAGATAATGTGATGACCTGTTTACAAGGTTATGGTGGTTCGATCAGATAATGTGATGACCTGTTTACAAGGTTATGGTGGTTCGATAGATAGTGTGATGACCTGTTTACAAGGTTATGGTGGTTCGATCAGATAGTGTGATGACCTGTTTACAAGGTGATGGTGGTTCGATAGATAGTGTGATGACCTGTTTACAAGGTTATGGTGGTTCGATAGATAGTGTGATGACCTGTTTACAAGGTTATGGTGGTTCGATCAGATAGTGTGATGACCTGTTTAACAAGGTTATGGTGGTTCGATCAGATAGTGTGATGACCTGTTTACAAGGTTATGGTGGTTCGATCAGATAGTGTGATGACCTGTTACAAGGTATGGTGGTTCGATCAGATAGTGTGATGACCTGTTTACAAGGTTATGGTGGTTCGATCAGATAGTGTGATGACCTGTTTACAAGGTTATGGTGGTTCGATCAGATAATGTGATGACCTGTTTACAAGGTTATGGTGGTTCGATCAGATAGTGTGATGACCTGTTTACAAGGTTATGGTGGTTCGATCAGATAGTGTGATGACCTGTTTACAAGGTTATGGTGGTTCGATCAGATAGTGTGATGACCTGTTTACAAGGTTATGGTGGTTCGATCAGATAGTGTGATGACCTGTTAACAAGGTTATGGTGGTTCGATCAGATAGTGTGATGACCTGTTTACAAGGTTATGGTGGTTCGATCAGATAGTGTGATGACCTGTTAACAAGGTTATGGTGGTTCGATCAGATAGTGTGATGACCTGTTTACAAGGTTATGGTGGTTCGATCAGATAGTGTGATGACCTGTTAACAAGGTTATGGTGGTTCGATCAGATAGTGTGATGACCTGTTTACAAGGTTATGGTGGTTCGATCAGATAGTGTGATGACCTGTTTACAAGGTTATGGTGGTTCGATCAGATAGTGTGATGACCTGTTTACAAGGTGATGGTGGTTCGATCAGATAGTGTGATGACCTGTTTACAAGGTTATGGTGGTTCGATCAGATAGTGTGATGACCTGTTTACAAGGTTATGGTGGTTCGATCAGATAGTGTGATGACCTGTTTACAAGGTGATGGTGGTTCGATCAGATAGTGTGATGACCTGTTTACAAGGTTATGGTGGTTCGATCAGATAGTGTGATGACCTGTTTACAAGGTTATGGTGGTTCGATCAGATAATGTGATGACCTGTTTACAAGGTTATGGTGGTTCGATCAGATAGTGTGATGACCTGTTTACAAGGTTATGGTGGTTCGATGAGATAGTGTGATGACCTGTTTACAAGGTTATGGTGGTTCGATCAGATAGTGTGATGACCTGTTTACAAGGTTATGGTGGTTCGACAAGTTCGAAATTACTTATTTATACTTGTAAACCATTGTAGTAAGAAACTCATATTTCATATTTTGATAAAGTTTGGTTATATATGATTAAATATTATGTCATGACCTTGCCTAGTTTCATTTCCTCAGAGGTCATTTCCAATAATATGTACAGATGAATCTGTACTAGTGGGCACCTGCATTTCACCTCTGTTAAGCGTCACTTTCTCTTGATCCCTTGACTTACCACTTAAGACAGGTTTGATTGTAAATAACGTGTTTGTGTGTTAAAGCATTATACATTGATATTCATCAACCTCAGTAATGAAAAAGGCCTTTAAATAAATAAATAAATAAATAAAATGTTACAGGAAACTCTTTACTGACATGAAATAATTATATTGTAAATGTCTATATAATGTACGAAAATTCCCACATCGCAAAGTGCCCATAATTTACATTCTAACCGCTAGTACGAGTGATCTTCTTATCGTCTTAAATGCCTCTATTAACACATCACTTGCCATTACTGTTGTTTTAGTTTAACTTTCTTAAGTGTATCCACTTGTCATTTCTATTCGTATTCCTCCATGTTTCTTCTGTAGGATTGGTAAAGTATGATACAGGCTGACAACTTTGACGGGGGACATAGTGTTTTTTACTATCTCGTGGCCACGAGTTAGCATTTTTTTTCTTAGTTTCTTAGTGGCCACGAGTAAGCAAAATTCTTTTTCTTACTTATATCTCGTGTCAACGAATTAATACTCGCTTTTTTCTTAGTTATATCTCGTTGGCCACGAATTAGACAAGTTCGTTTTTCGTTTTTTTTTTCTTGAAATATCTCGTGACCACGAGTTAGCAAGATTTTTTTTTCTTTTTTTTTTTTAGTTATTATGTCGTGGCCATGAGATATTAAGAAAACAAAACACCATGTTCCCTCTGTGCTTCCGTAGCTATGTATACGAAACTGAAAACTTTATTTATGTTTGCGGGACGCTTTACGATATAATGGAATTGTGCACAATATATACGATTTCGCCAATGTATGTTAGTATTTCATCAGTTTAGATTTTCTCTTTCTTTCTCCTTCTCTTTTTCTCTTCCTTACCTTAAGAAATCCGCTTTTAGAAAACCCCCCCCAAAAAAACAAACAAAAAAAACATCAACTCACATAACACACATACAGTTATTAATGATCCTAATTTCTTGATGGACATAAGACATAAGATAGAGCCATACTTGTGCTGTCAAGATATATGCCTTTCTAACATAACGTCTCAACGTTTTCCGCGAACTTCATCTGATAAATGTTGTCTATCTTCGTTCCCATTTAGCGCAAGAAAATGGGTGCCATTAAACACTAAAAGTACACCGCTGTCAATGGAATACAATGGATAAAGACAGTTCTGTTTAAACTAACTAAAATTTCTACAGGGTATCAACATTTTAATTTTAGTTGATATTTTAGGAGGGGTTGTTGTTGTTCATCGCAAGAGATAAAATTGTATAATTGTTATCCTGAAATCCGTAAATGAATAAAATGAATGATTTGAGTTAAAACATTTTTCTTTCTTTAGAATGTCTCTTTTAAATAAGTCATAGCATTAAATACTTTCCAGGGTTGTCTTTTCCTAGAGCTTAAAAAATAACGTCGAGCAATATTTTTCATCTTTTACTTAAAAATAATAACAATGCACTTCCCATCCAATAACAACATAAAAAACAACAACAAAGCAACATCATCTCTCCCCCTAAATAAGCTCATTACAAAAACAACACACACACACACACACACACACACACACACACACACACACACAGAACAACAACCAAACAACAAAAACAACAAAAAACGTCATGATCAGTTTTCCTAACAATGCAGTACATGTGGTGAAGTATTTGGTGCTTAACAAACATTGATTAGGATAGCTTTAAATATTACAGTAAATCTGAATTAGGCGATCATGTATTGGGGAAATATAAAAAGAGCTGTATTGCCCAGGAGTCTCCTAAATGGAGGTCAAATCGAGATAACATATCATTTCCGGATATTTATTCTAGATGCTTAAGAGTGTGCGGTTGCTTAATGCAGGTTATTGCTTTTAGGTGTTTAATTGTGGGATCAAACTACTGAAATAACAATGTCATATATAGTTATATCTCTTTTTGGAATGCACCATGCTTAGTGACAATGACATTCCGCTTCGTTTCAAACCGTCTTATGGTAAGCAGTTTCACTGGCTATTTCGATCGCTTTATAGCTAAGTTGGTAGAGCAACCCGCTAGTATTGGAGAGGTCTGTGGTTCGAATCCCGATGGAGGCTCACTTTTTCCGCTTCTGTTATTCATGTTAAATGATGAATAATCCCTCTATGTATGTACTGTTTAAATGTACTTTGTTATCTTTCGGTCCCGGTGGCCAAGTGGTTAGAGCGTTCTGCCCGGTTTCTGGGGTTATGGGTTCGATCCCCGGCTGCGTCGTAAAGTCAACGTTCGGCCAAAGTCGTAAAAAATGTATTGGTATAGCTCTCTTGCTTGGTGCTCAGCATATATGAGTAGTTCCAGGAGTGGTTGGCCCAATGTCAGAATAATGTGAGTGAGTATTGCAGTGCGGCAGCGTTCTATCTGTCTCAAATAGCATTGTCTCCAAATGTCTGTAATACTGTCGACGAAACGTCAAATACAATAAATAAATAAATAAATATACAAACAAACTTTAATATGTAAGTATAACTTATACACTAATGAAGTTATATATTTTTATGCTGAAACATTAATACTAATATTCCCGTAGCTCCGATATTATGATTCTTAAAAACTCTGTTTTATGGTAGTACACATTTCTGCATTGGACAATTCCCCTCCTATTGGTCTATAGTTCCGTATCTGTTTTTATGCTCCCCGAAGGCTGAGCATATAGTTGCCGCTTTGTCCGTCCGTCCGTCCTGTCTGTCCGCAATAATTTTGGGAAAAAAAAAAAAGGTATCCATGAAACTTAAAAAAAATTTTGCATAATTTTAGAGTTATTGCCCTTTGTTATTTTTCACACTTAAATTTTGTCCGGAGCATAGCACAAAAGGTTAAAGAGATTTAAACATGAAACTTCATAGGTAGATAGATATTAATGAGTTAAAGTGTAGTGTTCAAGAGCCGCAACTCTGTTTTGAATACTTCTGGAGTTATTGTCCTTTGTTATTTTCATACTTAAATTTTGTCCGGAGCATAGCACAAAAACTATAGAGGTATCGAGATGAAACTTTATAGGTAGATAGATCTCAATGTGGAGAAGTGCAGTGTACTAGAACCAAAACTCTGTCTGCAAATTTAGGAGTTATTGCCTTTGTGATTTTTCATACTTAAATGTTGTCCGGAGCATAACTTGAGTTGCTGTGCAGTACACAAAAGTGCAATTCTTAATACTCAAAAAACAAAAACTCCATCTCTTATGCCTTCTTGCTGCCCTTTGTCATACATAATTTTTCCTTTGAAATACTGTATAATAATATTTAGTTTGAACACACATATTTGAAAGAAATATTAAAAAAGTCCTCTTGGAACCAGCATTATTCGGGAGCATCCATCGGTTCTACCGATTCTGTTATTTGTCTTATTGTCACTTATTGATGATAATTTTTATCTTAATTTAAATACGACTTCATTTTGGTTGTCGAAACGTTAACGACTGATGCTTGAGATAACGTGTTAAATGTAATAAATTAAGCAAATTCATAAGTAAGTAAATTAATTCTGTGATATTTGAGCAGCTTTCTAGGATAGATTTCATTACACAGCACGCTGTAAGAGAGGATTCCGGGTTCGAATCAAGCTGAGTGATATTTTTTAATATTAAATATTATTT
Source organism: Solen grandis (assembly GCA_021229015.1). Lineage (NCBI taxonomy): Eukaryota > Metazoa > Mollusca > Bivalvia > Adapedonta > Solenidae > Solen > Solen grandis. The sequence continues at coordinate 13,823,064 of CM037795.1, forward strand.
CAATGTACCTACATGAAAAAAATGAAAGAATGGGAGTTTTTGATTTATATTTGCTTCCATTTTATTAGAATTCACAAAATGTTGTATATGGTATGTCTTGAAATCTGTAAGAGAGAGAGAGACAGAGAGAGATAGAGAGAGCCTATTATGGCCTTATCTACACAAGTCAGATGTAGGCTAATTACTTTGGGTTTATTGACATCGCATGGAAATTTGATACAACGCGTTTATTAAATTTATTATATATACGAAATAAATACGACATCATTACGTGAAAAACACCGCCTCAAAATCGGGAGATCGTGGGTTCAATACCGTGCCGCCACATTCGGAAATCGTTAAATGGTACTGATATATAGCCCCCTTGCTACGCGCTCAGCATATAAGGGTTGTTCCAGTATAGTCCTCATTTATCCGGTGTCAGGATAATGTGACTGGGTGTGGTATGCAGTTGCTCACGCATCAGTTTACAGGCGAATACATCTGCGTAGTGTGGTCAGTACCTGTGTATATGTCTCAGAAAACGCTATAGATACTAGAAAATACACTGTCGGTGGGATGTTAAACCCAATAAATAAACATGAAAAATAGTTCTCTCAACGCTATTGGCTTTTAGATTGGAAAAAAAGGAATGTAACCGCGTAATCCACAGCGATATCTGTTGCTAGAATGCGGCGTAACACAATTTGGTTGAGGTCATCCGTCGTTGCATTATGCTTGGTGATAGCATTTACTGCATGGTGCGTGCGGGTAAGCGTTAAGTAAATGTTGGATAGCTTGTCAGAATATTGTTATCGAGTAGACTGGTACTGCAAATTCTGCAAACATCAGCAAGGCAGTAGTCACAAATCATTTATGATATTAGCAAGCACATAGGAATGGTCACAGAGCACACGGTCAGTGTCATCAAAGACAATAACGTTGTCATAAAGCACAATGACATTTTGACGGCACATAATGTCATTGTCACGATTCATAATGTCATTATGCGCCGTGATCATGCCGTTAAAGGTTATTTCCCCCTGATTGTTTTCCCCTGTCATTATGCGCCGTGATCATGCCGTTAAAGGTTACTTCCTCTTGATCGTTTTCCCCTGTCATTATGCGCCGTGATCATGCCGTTAAAGGTTACTTCCCCCTGATCGTTTTCCCCTGTCATTATGCGCCGTGATCATGTCGTTAAAGGTTATTTCCCCCTGATTGTTTTCCCCTGTCATTATGCGCCGTGATCATGCCGTTAAAAGGTTACTTCCCCTTGATCGTTTTCCCCTGTCATTATGCGCCGTGATCATGCCGTTAAAGGTTTCTTCCCCCTGATCGTTTTCCCCAGGTTATAATTATATTTTGTTTAAATATTTAATTATTAAACTAGCAATATGAAATGTTTCAAATGAACATAATTATAATTTTATTAAAAACCTTTTGCAATAGAACAAAATTTTTTATTACTAAACAAAATATTTTATCAAAAAATAAACTATTTAAATATTTACCCCCGAAGCTGTAACTGTGTGACTTCAGCGAATGACTTCGACGACAAACGGTCAACACGGGAAAATGAGCAAAAATAGTTGAGTTGTACCTTTAGAACGGTGTGATTTAAAATATAATCAGTTGTTTTGGGTGGATTTTAGTATTCTTTATCTAGTAGGCTAACTAGATAGCTACCATTCATTATTCCGATCGTATAATTCATCCAAACTTGGACTGGATGGCGAAAAAGGCGTTGCATTGCTTGTGCTTTTTTATTTTGCAGTATACGGGACTCATATTTTACTATATTGCATATTTATTGACAGAGCCTCAAACTCCTGTGTGATAAGCATGAAGCACAATAACTCTACTTGGAAGTTATCCATGCTGGGAAGTGGAATACACTACAGTTCGGATTAAGCAGCGTGTTCGAAAAATTAAAGTTTTACTGAATATTGACTTCTACAATGCGCACTATTCTTGATAATGAAATGAGAAAATCAGTATAGATCTGCCCAAAAACAAAACCACAGAAACATACAAAGTTTCACACTACCTAGCGTCTTGAGTATCAAATGGCTCTATATTGCGACGTCAAACACGCTTACTGTGATTGATGTACATTTGTAATATGATTTTGCTGCCGGTCAGGCTTCTCGATAAAATCAAAACCAGTCTAGAATGCCAATATATCAACATCATTTACATCACTCGAAATTTAGATACGCTTACATGACTAATAGTGTCTCTTTTGATTATATATTCTGTCTACTGACAATTGCGTGCTACTCTCGTTTAGATATAAGTTGACAAAGTGTGTCGTTAGATGCGTACGAAAGCGAATGAAACAAAATAATGTTGTCTTAGACGAAGGTATGCTTTAAAACAAATTTAGGGGAACTTTCCAGGAGACATTAATGTTTTAAGTCAGTATATAGCTAGCATGTCTCTATCAATGGCTTTGTTCATACATACATTTTCATTTGCACAGTGTTAATTCCTTTTAGACATTTCGGATACACTCAGGAAAGATTAGGCGTCTGTTTAAGATAAGGCGTCTGGTACGAGGGACATCTGGGAAACAAATAAAAGGAAAACACAACCACAATATAATCATCAACAACAACAATAACAATGAAGAAACAAGAAACAGTTTAGCCTTTCGAAGAAGTTTTTTTTTCGATCATATTTGTATTGTTCAAACTCCAAATATTTTTAGTCTTTAACAAAGTTTATTAGCACACTTTAGAACTAAAGACATGGGATGTTACACACCCTTTAATCTTGGGAGCAAAAAAGGAAATCACAAGTACTCAAGTTTCAAGACCATGGTGGGTATTGAAGTCCAAACACTGTTCTATCGGTCCCAGGGACCGGGTGGATGGGGCGTTCGTCCTGGAGGTCGTAGGTTCGATCCCCGGCCGTGATGCATGATGCCGTTAACAACACTGGTATATCTCCTTTATACTCAGTGTTCAGTGTAAACGGGTAGTTCATGGACTAAATGACCCAGTAATAGGATAAACGTGACCTTCAGTTATATCATGTCATGTGACTAGGATGTAATATCGCACATCTGTCTCATGTAGACAAAGCATCCAATATACATTGTAATTCAATATATACTCAACAACTTTTCTAATTGGTCACCTGATAATTTCATCAAAATATCACAAGGAAAATAAGTGTATGAAAATCTAATGTATTTAAATTAAAGAACTGTTTATTACAAAATAGAAATCATAGGTTTAATTTACGGTGTTTTTGTTGGCAAAATCCATGTATACCTCAAGGTTATGTTCATGGTAACTCAATTGTGATGGTTTACCATCAATATATTCACCAGTATTGAAAAATATCAAAATCAAAGGGTGACCAATTAGAAAAGTTGTTGAGTATATATATTACAACAAACACACTCTCTGATTTACAGTTTCTTTACGTTTTTCCCGTTGAAGAGCATTAATCATACAACTTTGTAATTATTGGGCATGAATGTATGTAAATGAAATATTATATCGCTATTTAATGAAATATTCCCAGATTATATTCACATGGGCGTTGCTTGTGCTAGTCTTAAGAACGTCATATACAAATGCTAAGCAAAATAACTGATTAAGATAACATATAGAGTATTTCACTAGAGGATATGCAATTCCCGATGTAATTAAATTTCGCTGATTTCAATTGTCCAATCAGTGACTGGGGAAAATTTTCAAATGTAGGTTTATTTCCTATTGAAATATGTGTGGAATTATGCACCAGCATGTAAATTAAGTGTAATTTACGTTATTTTCCGTCCTATTTCGGAGTGAAATGGTCTATAACTACATGTGTAAAACATATCTTAAGCTTTGATTTATCTAGAAGGCGGAGAAAAACAACAGCGATTACCAACCATACACGAAAACCCAAAACATTGGATTGTAATGATCGAAATTGTTGCCGGTACTGGTGGGGACAGTGGGAAGAACCTTGGTCTTGATCAACAGACAAACCCAAATCGTTAAACAAGGTACAGGTAGAGCTTCCTTGTTTGGTGTTCACCATATAAGGGTGGTTAATGGATGGTCCAGTGTCAGGATAATGTCACCTTATACATTCATGTAGTCCTCTGATTTTGTGGTGTTTTTTCCCCCTGAAAATAAGAGATTTTCCTCGTTGCTTTTTAAATTCAATATTGTGTGAAGAAAAGTTAGATTTTGAACCCCAGCTTCCTTGAGAATTTCAGGAGCATCTTTTATTAGAGATGTTATGTTAATTTTTAACCAAAGAAATTCCGTTTCGAAAAGAAAAGTCAGATTGCTACGTTGTCTTTTGAAAGTTAAAATGACAGTATTTTTTTCTCTTTTTTTTTTTTTATAATTTTAGTGTTGGTCGACCTTTGACCTTCGAGGTACACCAGAGTTTGATTCAACATTGATTTGATTTTCAATAAGTATACATGTACACCAAATAAATTTGCAATTTACAGCTAAATTACAATGATTTGACTTTTTATCATGGATATCAGCTGACGAAATTGTTTTTTACTTTTGATCAGTAAGGCAAAAATAACAAACAAAAAATGCAAAGCAGTGCTCATATTTTCTTTATTTTGAAAAAATCATTTTTCCATAGCTGGGTATAATAGAATCAGAACGCGTGTTAGTAAATATCGATGAAAAATATTTAGTGCAAGTTTGTCTCGTTCTGTATGCATCATCTAATTATGAGAGAAAAATATGTTTCTTTTCAAGATATTACTCAATTTATTTAACAATTAAATAACAAACAATTGAAATGTTCCACAAAAAGCTCGTTATTTATTTCTACTCCTGATTTCATCATAGAAAATCCGAAATACATTAGATGGATCTTCGAAGATAATGGAAGAGACTTCCATTAAATTTCAGGATTAACGATGAACATTACGTGATAATTCTATTGATGTTAAGATACACAGAGACTTAATTAATTAATCAGGAAATACCAGAATAATGTTTGCGTTGTTCTTTTACGCAATTTCATGACCTTCTGATTTGTTTGTTTTGCTCGAATGACGTTTGCTCTTATGTAGTGATATTTTGTGATTGTCAGGCCTGCTGTTGGTGACAGATTCAGAACAGCTATCGTTGCACTATGACGCAACTGACGTGTGGCTGACTTCCCCACCCACGGAGTCAGAATATCGTAAAAAGTCGGGTTTTTTTTAGCAAAGGACACGAATTTCAATACCTCATTTTTTTCATAGAAAACAGTATAAAAGTGGGAAATGACATGACATTATGATAATTTACAGTAATTTATTTTTTCTTCCACCTTAAAATTGAAATAACGTGGTCTTTGTTATCTAAGAAAACAAACATTTCACTTAACACAAGATGTTGTTCATATTTCAAGGTACCAGTGTGTCTACTGACTGAAAACATATTCAGAGAGATAAACTATTTCAAAGGGTTGGATTTCTTAGCAGAATTCATTTGGAACAAAAAGTATTTATAAAACGGCGATAAATTGAACTTTAAACAACGGATGATTGTTTTCTAACATGGTTTAGTTATGTAAGAAAATGTAAGATTTCAAGTTTAAAATAATGCAAATATTTTTACTCTGTATCTTCAACCTCTGCAAACATCCTTTTCTTCAACCACAACAAAAACTTCTTTGTACGTGTTTGTTCTTCAGATAATGCTAGATAAATTTAAGGTAGGAGTTATTTATTTCCATGAGGCATTAGCCTGCGGTAGCTACGTACTGTAATATCCACGAATGATATCCCTTAAAATCCTCTCATAATTGAAGGGATTATCCATACTTTCATATGCCCACGAAATGATACATTTTTAAATCAGCGAAAAAAATAAACGGTGTTACGTCATGGTTAATTAAATAAAATCGCGATATCTCGAACTGCGATTTTACAAGCAACAAGCCATGGTCGAGCTAAGGTCAAAGTCCCGGCACGAATACCGTTAATTCTTACTCTCGATTTCCGAAACTCTCGATTATTCGAACATTTCAGTTATCTCATCAGCATAGGTTCCATGTCCAGACACAAGTTAGATAATGTTTGTTTATAGCGTTTTATGTCCTAGCGATTTTTTTAATCATTTTAATTATCATCACCAAAAAGAAATTAGCAGTATCCTTAGTATCGACGAAAATACATTGAATTCGCTTCCTTCTGATTTGACCTTTCCTCCTAGGAGTGTAATGGGAAAGAGGAATATAAAGCTGCATATTACGTCATATTGTAATTAAATTTGAGGTATAATTCTTTCTAGAGGGACAGTTGTATACATGACTTTGTGTGTGTTTGTATGTTCGTTTAAGCTTTATTTCTTTACTGATTGAACAGAAGGTTTGGTCAAATCCATCCGGAATGTATAAGATCTTCCTCTTCATGTTAAGACGAATGTTGTGACACATACCGCCCGGTTATTATAAATGTATATATAGATATTTCTGATAATACGAATATATCAGGTCACCAATATATCAGATCATTTATATGCAATACGTTAAAAATGGGTAGGATCAAATAATTATATTCCTAAATATCCTAGATAAGCTAAACCTGATTAAATGACACAATAAACTGGTGATACATATGCATATCAAAGCGCTTAAGGGACTGAGAGACTGTCGGCAGGATATACATGAAAATGCTACAATATTAAACCAAGCGTTTCAAAAGGGTTAAACTCGATAGAGGCAAAGGTCAAATAACACAAAATAGTTGTTAAAAACCAAACAAACAGCAACAAAAACATGTAAACAAAATACCATATATATATAATAAAAACGTCTACGTAATTAACATATTCCTCTCGTATTAATTTGGAACCGAACAGCATTGTGTAAAATCGTCTCATAATTGAAGGGATTATCCATGCTTTCATATGCCCACGCCACTGAACGGGAGTGTTAAATCGGCTATCCGATTTTTGATTACAGCTACTAAAGACTCCGGCTATCGCCGACAGTCTATAACGGTACTGCAAACAATTTCTACCAATAAATATCCATTTCACTGTACAAATGTTGCCAACATCAACCGCTGTAGGGAAGTATGCAATGTATTTCAATCCACGAAAGCTGCCTCTAGCTATAATGATGGAGAGACAGATGTTGATGGAGAATGATTGTTTGTCAGAAAATCGAGGCTTCCTAAGTAATAGATGGTTGCCGGCAGCTTGAGAAAGCCAGTGGCATCGTGGACGGTCCGCCGTTCGAAATGGATCCATGTTAGTTAATTTGTCTATCCCACAATTCATTTCTCAAGCGCTTAATGGAGATTGTGATATATCATTTCCGATGAAATGTCGCGACCCTCGGGAGACCATTCTTGATATTTATCGTCTGCTTTTTTTCAAGAAAATGGGCTCTGTGTTCTAGTTGTTCACAGACTACGAATCCAAGATATTAGGTTAGAAAAATCGACAGGACTTCCTCGGGCGAAAAAAACAAAAACAAAACACACACACACACACACACGAATATCGAAAATAATCAATCACTTTAATTAATTGGCAAAATAGCATTTGCCTTTGGCCTTTTACAAAACAAAAACACACACAAAAAAACAACAAAAAAAACAACAAAAAAAAACAACAACAACAACAACAAACAAACAAACAGCATTATTAAAAGTACCAGTGTGGTCCTTATTTATACCCAAATATTCATTATCTTTCTGATTTTTTCTCTTTTCAAAAATAAACATTTTCTTAGTATCCATTTTAACCCTAATTTACAAGAGTACTTTTAAATAGCGTTCAATGACTTTGTATTTTTTTATGATTAGTTGTAAACACATAATTAATCAAATATTACTATATGGAAGGTTTTCAGAATCAGCCGAATCTTTAATGATAGTGTTATTTGCAAATAGAAACTAACATACACAAAAAAACAAGTATCGCATTTCAATATTCAGGAAAAAATGATGTCGATTTAATCACTAATTAATACGTGTCATATAATATTATTTAATTATCCAATCATGTTTCTTTTCTTTCCCTAAGTACATGTATATTATATTTAGCTTAAGTGTTCATTCTGACCACTCCCTATCTCTTCTGTTTATATTTCGTTAATATAAAACACATATTCCACACAAAATCGCAATCGCAAACTGACATTTTTATTTCTCACTATACCATCTCTAAAAATAGAAACATAGTGAGAAAAAAATAGTCGAAGATGTCAAGTGGACGTTCTTGGAATTCATTAGCTTTGTTTCAATATTTTATTTTTACTCAGACCTTTGCAACAATACGATATTATTTCTTGAATAAAATAGTTCACACTAATAGAAACACATTATGTCAAGTAATCAGCCATTTTTCTCTTGGACAAAAACAAATTAAATTCAAGTTTCCTCTTAAACATCTGTGCAACTTCACCGCAAACCAGAATCTTCTGTATAGTAGAGTTGATGACGTCAGTAAAGATATGCGAAACATCAGCCTCGCAGTCAGTCAGTGTCATTTTGTTTTTACTTAACGGAATCCAGCTATACTTCCATTATTTTTGACATGAATAAGATAAAAAATAGTTTTAACCTTACAAACATTTCTAAACTGCCTCGTTTTAACACGAGCTTTTCAACTTTATCGCAAAAAAAAAATGAATACTGATTGTTTGATGTTTTGGGATATTTGTTATTTAGATTAATTAATTTTGTTTATTATTAAATACTCTGATTTAAGTGATACTGGATTAATTGAGTTTGAAATGTAAATAATTGCTCATAATATAAATATATGAACTGTTGAAATGAGTAATATTTATAAAAGAAAATCAAAGAAGAAGAAAAAAAAATCAAACAAATAGCAACACATAATATTTGTGCACCAGACTAAACTGTGCAAACATCACAGCCGTCGGTAAAACCATAGCTTATATTGGTTTAGACAAAGACTTATTAATCGGAGATAGGACACTCATGTAAAAGCCAGTGGAAAATATTGTGTAGGCACACATTAGATAACTTCATTTTGCAAACTTTCAAAAAAGTATTGAAAAAAAAAAAATCACAACGGAAAATTTAACCGTCTCATATAATTTTCAGTTCTTTCATACATTGAAATATTTTCAGTTTTATTTATTTTTAAAATTCCTTTCTGTTGTGATTTAAATTCAGTCAGAGTAGTAGAAAAATAATTAACACATTACATAGTTCTTTTCAGCAAGTACTTTTCTATATTACATATAACTTTTTATTACTTGACTTATTTTAATAAAAAAAAAAAGATATCAGTTTGATGGTATTGTAATGTCCTATTGAAAGATACACTTTACTTTCACATACTTTCAATAGAAAAGACATTATATAAAAACGTGACTTTGCGAGAATTGGAGATTTTGTTACGTGCTTTTGTGAGATTTAGTCTAGTTGCCCATGTTTGTTTAGTGAGTCTTTGATTTAGAAGATGTCTGATTTGTGTCTGTGTGCACTAAGAACAGTTTAAAATTCTGGCTAGATACCAGTAGATTTGATAATTCAAATAGACCAGTACTTAGTTTATCAAACTTTAAAACAATAATACCTAGTCATAATATTTAAAAGGGTTAACAAAAATAATGCATTCGTTTGACCTTGTTTTCATAAATGCTTCAAGTTTTAACTGCATATCGTATCATATTGGCAAAATGCTGGTAGGATTTTGATTATCGCAATTCAGTTTTGACTCGGTATTTCATATCTATGAAAATTTATAGGTCTATGGTTTACCCGTGACACTCTCACGTTTGTCTGTATTTCATATCCTACAGGAGCTGTTACTTTTCCGTATACATAGTGATTAACCGTAAAGATACAATTTGAAACATTTTGTAAAACTGTCCTTCGCAATCTTGAGACTTGTGATTGATTACTCTCACGCGCTATCTGGTTTCGCTGGAAATTGTTCCAGCGAGTTCCAAGTCGGAATGGATCGAATGCGCCGATACTTATTTCAGATTTTGGTTAACAAATGGTTCAATTGAAAATGATAACAGACAAGGTGATCGGTTAGGCGGACTATAAATTACCACAGATTACTCAATACGATGTGTGTTGGTGGATACCATACGTCAACTTGCTAGATGGCAGTGTAGAATTATGTTTTGTTTCTATGGTTATTTCTATTAAAAAAACCAGTTATTTTTCAAACGTTTCGTAAACGAAATATTCCAACATGTCAAGGTCCTAATGTAACATAACCCATATATACATTTCTAAATTTTGCTAAGTCTTTATAACAGGTTCATAACCTCGGTTGCTCAGTTTTTCATTATCAAAGGTTTTCATGATGTTAGCATGATGTTAGCATAACCATTTGGTAAACATATCCCTTTAGCATATTCTTGTCAATATCTCACTATCGGTTCTGGTACTTGCCTAACCATTAAGTTCTTGTTCAACTAAAAACGCCATGTTTTGCTTTCTTGTACCAGCAAAATATTTATTTGTCAAGCCACCAATTTAGGTTCCTGTATCAGCAAACCCCCATTGTTTATGTTCTTGTACTTGCCAAACCAACATTTTAGGTGTTTAATAAAACCCTCATTTTTTGTTCTTGTACCAGACAAAACCTTTTATCAGGCACCTACACTAGCAATACTCTCATGTAAAAGTATTAAACTTACTTATATCCCATTGTTTAAGTTTGTTAAACCACCTCTGTAAGTTCCGGTACCATCATAATTCATACTACCATTGCAGCCGGAACACTTCGGGTAATTCCGTCATTCTTCATCGAAGTATTTATCACCGAGTTGTTCCGATTGATTACTTTTACTTAACTTGTCAAGCCCTCATTTCAAGTTCTTGCACTTGTCATATCCTCAAATCTGGTTTTATTTAACCAGTTTAGCTTTCATTTTCAAATTATGTCAATTTAATTGATCTTCCCAAAGTCAGATTTTCAATTCCTCCGTATTCTAATGTCGGTACTACATTTTTGTCATCTCCCACTGTTACCATTGTGTTTGACTATAATCTAATTTCTACATAGAACCTTCATATACGAGAATACAATAAAGTTCTGCACATTTCAGGAGTGTAGCGGTTGCATTCAATTCATACAGGATTTAATAAAAAAAATATGTTATTTTTATGTTCAATTTCCAAATCTTGTTGAGGATGACATTATTTTAAGACCTTATTCAAAACGCATGTGCTAATGAAATACGTCTTTTGATTTCATTTAATTAAAGTTCCCAAGCATATCAACTGATTCTAGAGCATGGCTGTGACAAATATTCGAAGACGAACAGACAGATCCCAAATGATTATCAGAACAGAACAGAACATCTTTTATTTCCCCAAATGATTTTATTTTTATTTTCCCAAATGACACACACACACACACTAGTTTACAAAGAATTATATAAATAAGTATGGACTTTCTGGTTTTTCAGTGAACAAAAGTATTGAAAACGTTGAAACCATAGAAAATGATAATATGATTTTTACTTAGCGCCGTTAACGCCACGTTATACATGTTAATAATATTATCGGCATCATAAGTTTAACCTCGTGACTATTTTAGTAACATAGCAACAGCAATATAATTAACCCTTTCCCTCATGTAGACTCATTTTGACGCACTCAATAGGTACCACATAAAGCCTGATCTGCAGAAAACCACAGTTAAACCTTACCAAATTTAATTATAACGTCATCATTTCCAGACCACTGAGGAGCAGCGAACAGCATAAAACCTGATCAGCCTGCGAGTTACTCACAGGCTGATCTGGTTTTATGCTGTTCGCATAGGTCTTTTCATGGTTTCATCCTATGAGGGAAAGGGTTAATATAATAGCGATCAAACGTATCATCTCATGATGTGTTTTCATATTTTTGTCATATGTTTTGAAGAGGGACACCAAGACTTGCTGAACACACAAATAAATGACCACATGCATCGCCATTTACAAAGGAATAATGGCTTAGCTTCACGTTCATTTCTCAAAATTAAAACAAATGTCATATGCTTTACTTTTAAGTTAAGTGTATTTCATTTCCACACTTATTTCCCTTGTCGTCGGTGTTAATATTTACGGATAGATGCCAATCAGTGTCTTTGACTGAAGTATTGTCGGCACGTTAAACTAAATCAAGAGTCAGTATCTTCTGTTTCCATGGCCCCACCTCAATTTACAAGACAAGAGATAACGCGCCTCTGGCTCCGCTAGTTCTGTATATAATTCAATAAACAAAAGCTGGTATGCAAATTGAGGAGCCCAACATATTGTAACACGTTATATCAGCATTTCAATCCGTCTTTATGAAATTATGATTATGACTATGCAATCTTTTATTCAATTTCGTAAATTCTGCAAAGGATGATTTGTAATCAATATAAGAATTGCACAAGAAAAAAAGAACAATGTATTTCTGAAAAAGCTCCTTCCAGTGTTTGATCATGGTCACCTTTGTTTGCTCATTAAGTATTATAACTCGGATTCTAAACAGTTTCCATTGCAAAGAAAAATCCATTGTTTTATACATAGCTCGGTATATCAATTTTCATCAGTCATATATTTACACATGAATACATATGAGGTTAAATAAGTAACGAAAGTAAATGGCAAAGTTGAGAAAAAATGATATACTAGTAGACAAAGGGGCCTTTATACATGGACTTGATTAGAGTCGTCCCTAGACCCTGTTATCTCTCTCTCTCTTTCTCCCCCCCCCCCCTCTATCTCTCACCGCCACCCCCCCCCTGTCTCTCTCTGTCTGTCTGTCTGTCTCTCTCTCTATATATATATATATGAAAAAGGCAAGGCTGAATAAAAGTATGATAAATGTATAAATGTAGAAAGTGAAAGTGTTTGAAGGTGGATCCTGGCAGTATATCCTGTTGAATGTCCAGAAGACGCGCCTAGTCATGATCCAGGTGATCATTGACAGAAACCACCAGTAGCTTCGTATTCCGAAGAAGTAAAATAAATAAATAAATAAATAAATAAATAGATAAATAAATAAATAGACTTGTTAAAAATGCGATTAGTGGAAAGTTTGAATCACGTTTGAAGGGAATCATTCGTAATCGTTGTCTGCTCATATAATAAAAATCTCACCTACATTGTTTCCCCTTTATTTACCTTGTAAATGAAGGTTTGACAAGTACAGTGAATTTTAACATTGTTACGTCCATAAAAATACCGAAACAGATTACTACGTTGATTCTTTCTTTGATTTACAACAGTAACATTTCCCTTTAATATTTTTAACGGTAATAATATCGGCGTTATTAAAAGTTATTAAAAGTAGCTCGTTATCAGTTGATTGGTAAAAATACAAAAAGGAGATTTTTCCCTACTCTATCTCTCTTTTATGTTGATAAAGTATTTGTTTCCTTACAAACAAACTCGGCAAGTTTAGGCACTTTGCATGGAAAAACGTTATTCTTCGTAAACACACTTTGGGAAATTCCGATTAAATCCCGAATGTATAGTGCTGATTCAGGAAGAGTGAAGTTTATTGACAAAGAAGAACAGTACATGAAAGAAGATCATAACTATATTAGCAGGACACGATGGCTAAGTGACACTTCTGGAATAACAATCAGATGCAAATTCCCATGTGAATTTGACCTAAAACAAAGCAGCACGCAATATTTTAAATTCTTATTTTTTAGCTCACCTGAGCACAACGTGCTCAAGGTGAGCTTTTGTGATCGCCCTTCGTCCGTCGTCCGTCGTGCGTCGTTCGTCGTCAACAATTTGACCTTGTTAACA
>CM037795.1:13836855-13886855 GCA_021229015.1 Solen grandis
CTCTAGAGGCCAAATTATTTGGCCGATCTTCATGAAACTTGGTCAGAATGTTTGTCTCCATAAAATCTTGGACAAGTTCGAAATTGGGTCATGTGGGGTCAAAAAGTAGGTCACGAGGTCAAATCTTAGTAAAACCTTGTTAACACTCTAGAGGCACATTTTTGGCCCAATCTTCATGAAACTTAGTCAGAATGTTTGTTTCCATAATATCTTGGACAAGTTCGAATTTGGGTCATGTGGGGTCAAAAAGTAGGTCATGAGGTCAAATCTTAGAAAAACCATGTTAACACTCTAGAGGCCACATTTTTGACCCAATCTTCATGAAACTTGGTCAGAATGTTTGTTTCCATAAAATCTTGGACAAGTTCGAATTTGGGTCATGTGGGGTCAAAAAGTAGGTCATGAGGTCAAATCTTAGAAAAACCTTGTTAACATTCTAGAGGCCACATATTTGACCCAATCTTTATGCGGAATGTCTGTTTCCATAAATCTTGGTCAAGCTCGAAAGTGGGTCATGTGATGTCAAAAAGTAGGCCAATATGAAAAATCCAACATATGTTGCTCATTTATAATCAGGTGAGCGATTCAGGGCCATCATGGCCCTCTTGTTTGCAAATTACTGTTGTTTGCATAGTGCCTACTGACATCTCTGCAAGGAACTGAAAAAGTAACCGAATAATAAACATTCAACTTGAATAAACAACCTTTACTTGACGGTCATCTCTAAGATTTAATAATTATCCCCCTTTAGCAGCCACCCACACTAAGCAGCCTTTTTTTTTTGCTTGATCCTATACTTGCCTCTTATGACAGGCTCAAATTCCACCAACAATACTTGGGCTTCGTAATACTAAAATACTTTGGGGCAAATTTCACTACTCTTGTTTCTTTAAAAAATACATCCAAAGTCTTCATTTCATAGCAAAGTTTGTCTGTTATTAAGGCAATAATTCCTGTCAGCTTAGTATATACAGTTGGTACTCGTTATCTCCAATTCACGTATATCGAAATTTCGGCTATGTCAAATTAATTACTCGGTCCAGATTTTTCCCTTCTTTGTCTATTTACATTAACTTCGTGTTCAAAATTTATTTATTTCAAATTACTGCTATCTCAAAGTGAAAATTTGGACCCTCGCCCTATAGTACAATGCATATTTGTTTGTTTTTATCTCAAATACCACAGACGCTAATTAGCCCGCCGATATTTTTCACACCTATTACTCAACTGGTGACGCTAGCTTGGCATGGGGCTATCTGTGCGACAAATCGTGATTTTAGGCTTGCATTAATTACCAGATTATGTTTTGACGAAATATTTGCATGGTAATGGCCTAACACAAGGTGTTGTGCTTGGCAATCTTTGCTCAAAATGTGCCAGATTTTTATTAAATACCATCGAAGAATAAACACAGGTCATAGCTCACACTGTCTCTAGAACCTACATCTATGAGCGCTGAGCAATCTGGCGTTGTGCAAAGCGCTTTGAATATTGTGCATGTATATAAGTGCTCTTTATTTATAGAATGCAGTTCGCATGTTTCGATCCATATTATTGTTGTAACCCTATTTGTTTATTTCGTCTACCTTTCTGTATTTATTGAAAGAAGCGATTGAATAAATAAAGAAAAATATGCTACTTATGGATTATTATTTATTAATTATATATTCTACAAAAATATGTCATCTTCATTAAGATATCGACACCATATTAATAGAATGATACAGGTAAGATTTCTTGTTCACAAGCCGAAAATACCTCATTTCATAAACTTGAAATGACTGAATGTGTTTCTACCGAGTTCAAGAATTTAAGTACTACTTAGCGCTAAGTATTGTTGGTGGAATTCGAGCCAGGTTTGATTGTGATTCGAAATCAACGATACATATCTTAGAATGATTTCTGTATAATTAATATACTCAAAGGATCAAGAAACGAAGGGTACTGGAATCTGTCGTATCCAGACTCAAGGTTTTACCTCCTAACCTTGCAATAAACCTCATATGATAGACCTTATCTCATTCTAAAGCAATTATTTTGTTTGAAAAAAAAATCTTTATGAAAATAATTTAAACTGTAAAACCGTCGAATATTTCCTTTTTACCCTGCGTTTCTTTTTCCTTTGAGTATACATGCCCTCTCAAAAATTCACCTTTTTATGCTCCCCGAAGGAAGGGCATATATATAGCTGCCGCTTTGTCCGTCCGTCCGATCGTCGTAATTTTGCCCGGAGCATAGCACAAAAACTATAAGAGGTATCGACATGAAACTTCATTGGTGGATAATTCTCAATGAGAAGAAGTGTAGTGTACAAGAACCTTAACTCTGTTTTTGCACAATTTTGGAGTTATTGCCTTTTATTTTTCATACTTAAATTTTGTCTGGAGCATAGCACAAAAAGTATAAGAGGTATCAACATGAAACTTCATAGTTAGATAAATATCAATGAGGTGAAGTGCATTGTTCAAGTACCACAACTATGTTTTGCATAATTTAGGAGTCATTGCCCTTTCTTATTTTTCATACTTAAATTTTGTCCGGAGCATAACATGAGTTGATGTGCAATACACAAAAGTGCAATTCTTGATACTAAAAAAAAAACTCACAAAAACTCTTTAATCTCTGATGCCTTCTTGCTACCCTTTGTCATATATATTGTTTCCTTTGTAATACTGTATTATAATATTTAGTTGAACACGCATATTTGAAAGAAATATTTAAAAATAAAGCCCTTTTGGAACTTACATTTATTCGGTGAGCATCCATCGGCTCTTCTGATTCTCTTGTTTCACGTTAATAGGGAAATTAAAACTACATCTTGAATTTCTCTCATTCGACGGTTCTAGGGTCGGACCAATATTTTGATATTATCTCCAGTATCAGATCGCAGGGACTTGCTCCTGTATTGTTACAGAAACTCCTACAGTACACAAGAGTTAGTATTCATGTGCACTGTCCTACAGAAGCTAATCCTTGTGGTAGGACACGCAATTTTTAAAAATGCGTTTCCAGGTGACTTGTTTTACAAATTTTATGCATGCGTGTAGGTCTGTTTGAAAGCGAGATTTCTTAATTGTCATAAAGATGATCTGTGAGATCAGACTTTAGATCAGATTTTTGACTTGTTTCAGACATAATTTTTTCTCACTAGCTCGTCTGTTTTTCGAAAAGTACGAGCTATTGTCATAACTTCGGCGTCCGCGTTGTCATCGTTATCGTTGTCGTCCGGAATCTTAACGTTGGCCATACCTTATCTACTGTTTACTTTTGGTATGCATATTCATCATAACAAGGCCTATCCAGACATATGCAAATATTTCACCGATTGACTTTGACCATGATTTTTGACCTATTTTGCATTAACTTTTAAAAAAATGAAATGCCTGTCATATCATAACCGTTACCAGGGCACTGATATTTCACATGCAAATTCCTTGTAGCAAGACCTTTCTATCAATGTTACACGTTTGGACTTTTGACCTTGACCTTTGAACTTTAACCTTGTTTGAAATGTTCAACAACAACAACAACAACAACAACAACAACTAAACCCTTAACATTGGCCATAACTTCTTTACTATTTGACATACAACTTTTATATTTGGTATGCATATTCATCTTGACAAAGGCTATTCAGACATATGCAAATATTTCACTTATTGAATTTGACCTATTTTTGTTGTAACTGTTGAAAACATTAAAACGCTTGTCATTTCAGAACCGTTACCAACAGGGCACTGATATTTTACATGTGAATTCCTTGTGGCAAGGCTTTTCCATCAATGTTACATATTTGGACTTCTGACCTTGACCTTTAAACTTTAACTTTTTTTTAATGATTAACCAAAAAAACTTTAACGTAAGCCATAACTTCTTTACTACATGTATTTGACATACAACTTTTAATTTTTGGTATTCATGTTAATCTTGATAAAGATTATTCAGATATACCTCCTATTTTATCCATTTATCTTGACCTTTGACCTGTTTTTGCTGTAACTTTTGAAAACTTAAAAATTCTATCATTTCAGAACCATAACCATCAGGGCACTGATGTTCACATGTGAATTCCTTGTGGCAGGACCTTTCCATCAATGTTACACATTTGGACTTTTGACCTTGACCATTGAACTTTGAACTATTTTTGAAATGTTTAAAACAATTGAAACATTGGACAAAACCTTTTTACTATTTGACATACAACTTTTATTTTTGGTATGCATTTCCATCCTGACAAGGGATATTCAGATATACCTCAATATTACATCTATCAACCTTGACCTAGACCTTGACATTTAACCTTTTTTTTTTTGCCATAACTTTGGACAAAATTCTCCGTTATTTTTTGCTCACCTGAGCACAACGTGTTCAAGGTGAGCTTTTGTGATCACCCTGCGTCCGTTGTCAGTCGTGTGTCGTCAACAATTTGCTTTAAACGACATCTGAAACCGCAAAACAGAATTTGATTAAACTTGGCAGGGATGATCCTTGGGTGAACCTTCACAAAAGGTGCTAAAATAAACACGATCCATGTAGAACTGTGGTTGCTATGGCAATGTAAAGAAATTAATTATGGAAACCTTTAAAATCATCTCCTTCAGTACTACTGGCTAGATTTCAAAATGTTTTAGTACATATGTTCCTTGGGTTACCCTTTACTCAGGTGAGCGATTCGGGGCCTCTTTGGCCCTCTTGTTCAATGATTTTTTTTAAAACTGATTTGTCATCGTATGAATATGTGCATAAGTGATTTCGTTTATGATCACTAGACAGATAAAAAAGTTAAAGCATTTTAAAAGAATGTCTTCAAATTTTACAGTTTTGTGTTGATTATCGAAAACTCGATGGATTTGTCTACAAATATTACATCCTTGTGTTGTATACATTCTATTCCATACATAGTTCAAGGTCATACTTTAAGGTCAAATGTCAGATTTAAATGGTATAGTACTTCATCATTGCATGTAAAGTCGTACAGTTTTTGTTGTGATTTTCATGGTCAACTTTTTTTAAATGTTCAACAAAAATATTAAACGTTGGCAAAACAGACGGGCTTTGGCACCCGCATGCGGTGCTCTTGTTTTCGTTTTAATAACAGAGACATAAGTACGTCCGCGACCAATGCGATGTGTCCAATATATGGTGCTGATTAAATTTGATATCTTCTAAGTTCTTGAATAATCGAAACTTTAGCAGTACGAGTACAACTATGTTAAATCTCCAAATTTTGATTCGACTTAAGTAACTACTTAATTTGACGGATGGCAGATACATTATGTTAATACTTGACTATTTAACTATTTGAGTTTACCGTCGCCTCGACAGTATTTCAATAATATAGCGACGTCCAGCTAATTACAGGTGGAGGAAGACCCCGAATGCACGGAGACATCCGGGTAGAACCACCGACCTACCGCAAGCCAGCTGGACGGCTTCCTCACATGAAAATCCGAATGACCCTGCCGGGATTCGAAACCACGCGGTGAGGGGCTGAGTGAGTGTTAAAGTCAGCGGCCACGGAGGCCCCTTATGTTACTACTAGGGACAGTTTTAATATATCATATACATGTACAGCTTGATGGATCAGCAGATTTTAATTGTAATTTTAATGATTTTCTTAAAAGCTAATTAGCATCGTATCAATAGTATACGATGAAATCGTATTTTTAAATATCTAGTACGTCCAAAACCATGACTAAACTTAAACAATTTATAAAATATACATTGAGTTGAACGTGTGTTAGTGGACACTTGAACTTAGAGGCCTACCTTTGTTAACGGACACGTGTACAAAGCAGCCAGCCAGTGTCAGTGGAAACCTGTGCTAGGCAGGCTACCTTTTTTTGCAGCCACCTTTAAGATTCCGAAAATATGATTTATCTTAATCAAACCTAAATTCAGCAATCACTTGTGCTATGCCACCACTATTTTCTGGATTTAATTTTCTGGATACTATACTATATTACCATGATGGGTTTTTTAATAATAATTTCTGCAACTTTCGTTCGCTGTCGTACAGAAATATTCTCATCACCAAAGTACATCTATGCGTAGATCTATACCTTGTGATTGCTAGATGCAATACAGAGATTTCACAAATTGTGAACGTTTTGTTTTTCGCATTTGCTCGTAGTTTAAGGTTCTCATCAACGGAGATACATGACCTTATATAACACGTAGGCACTTATTTCACACGTAAAGGGATAATTAAACAAGAAGATAAATGATAGTATATGTTGAGGAAAATCAGATATTTCAGATTATTTGTTACAGTGATCAAATAGCGTGGAACAAAGAGGCTTCAATTAGAGAAGCAAGCGCTCTTCCATTATACGATGAATGTGGATTGTCTAGTGATGAGAAAAGCAACAAATAAAACAAACAAAATGCTAGTTTCAAACGTATACACGTAAAGAGTACCTAACTTATTTGATTCACTTTGTAAAAGTAAAAAATATTGTTATTTTATAATGTTTAAATTCAGTTCGCTTGATATTCTTATGCTTTCAATTTTTATCCTCACGCTGAGAAGATTTTTTTCCATTCAGGTGGTATACAGAATGTGCATAAAATCAGAACGTTTCTTTATGCATACACGATCAAAGCTTCATTTTTATTATATGTTGTGAAATTTTCTTTTTAAACTTTCGCGAGGCACTGCATCATGCAGCATTTGCACCTCTAAAAACTCGCCAATATTCCTCCCCACACTTACCCCCCCACCTCCCACCAAAATAAAAAATGTCTTCTTTATTTACACCTGTTACCCTCGATCTTCCAAAAAGTTTAAGCAATCTCTTATAACTCAAGTCACATTTCTTCGTATTTCTTTTTTCAAATAAGTTATGTCTGATACGATAGGTAAAATACATACAAACGAAACATAAAACAGTGAATTTGTGAGTAAAAACAACAACAACAACAACATCCCTTCGGCCGTATGGTGGATCCCTATCATAGTACTTACATTACAACATTATATGGGGGTAACATCACATCATAATAACAAAAAAAAAGTTTAGAAAGACAGGAAGATGCATTTGTACATGCTATGCTACGTGATGAAACCCTGTTCTGACTCCATTCATATTCTAAATACATTTTTATGCTTCCCGAAAGGAGAGCATATAGTTGCGGCTTTGTCCGTCCGTCCGTCATAATTTTGTCCGGAGCATAACACAAAAGCTATAAGAGGTATCAACATGAAACTTCATAGGTAGATAGATCTCAATGAGGAAAATTGCAGTGTTCAAGAACCATTACTCTGTTTTGCTTAATTTTGGACCTATTGCCCTTTGTTATTTTTCATATTTAAAATTTGTCTGGAGCTTAACACAAAAACATAAACATGAGACTTCACAGGTAGATAGATCTCAATGAGGAGCAGTGAGGAACTCTTGGTTGCATAATTTTGGTTTTTTTAAAAAAACTATAAGAGGTATCAACATAAAATTTCATATGTTGATATATCTCATTGACAAGAAGTACAGTGCACAAGAACTATAATTCTCAGTCGCATAATTTAGGAGTTTGTTATTGTTCATACTTAAATTTTGTCCGGAGCTCAAATAGTATACATGTAATAAAGTTCTCATCAAGTGAAAAAGCGTAGTTCGGGGAGCATCCATTGGTTCTACCGGCAGTTGTTACTATTCTAATCTATATTCCTTTTGACAAACATGTTGATGCTGTGCGGAAAAGTATTTCCTTTGACCGTATCTGAAATATTTCGAGACATGATTATACACTTAAATATAATTTTCGTTTTTTGACGATGACAGGGAAATTTTTTCGAGTTCGAACTTCACTCTATGTTTTCGAATTGGGGATTTAAGTTCCCTCCAGTTTGAGACTATGTTCGACATAAGTTCCTCGGAACTTACCGTAATTATTTCATTTTAAAGATGACCGTCCTCAAATTTCATAAAGACATTTCCCATGGCATTGGCATATGCCCCGTGTGTCTGGTACTCCGTCCGTATGCAGAGTTCTAGAATTGTTCGATTGTTCGATTGTCACAGGTTAACCAGCGTCGGAAACCCGCGAGCGCTCATTTCGTTACTCCAGACATCGCCGTTGTGATTAGAAATGTCCGCCAATTCAAATGTTTATATTAACTATAATGATCATGGGTCATTTAGACCTACTTCATTATATTATCATTTGTATTCAGGATGAAAATATAATCTTCTTCTTCTATTACCGAGCGAACGTGGGTTTTCCGGCGATAGGCTAATGTGACTGGGCGTGGAAACACCTACGTGTCTGTCGTGTTATTTCGCTATGTGGAAGCACTATAGCTATAACATGTAAATGTCTGCAATGTCTTAAAACTGTCGGAACAATTTATCATTTTCAAGGAAGGTTATAATTCTCTGGTAAACAACGAATCAAGCAAGTCCCAACAGGAAAGTCTAAATCACTGTTTATAAGATTGTCATGGTAACTGCACCATGTTTAGCTTTTAACAGTTAGCTTTGTTCAGTCAATTTTAAATTTGATATTATTTTGTCGTAATATTGATATGATTACAGGTGTTTATGCGTCTCCTAGCTGTAGATATTTGAAACAAAAGACATATAAAGATAACAAAATAACAAGTTATATCCCAACGGCTCGGTGTAATACACGGGAGATGTGAAAGTCAGTGATTATATTTATATACAGGCTGTGGCGGACAAAAAATAATAAAGTACTGACTGAAAAAAATGACTACATTAAAATATGTTTGTGCAAATATTACAGTTCAATATCCGACATCTTGCTTTTTGTTCTTTTGACTTTTTTTGGCAATCGGTATGCATTGCGAGGATTTTTTTAGTATCAGCTGACATGCTAAGAGCATTATCAATAAAAATGTCAAAGATGAAATATTAGAAGTACAAAAAAATACAAAAAAACAAACAAAAACAAAAGCAACAACAACAAAAACACCACATATAACTGCATTATTGCTATATTGTTTTTTAGTGTGAAAGAAGTAATTCCAGTGAAATTGAAATTTGCTTTTTGCAAGGTATTGAATTCATCCAAGAAAGATTTAAAGTTCTTATGCTACTTGGAAATGTTACTGATTCTACGACATAGACTTGTTTGAACTTTCTGATATATTTGCGTACTTTTGTATTGATATGTTTGTAAATGTTAATTAATTCCTTAATTAATTTGTTAATTTATTATCATTTTCACTAAGTTTTTTGTCCATTTTATAATAATTAGAACGTCTAGTCAAGTTTATTATTTATGAAATATATGGATGAACTGCATGAAACATAAAATCCGTCATTGTGTATATAAACTTAAATACACATGTAAGTTAATGTATTCTCAGTCTCGAACTTTCCGATTATTCGAAATTACTTCACCACCAGTCTCCGGATTTATCGAAATTTTACCTCAGGTAACATTATGTCATTTAAAAACGTAATTGTGTTTCAAAATATTTCGGACACGGGCACAGACAATAAATTCCCATGCAGTTTCAGCACTTAAGCAATCAAATATAGCTAAACTGTAAAAGGATAAATAGAATTAAAAAAAGGGGAGTCATACAAATACCTGTAGTTGAGGGACAGTATTGTTGAAATCTGTCCCTCAACTACAGGTATTTTCAAAGTGGAAAAAACCCTGAACAATCGTTTGTTTGTTTGTTTGGTTTAACGTCCCACCGACAGTATTTTTGTCATTTGGAGACGATGTCTATTTGAGACAGATATAGTGCTACCACACTGCAGTATCACGCCGTAGACATGTGGCATAATACCATACCCAGTCAAATTATCCTGACACCGTGCCAACCAGTCCTGCTGATCGCCAGGCAAGGGAGCTATACCAGTACCATTTTTTTACGACTTTGGCATGCCGCGGCCGGGGATCGAACCCACGACCTCCAGCTCCCGAGGCGGACGCTCTAACCACTCGGTCACCGGGGACGGTCCTGAACAATTGTACTTTAACCAAAGAGATTCTCTCAAAGGAATCGTGCGTGCAAGAAATATTATTTGCACATTTTTTTATTCTGCTGTTATTATAATTTGTGTATATGTGTTTGTTAAACAACAACAACAACAACCCAAAAACAAAATAAATAAAAATCGTGTGTGTGAAGAAGTATGTGTGCCAACATTTAAAAACTTTTCAATAGATTGTTCATCTTCGGCGATCACGACATTCAAAGTTATATCACATATCACGTATTCACGGTACTTCAGGTACCCGTGATGTTAACACGTATTAAATTTATTTAACAGTTCTTAATCACAATTGCACTTAACATTGCCTCGTGCGTGGGAACACATAAGCACTTCTTTTGCACGTATTTCCGAATATCGTCACAAGTTAGTTAATGGCTTATTAATTATTTATGGACAAGGTGTAATGTTTTTTTTCTAGCTTCATAAAAGTATAAATCGAGAGAATTAAAGTCTTAAAGAATGTAATTGTTTTTTATAGATATCTTAAATGTAATTATACAGTACAGTTTGCATAACAATAGAAAATATGACAGTAATTCTGAGCACGTTTGTGCGACAGTCATATCTTCGGTGGAGTAGAAATATTATATTGTAATACGATTTTAGTGGATTCGATTAAGGAAGCGATATGAATGTATTTACTATGTATTGGTCAAAAGCTAAGAACAGTTAAAAGCTGTGATAGCGGTCGCGTGTATTGAGCAACCAACCCATTGGGTGTCCGGATAGTGCAAATGGTTAACGTGCTGACATTTCACCAATGCAGACAGGGTTCGATCCCAGGTTGGTACGATGTTGTATGTGAAAGGGCCTGGGTCGCCCATTCGGACACATGTCAAAGAGAAGATTTTCATATGCCGCCTGGATATTTTGCAAGGGCGTGAGAATGTACAAATATTACCTCCATTTAGCAGCCATCTGTTCTAAACGGCCGGTTTCATTGATATCTTTGCTGTCGCTTGGGGCAGGTTTTACTTTAGGCCTAGTTATACAGGCCCCTCTTAGGTTTGAAACTGGGTATTCTTTAACAGTTCTGAAGAAGAGAGAGAGAGAGAGAGAGAGAGAGAGAGAGAGAAAGAAAGAGAAATATGCTTCGATAATTGGGTGCACAACAATCACTTTGAAGAGTTTGTAAAATGAAAAAAGCTGCTTAATCTACTTGCATATTTACCTATATGTATTGTCAGAGGATGTTTACAGGTTCAGTATAAAGTTAAATATGCTAAGTATTATGTTTGTGTGGCAGAAACCTTACATTGATTTCTGTAAGTTGTTTTAGAAATACGTTATCTCAATTGATACAAGATCATTTTAAACTATTCCTCCGCTGGACCAGTACTTTTCGCTAGGGACGGCAATGAATTAACGCCCCTTAATAGCCATCAGTTTCATCAAAGCCATGCATATAACTTCACAATATAAGATTTAAAATATCAAAACTTTGGAATCTTAGGGCAAAATGACATGTTATGACATGTGACAAAACTTTTTTTTTATTACCTCCCTTTGATAAATTTCATGTGACGTTCTCCATTTTTTCCATTAATTTCGAAAGAAGATCATATAATGCATCTTTCTACCGTGAGCTTTCCTCGAAAATCTTATTTAGATTTTTATATTTACAGAAATAGTATATTTCCCATAGACTTCAATGTTTTATCTCCTCACATGTAATAAAACTTGGAAAAACTAAAGGTGAAATAAATTTATATTCGAAACCATTTACTCTGGACCCAGAATTAATGAGTTTTGACACTAGTCAAAATCAATAACAGAATGTATATATAATATTATATATGATATCTTTTTCAGGAACAATTCTGAACAATAAACCCTCCTATGCAAAGATATCAATGAAAAATTTCTACCATGTTCCTAATGTGCCAGGATTGCGTAGAAAGTTCCTTTATTCAATCAATAATCTATAAATGTTAGATTTCCATTATTCTATTTCGCTAAATCTTTTCAGGAGGCCTTAGAGTGATATGTTAGAACCAGACAGAATTGTTTCTATAACCTGTCTTAATTAGAGGGAGACAGATGTCAATACTCGTTGCTAACTCTAAATGATATACGCCCTCGGAAACTGACATTGCAGAAGTCAGGATTATAACCACTGCATGTGGATATTCAATAGCTATGGTGGCATATTTCTGTCAGCCACTTATCCACTTAGCTATGTCGAAACTTTTCTGAAAAATTGTCACATATTCAGTTATTATCTAGCAAATAGAAAAGTTTCAAGTTTTCCACTTAGATATCTTAACAGGAATAAAATGTCTGTTAGTGCCCGCTACTGCCAATCACATATTCACTTAGGTTAACTGGATATCACACTTTTTTCCAGATATTTTGTGAAAATAAATTGTCTGTTATTCACATAATTTAACTGAATAACTTGAAAAAAAAGGCGAGACATCTACTTATCTTATGTGAATATATAGCTGGCAGTAGTGGGCACTAACAGGCAGTTTTGTCCTGTTATGATACCTAAGAGGATAACACGAAAGTTTTCTACTTGCCAGATAATAACTGAATATGTGACAATTTTTGAGAAAAGTTCCGACATAACTACATGTAAGTGGATAAGTGACTGGCAGAAATATGCCACCATAAATAGCAAAATGGAGACTTTCAAATCTCTCTCTCTTTCTCTCTGGCATCCTATCCCACATGCCCATACAGACAAATGTCTGTCTCTCGTTATACGAAAGCTTTTCATTTGTTTAACAAGGCGGGTATTGTCGTATCAGAATGTTAAAGATTAAACTTATTTATTAAGGTCAGGCCGGTACTATTCCTTTTGGTTTGGTTGAGCCAAATTTTGCATCAGTATCAATTTGAACTCTTAGAAGATAGTTTCCTGTAAGATCATTATTCTAAAGGAACATTTCTATTGTCTACCTCGAGGAGTCTATTTATATCTCTACACACACAAGATAATCTTTTTTTATAGAAACGAAGGATCGGTTACATGCGATGCGATTTTAGCCCGACAAAATACGTGGATTAACCAATTAAATTAACTCTTACCCGATTGTTTACAGTATTATATCCCCCAGGAAAACCAACATATTCAAATTGTTTACTGTATTATATCCCTCTGAAAACCAACATATTCAAATTGTTTACTGTATTATATCCCTCTGGAAAACCAACATATTCAATTTGTTTACTGTATCATATCCCTCTGGAAAACCAACATATTCAAATTGTTTACTGTATTATATCCCTCTGGAAAACCAACATATTCAAATTGTTTACTGTATTATATCCCTCTGAAAACCAACATATTCAAATTGTTTACTGTATTATATCCCTTTGAAAAACCAACATATTCAAATTGTTTACTGTATTATATCCCTCTGGAAAACCAACATATTCAAATTGTTTACTGTATTATATCCCTCTGGAAAACCAACATATTCAAATTGTTTACTGTATTATATCCCTCTGGAAAACCAACATATTCAAATTGTTTACTGTATTATATCCCTCTGGAAAACCAACATATTCAAATTGTTTACTGTATTATATCCCTCTGGAAAACCAACATATTCAAATTGTTTACTGTATTATATCCCTCTGGAAAACCAACATATTCAAATTGTTTACTGTATTATATCCCTCTGGAAAACCAACATATTCAAATTGTTACTGTATAATATCCCTCTGGAAAACCAACATATTCAAATTGTTACTGTATTATATCCCTCTTGAAAACCAACATATTCATCGTGCGATTGTTTCCCCGGTTACGGCAGCTTACTCCCGCAATATAGACCATATATACGCACCCATCCGTGTTATTCAGACTGATTTATCACGTTGTTTATCATAATTTGTGATAGATAAATAAGGGTTGAAAAATGTGTAATCCCTCACATGCTCAGATGTGTAGCAATAAAACATGATCACATGTCGCAAAATAGTATATAATTATACAGTGTATTCATAACACGGAACAACAATCTAGTGTACTTTACTGTAAGCCTTTATCACCAGAAATGTATCTGTTTTTTTTGGTTAATTTTTACGTACCCAACTTTAATATAACGTAATACATGATGACACCCCAAAAAGATGGTGATGAAAATGTAATTCAAAATCGACACAGTGAACTGTTATGTTATCAAAATCCGTCTCCTGTAGATCTCGGCTTGAACATATACAATGTATAATATGTCACGCCCTATGTATGTTATTTTACGCCGTTTTCATAACGAGCAATATTGGAAAATATCAAGGAACGCTAAGTGGGCAGCATAAAAGGAAACTATAATTTAAAGCAAAGTTAGCTATACATAAAAGGAACATAATATGGAGGTACATGCTTTAATCTGTTGATTAAACACCGTCACGTTGTTCAATTAGAATCTGCCATGAAGTTGGAATTTAGAGTTCAAAGACAACAATAAGTAAAAAGGTTTGAGGTATATATCAAATCGGGCAGGGGACGGGGTAATGTGAAGGAAAGAGAGTGAGTAAATATCATATCGATTATTGAGATCTAAATGAAAAAATGAGAATGTAATAATGATGATGATACAAGTAATGAAATTGATTATGACGATGAGTACAGAAATGATGATGATGATGATGATGATGATGATGATATTTAAAATGCAGATAATGATGATGATGGTGATGTTGATGAAGAAGATGATGAGAGAAAGATGTCGATGAATTTATTTAACTCGAGAAATGTTATTGTGATACTTCCAACAGACCAATTTGAGCATCAGATGAACCATTGACAGCCTTCTCAGTTGTTAAAATAAGACGTGGTTATAATACAAGTGACCCTGGCTATCTGAAAATATTTATTTTCCTGGACGGTATTAAGTACTGAATATATATGACTGTTATTAAGTACTGTATGTATATATATTATTATGTCCAATTAAAATGGGTTTTCACTTCCGTTGGCGCATGTGCAAATTGGTATTGCAGTCGAATGTAAAGCCGTGATTGTAATAATATTCAGTGACCGATATTTTTCTATGTGATTGTTTGGGGTATCAAATACGTGGTTTGTGTTTGTTAGTCCCCTACCGGTGTTTACACCGGAGGGGACTATAGGTTTGCCCTCCGTCTGTCCGTCCGTCCGTCTGTCCGTCCGTCTGTCCGCTCAAATCTGGATCCCGCGATAACTTAATAACTAAGCAAGCTCACTTGATGAAACTTGGTATATGACTAGATGGCAATGTGTAGATTATGCACGTCATTTAATTTTGTTCTTCGACCAAAATTGTGGTTGCTATGGTAACGGAAATAGTGAAAATATGGCAAAAATGGGATCCCGCGATAACTAAGCAAGCTAACTTGATGAAACTTGGTATATGACTAGATGGCAATGTGTAGATTATGCACGTCATTTTATTTTTGTTCTTCGACTAAAATTGTGGTTGCTATGGTAACGGAAATAGTGAAAATATGGCAAAAATGGGATCCCGCGATAACTAAGCAAGCTAACTTGATGAAACTTGGTATATGACTAGATGGCAATGTGTAGATTATGCACGTCATTTTATTTTTGTTCTTCGACTAAAATTGTGGTTGCTATGGTAATGGAAATAGTGAAAATATGGCAAAAAATGGGACCCCGCGATAACTAAGCAAGCTAACTTGATGAAACTTGCTATATGACTAAATGGCAATGTGTAGATTATGCACATCATTTTATTTTTGTTCTTCGACTAAAATTGTGTTGCTATGGTAACGGAAATAGTGAAAATATGGCAAAAAATGGGTTCCCGCGATAACTAAGCAAGCAAACTTGATCAAACTTGGTATATGACTAGATGGCAATGTGTAGATTATGCACTTCATTTTATTTTTGTTCTTCGACTAAAATTGTGGTTGCTATGGTAACGGAAATAGTGAAAATATGGCAAAAAATGGGATTGATTACCATATTGAGTCAAGGTGGAGCCGGTAGGGGACTTTATGTGTTGCATACAACACCAGTTACTTGTTTTAAATGGTTTCGCGTGTTATTAATCATATTTAGTAAGAAATTAGTCAGGAGATGTTTGTATTTTAATGATGTTTATACATGTAGGTCATGGACCTACTTTTCGCCTCACTTGTAGCACATTTCATGTCTTCTGTATTGAGCTTGTACTTATACATGGTTGATTATTTATTACATGATGTGTGGGATAAGTTGTTTGTGGACGCATTGGTGAGAAAAACAGCAAAAATAAATAAATAAATAAATAAATAATAATAAGCTATTTGTGCCTTACCGTTTGTCTCACTTTTGTCACATAGGCCACAGCGGTACCTTTGAAGTCGGCGCGACTAGCACGCGACTCACGTAACCGTTTTAAATAAACTAATTTTTACATAATCTGCGTAAAATACGAAAATAAGTCATATAAATTTTTTTTTAATTTAAACCGAAAGGAGCTATTTCACTGCCCGAAAAAGTGGGACAAACGGTAAATAGGGAGCATCGACGGTGTAAAGGAAATAAATTTCCTTTTAAATGACAAGTTAGTATATGAACGATTGATGCTTTAGATTATTTTAATCGTATTAGGTTTACATAAATGATTCTGAATATATTTTGATTTTGCATTTGATTAAGTTGTGGCGAGTTTAAAGATGCATCTCATTAAATGACTGAAAAGTGAAAATGATAAATGAATATATATTATATGAAAATAAATAAATAAATAAATTATGATATGTAAACATTGACTAAAAATGTATAGTATATGAAACAATAGCTTACCTGTACCAGGAGTTAATTTCAGTGAAAATATTTGCAATGCCCCTTTAATTCATATGGAAAGAGGGTAAAACAGTGTCGTCTGCTGCGATTGCGTAGCAGGTGTACAGAATATTCTCAGGAGAAATGTCGTGAACGATCTTTTGAACCTTATGACGTCATAACGTCATTGAGTTGATGAATCAGTAGAGAAATGTGAAACTCTGTGTTATAACTGTATTGAAAGTTTTAAATTGGAGGGCAATTTATTATATGATTGATGATAATTGTGTTCTGAAGTCTGCTGTGTTGTGATGCCCTAAAATTACACATTTTAACTTGTGGGGGGAATATGAAATTGGAGATTTATAACAATGGTGTCAACAAAATTCGTGTGATTTTTCGTTGAGGGTTTGTCCTACATTGGCATTATTTGAAAGAATTGAAACCAGTGGATGATCCTAACTTGGAATAACATAACCGAGGTAATTAGATTTATATACACAGATTGTTTACCTGTTGTAAAAGGCGAAATGTGTCGGATGTTTGTTTGCATGCACGCTGACATTCACATATCAGGTAGTTTGCTTAAGGGCCATAGTTATGTTTCAATGATCAATTGGTTTACACGTGATCTTTTGCTGTATGAAAGAACACATGAAAATGTTAATGGTACGGTTGCAATCACTGGTTTTACCGTCACTGCGCATGTGTGTCCGTCTTCCACAACCGCTGGTGGGAGAGCCCGAGGACGCAGGGGCTCTGGGTAGAACATTTGACCATCAAGTGAACTGGAAGGACCAGGCTTCCTGTAGTGAAATATTAGAGGGACCTGACCTGGACTCGAACCCCTGACAGTGAAAAGCAAAACTCAGAACTGTAAATAATTAAAGACCGATAAAACATGTGGTATAGCATTGTCGAATATCCACGGCCGATCTATGGAACACCTATAGAAAAGAATAAGTCGGTCATTGTTGTATAAACGATATAATTGTTTGTGACACAGGTAAATAATTATTATCCGGACATCATGATGATGATGATGATGATGATGATGATGAGAGGTAAATTGCACAGTACGCGTTATCTCGTCTGAAAATCGTTTAATTGTCAATAAAGATGCACGTTTATAGATAAAGAGTCAAAAGACATGTTTGAATCGCGTCATTTAACTTAGTGTCATGAATCTGGGACACTGAAGAGAAATTGTATTTAGAGTTTATCCCTTTTATTTGAATTTTAAATTTTTCATTTTATGTCAAAACAATAAAGTAGACAATACAAAATATAATTTTAAGTTACTTTAACGCTATCAGATTATTGTCAATATTAATATTTCTTCGTGAAAAAAAGTGTTTTTTTTTTTTAATTTATTTATTTATTTTTATACTTGCCTACCCTTTTTGATAGTTAGATAACTTTTTTTTTTTCCGACAAAACAATCTTATAGCTCATGTGCCCATGTCTAAAAAATGCATTTAACTGAAGTCAATATAAACCGAAAACTTTGAAATTCAAAATTTAAAAACGGACTAATTAAAAAAAAACAACAACAACGGACTACATTATATTTATATTTTGTAATATGGTCAAAGAGCCCTTTCATACCCTTATAATCATGTCAGAAAAACAAAACAACAAAAAACAGTACATTGCGCTAATATGCAGTTTTGTCGATATCGGAAAATCGATTTACAGTGAACAATTTTTTTGTATCTACAAATATTTCTCTGTGAAATGATATACGGGTACATAAAAAGAGGTTCAAAACAGTTGAATGGAGTCTTTGTTAAAATGAAATATTTAAAAAAGTGATCCGATAGGGCACCATTTTACACCAGGTGTAAAACTTGACCTGGATACCAGACAGTGTCTTGTGTACCTCTAGTGAGTGACGTATGGGTACACATAAACTAAATGAAATCCCGAATAAACAAAACAATAAATGATTAGATACATAAATATGCACTCACTCACTCACTCACTCACTCACTCACTCACTCACTCACTCACTCAATCAATCAATCAATCAATCAATCAATCAATCAATCAAAACTTAACAAACGATCAAATATCGTTTACATGCGCATTTATGTAAACATGGTGAATTTTTATCTTTCTGATTTAATTAATCGCTCGTTGCGGTGTTCCGAAAACCGATGAGATAAAATGAAAAGTTCTGGTTAACCCAGAAGCACCAAAAGGCCATTCCCCCGTTTGTTTATAATGTGGTCCACATCGGAAAATAGGCATGGACCTCGAGTTATGCCGGGTGATCGCAAAATGCAAGTTTACTGTATCTTTAAACATATGTGTTCTTGATTCTCCTTACAAAATATTTCAAATTAAGGTATGTGTCTGTTTCTTCAGAGAAAGTACGAAAAATATCAAAGGCGATAAGGCACGTTCGAACCTTGAAATAGAGCCTTGGGTAGAATTTTCTAACATATCGATTAAAATGGAAAAAAAACAACAACAGACATTTAGATAAACTTGAACGCTTTCTGTAAGTCATAAAAATACCATAGTTGACTTCACGAGTGTTATCTACCATCATTACAATCTCTTGAATAACAACTGCTGTATCGCTTACCAGATGTTCTTTACTTACTCCTCGCCCTCCATTATCGCCAACCGCACATTTCTGGAAAGCAACATTACATACCATTCTCGTTGGCTACAGAAAGACACTAGCCAAACTAGAAAAATTAATCGAGTCATGAAATATTCAAAATTAGGAAACTAAATCATCATTTAATCATCATTTATGTGCTGATTATCATATGATTACAACAGCAACAAACAAACAAATAAATGATTCATTTTTATATTTCATTCTTAATGATTATTTGCGATATTTGTTAAACAGTTTATGTACAATCAGCACGAAAATCCATCAAATTATTGTAAGCATTCCAATGCAAACTTATTACTTCTATTTCTTGATCAGTATAACAGATCTGAAATAGTTTCTGTAATATAGTCTGTTTTAATTAATTGAGACTTCTTCAAGAAACTGGGAAGAAATAAGCTTATATAGGATGGGTCAGACTGGTATGGATGTTAACACTGTACACTATCAGTCTGTTCTATTTCGTGACTTTTGGCTTCCTTCAATTCATATAGATTGCCAGAGTGTTAGTATGTCAACCATATTAACATTCACAAGCATCTTATCTCAATGATTCAAAGAAGTTACAACATTTAGAGCTTATTTCGTAGTTTTTATTTTCAACTTTTTTTTTCTTCAAAATACATGCAATTTGATTAAAACCGGTAAAATATATTTTTAGCCATAAATATCGTGATACGTATCGCGATATGCTTGAAGAATATCGTAATATATCGCGATACGAAATTTCTTGCGATAGACATCCCTGCCAGTCAGTGACTGTGGAAAAATCACAAACGTGTTTATTTCTCGTTGAAAAATGTATGTAATTATACACCATCATGTAGATAAAGTATTCGGGAAGTGTTAGTTGATTTATGTAGTTTACGTCTAAATTCGGAGTGAAAAGGTTTAATGTACGTACATCGTTTCAGCATATATGGAAAAATATCGTTGTTGTTTACCTTTAATCTCGTAAGTTGAAGGATGTGGCAGATGTATAAACCATACATTTATCGTAGTTTTAAATGAGAGCGTGTTTTTTTTAATATTTTTTTTATGCTCACCGAAGGTGACGCATATAGTCGCCGCTTCGTCCGTCCGTCCGTTCGACCGTCCGTCCGTCCATCACACTTTCCTTGTCCAGACTATTTCTCAGGAACTCACGGCTTGAATTCAACGAAACTTTATGGGAAGCTTTATAACCAAAATGAGATGCGCATATCGTCAGTATGACCCGATTCCTAAATTTTTCAAAGAGTTATGGCCCATTGACTTTTCGGCCTATAGTACATATTGTATGATTCTTGTCCGGGCTATTTCTCAGGAACTAATGGCTTGAATTCAACGAAACTTTATGGGAAGCTTTATTACCAAGAGGAGATGCGCATATCGTCAGCATGACCCGATTCCTAATTTTTTTCACAGAGTTATGGCCCCTTGACTTTTTGGCCTATAGTTCATATTGCATGATTCTTGTCCGGGCTATTTCTCAGGAACTAATGGTATGAATTCAACGAAACTTTATGGGAAGCTTTATCACCAAGAGTAGATACGCATATCGTCGGCGTGACCTGGTTCCTCAATCTTTCACAGAGTTATGGCCCCTTGACTTTTCGGCCTATAGTACATATTGCATGATTCTTGTCCGGGCTATTTCTCAGGAACTAATGGCTTGAATTCAACGAAACTTTATGGGAAGCTTTATTACCAAGAGGAGATGCGCATATCATCAGCATGACCCGATTCCTAAATTTTTCAAAGAGTTAAGGCCCCTTGACTTTTTGGCCTGTAGTACATATTGCATGATTCTTGTCCGGGCTATTTCTCAGGAAGTAATGGCTTGAATTCAATGAAACTTTATGGGAAGCTTTATTACCAAGAGGAGATGCGCATATCGTCAGCATGACCCGATTCCTAAATTATTCAAAGAGTTAAGGCCCATTGACTTTTTGGCCTATAGTACATATTGCATGATTCTTGTCCGGGCTATTTCTCAGGAACTAATGGCTTGAATTCAATGAAACTTTATGGGAAGCGTTATTACCAAGAGTAGATACGCATATCGTCGACGTGACCTGGTTCCTCAATTTTTAAGAGAGTTATGGCCCCTTGACTTTTTGGCCTATAGTTCATGTTGCATGATTCTTGTCTGGGCTATTTCTCAGGAACTAATGGCTTGAATTCAATGAAACTTTATGGGAAGCGTTATTACCAAGAGTAGATACGCATATCGTCGACGTGACCTGGTTCCTCAATTTTTAAGAGAGTTATGGCCCCTACTACCATGTTGTTGACTAATATTCATGTCATTTGCCTAATTTAACAGGAGATATCATTTAAACAAAACCTCACAAAATTCAATATGCTAGTAATGTCAATCATAATCATGTCAGCTAATTGTTGTTTAGGCCATTATACACTATTTCAAATATCCAGTCATATGTCAAGAGTGTTGGTTAACCTCTTTGATATGAGCACACATTGAAATGTATGTATGAGAATAGATATGATTTAGGAATGGGGATTTCAACATATCCTCCCACCCATTGACCAAGGCCTTATTTGTAACAATGACGTTCTTCGGGGAGCATCTGTCAGTTCTACTGACTTTCTTGTTTCTATCTCATCCGATGTTCACTACAACTGAACTGCTTATGTTGAACATAGGCATTTACATTTTCGACATCTTTGATTTATGCGGTTTTAAATTTCGTAACTCAACGGTATTGCTACCCGAATAGATTTTTTTTAAATTTAGAATCGAACTAAATTATGTATATATTATATACCCATACGTAGCCAAGGAGCAATTAACCATCCACGACTAAGAAAAAGCTTGTGTGCGGTTGTCATGCCTACTCGCTGAAAAATATCCCAACTATTTTTCCCCAAGCTCTCATGTTTTTTAAAATATTGCTTTTCTTGGTACTTTCTCTTGATAATGCCACAACTGATTGGCGCTTAAGGTCAATACTAAGTAAAAAGGTCAAACCCTGCAAACAAGCACCCCTTTTAGTGTGGATGCTAAGTGTGAGATATACTCTATTAAGACAGTACTACAGACAATGGAGGCTCGGAAATTATCTCCGACTTAGACGTCATTCTAAATCACAGCTTCTGATTGGCAACACATTTAAGATGACTTCTAAGTCTATGGTTATCTGGTCATGATGCGTTCAACGCGTCTGTTCTTCACTCGTTACCCATTCTTAAAAAAAAAAACAACAAAATTTTCCTAAGCACATAAAATGCCGTAGTCAATCAACTACAAATACATTTTTTATGAGGTGTGTGAAGTTAGCGCGTAGATCGTAGATCGTAAATCAACACTATAACTAATTTTCTTTGTCGACCTGGGTCGTAGATCGTAGCTCAACCATTCAAATAAACCAAAATAAATGGTTGAGCTGGATCGTAGATCGTAGCTCAACCATCGAAAAAGTTCGCGGAATGGTTGAGCTGGGTCGTAGATCGTAGCTCGACCATTGAAAACTTTCATAGAATGGTTGAGCTGGGTCGTAGATCGTAGCTCAACCATTCAAATAAACCATTATAAATGGTTGAGCTGGATCGTAGATCGTAGCTCAACCATTGAAAAAATTAAAATGGTTGAGCTGGATCGTAGATCGTAGCTCGACCATTGAAATAAACCAAAATAAATGGTTGAGCTGGGTCGTAGATCGTAGCTCAACCATTCAAATAAACCATTATAAATGGTTGAGCTGGATCGTAGATCGTAGCTCGACCATTGAAAACTTTCATAGAATGGTTGAGCTGGGTCGTAGATCGTAGCTCAACCATTCAAATAAACCATTATAAATGGTTGAGCTGGATCGTAGATCGTAGCTCGACCATTGAAAAAGTTCACGGAATGGTTGAGCTGGATCGTAGATCGTAGCTCAACCATTCAAATAAACCAAAATAAATGGTTGAGCTGGGTCGTAGATCGTAGCTCAACCATTCAAATAAACCATTATAAATGGTTGAGCTGGATCGTAGATCGTAGCTCGACCATTGAAAACTTTCATAGAATGGTTGAGCTGGATCGTAGATCGTAGCTCAACCATTCAAATAAACCAAAATAAATGGTTGAGCTGGATCGTAGATCGTAGCTCAACCATTGAAAAAGTTCACGGAATGGTTTAGCTGGGTCGTAGATCGTAGCTCGACCATTGAAAACTTTCATAGAATGGTTGAGCTGGGTCGTAGATCGTAGCTCGACCATTCAAATAAACCAAAATAAATGGTTGAGCTGGGTCGTAGATCGTAGCTCGACCATTGAAAAAGTTCACGGAATTCATTTGTCGGAAAAAAATGCTTTCGTCGGGAAAAGAGTTTCCGTCCAAAATCTTTGTACTTGTCGGTGATATCTCATTCGTCGGAAAAGTTTCCGTCGGGAAATTTTCTGTTCGTCGGGAAAAATTATATTTGTTAATATTTAATCTTCGTCGGGATTATTGTACTCGTCGGGAAAATTGCATTTGTCGGAAAAAAATGCTTTCGTCGGGAAAAGAGTTTCCTTCGAAAATCTTTGTACTTGTCGGGAATATCTCATTCGTCGGAAAAGTTTCCGTCGGGAAATTTTCTGTTCGTCGGGAAAAATTATATGTCGGGAATTTAGTATTAGTTGTGAAAATTGTATTTTGTTAATATTTTTTATCTTCGTCGGGATTATTGTACTCGTCGGGAATCTCTTGTCGGAAAAGTTTCCGTCGGGAACTTTTTCAATGGTTGAGCTACGATCTACGATCCAGCTCAACCATTTATTTTGGTTTATTTGAATGGTTGAGCTACGATCTACGACCCAGCTCAACCATTCTATGAAAGTTTCAATGGTCGAGCTACGATCTACGATCCAGCTCAACCATTTATGAAGGTTTATTTGAATGGTTGAGCTACGATCTACGACCCAGCTCAACCATTCTATGAACATTTTCAATGGTTGAGCTACGATCTACGATCCAGCTCAACCATTCTATGAAAGTTTTCAATGGTCGAGCTACGATCTACGACCCAGCTCAACCATTCCGCGAACTTTTTCAATGGTTGAGCTACGATCTACGATCCAGCTCAACCATTTATTTTGGTTTATTTGAATGGTTGAGCTACGATCTACGACCCAGCTCAACCATTTATTTTGGTTTATTTGAATGGTCGAGCTACGATCTACGACCCAGCTCAACCATTTATTTTGGTTTATTTGAGTGGTTGAGCTACGATCTACGACCCAGGTCGACAAAGAAAATTAGTTATAGTGTTGATTTACGATCTACGATCTACGCGCTAACTTCACACACCTTTTTTTATGCTTGCCTTTGAGATGGAAATGTATATTATATAAATATATGATTCATGATCGAGACGGACAATATTACGGGAGATCGACTTTATGTCTTCATTGTCACTTCTATAGACTATGTTTTATGTACCATCACTGCAGCATAGAGAACTCTCGAGCTATGTCGTCTTGTTAGATATCCGGTTTCGCATGATGAATGTGTTGTGTTTCACGCAATTAGTGTATTTTTGAGTTTCATCGATTATTGTTTGTTTGTTTGGTTTAAAGCCTTACACACTGTCTTTCAGTCAGTTAGATTGACTATGTCTACTTGAGACAGATACAGTACTACCACGCCATAGACATGTAGCATGATACCAGACTCAGTCACATTATCCTGACACAGGGCTAACCAGTCACTTGACAACCGTGTACCCTGTTTAGATGCTGAGCAAAAAGCAGGGAGCTACCAGTATCATTTTTGACAAATTCCTGTCGCGATCGGAGATCATATCCACCACCTACCGTTCAAAAGGCCAATACTCTTACCAATCGGCCACTAGGGACGAACATAATGACTCTGTTTATTTTTTTTTCAATCATTTTCCTCTTACTTGAAACAAAGTAATGATCTTTGTACCATGTTCTTGAAGTTAGCGCTGTACTTTGTAATGAAGGGTAAAACGAAATAGAACATAAAAGGTCATTAGTACACTACGGAGAGGATGAGCAATTCTTCTTTAAATGTACAAATCTGACTAAGATTACCCATTTATCATTAACATATAATCATGGTCCTTCAAATGCTTTAAATGCAGATGCAAGCATCATTTGACTTAGGGTTATAGTTTTTTTTGGCTCAGTCTATAAAAGCTTGCATTTACTAAAAAAAATTCCCATGATCACTTGATGGACCATAATGATTTACAAAAAAGTATCCGCTTAGCCCAGAAGGCTGCAAAAAGAGGTCAATTGTCCGATAAAACAGCAGTTTCGAAATATTAGCTTTTCCCTGAACCAAGATAACTGCTTAATACAGGTTGTCTCTGATAGGGATTCAAATGCATTCATTTTAGAATTTCTTTGCTAGAAACGCATTATACTGTAAATTATAAATGGGCCCCACTGTTTTGTAGCTAGCGGAATAGAAAAGAAGCCCTGTGTGAACGTAACAATATGAATTGCTAAAATAATACAATTTTGAGAACTGGTGTGTTGGAAGTATGCATAATTTTAACTTGAAGATATAAATTCACGTTTTCTTTTTAAATACATTAATAAATACGAATCTATTTACCGAACTATAAGGCGAGCCAAATCGGTTGATCAGATGTAAAGCATGTACATTGTTTCAAACTTACATAACGTGAATGCGAAAGATAATTTACCATTTGCATGATTGCAAATATTGATCTTAAACGGAAAAATATCTTGCTCAAGTGTACCGTAATAAGATCAGTTGAAACGACTACCACTGCAGAAATCACGAGTTCAAAACTATTCCACAATCTACGGGGGCTGAAGAATATTTGAATATAGGTATACCGCGTAGATATTAAATTAAGTTTTCGTTCACAATTCATATCTGCTTACGTCGCCAGGGAGACATTTTCACGCAACATTCCTGAGTAGATCAGTACTTGGCTTTTAAGGATGAGAAGTTAAAACTGTTGGTGGCATCGAAGTAGTTAAAGCAGCTCGTTCACAAAAAAAAAACAAAAAAAAACAACAACAAAAAACACCATCAAAAACCCCCCACAAAAAAACAACAACCAAAAAATCCCTCTCTCTTCCACGTTAATGCTGATGAAGTCTTTGTTTCCTGACAAATAAACTCGGTAAGTGTAGGTAACAATACAGGGCAAAACGTTACTCTCGTAAACGCAACTTTGGCGAAATATAGAATACGGTACCCTAGAAGCTTTTGCTTGCGGAACTACAGCACGTGACACGTTGCGCAACATGGCGTTTTCACCAGTTCAGGATAATAATTTCGTAAGTTAGAGCATGCGCGATGAGTGAATGTGATCAGCCAAGTGAATGTAAATAAAAATAGAAAAATGTCATCATGTTTAAACAGCTGTTTCCGGTTTCGTATAGCCATAGTGTATTTTCTTATATTGAACACGTAACATATAATTTATAGGCCGAATTACATCACTGCGCGTCACGCATGTGTATCCCATATACGTGTATGTATATTTCAAATATCTGGATTAAATGCATATTTGATGCAACTAACAGAAATACACGCGTTAAATCGTTATTTTCAGCTATCATTTGAAACTATTTTCTTGGTGTAAGATCACAAATAGTAATTCGTTCACAGTCCGTTCATTCATGCTTTTTTGATGTTATAATCGCGGTTTACTGAGTCTAGAGCGTAGTTACAACCTAGTACGGTCTTCTTAAACGTGGTGTTGACGTGGCATGGTCTGATCATAAACCTGGTGGAGTCATAGATCGAACTTCATTGACGTAGCAAGGACGCATTGGCAGCGTATAGTGGAAATCTCGCGCAACCTCTACCGTTCGCATCACGCTTGTACGGCGTTAATACTACTGTTTTCACTACGTCCTTACTACGTTTATACTAAGTTCGCACTGCGTCCTCATGCGACTCACCACGTTTGTTTTGAGCATGTCATGTGATCTTCCGACCACGTCCATGAACTCCATGCCACGCTCTTAAATCGGTACCCACAACGCCCTTAGTTACGTTCTACAGTTCCTTTCAACGCCCTGTCACGTCCTGTTAGGACGTGGATGACGTAGTGCGAGCGTG
This sequence comes from Solen grandis, assembly GCA_021229015.1. Taxonomy (NCBI): domain Eukaryota; kingdom Metazoa; phylum Mollusca; class Bivalvia; order Adapedonta; family Solenidae; genus Solen; species Solen grandis. Next base: position 13,864,228 of record CM037795.1, read on the forward strand.
ACTAGTGGGAGGGGGTATTACCAAAGAACGAAAATGAAAATCACACATTTGACAAATATTTACTTATTTTTTTAATATGAATACGGTAAAAATTCAATTGAACGTGTGTATGTGTGTGTGTCGTTTTTAACATTTTTTTTTATTTTCCGGATGTTTTCGGAGACTTTCGTGATTTATAAAATATTGCTGACCTATGGACTGGCTAATCAGAAGCAAAATAAAACTGTGTCATAAGCAATGTTTTTCTCCAGATTTCATCTTTAATTTGGCTTTCCTTTCCTGTCGGGTCACTGAGATTTAAAATGTGAGGAAGCCGTCCATCTTGCTTGCGGTAGATGGGTGGATCTACCCTGGGGGTCTTCCTTAATCCGTGAGCAGCTGGGCATTCCTTTATATGGAGTAAAATAAAATAAATGATAGATTCCCAAACTGGTCTCTTATTATACAGTCATCTTCCATTTAATTCCCATCTGGGTTTGTGTGGTCTTTTGTTACCCATGTGCATTCGACCGGTCGCGTGAGAGGAGTTTTGCGAAAGTGATGCAGTTTTAAAAAGTATCAAATGTCTCCGGCTATCTCGAAATGAATGGATAATTTTAATTGTGACAACTGACATTTTCGACCGAATTGTAGGCGTTTGCTGCTGAAGATAGAAACTATCAAATAAAAATATGTATTACTTTCATGTTTATCCGAATATTCGACTCAAAAATCCCACAATTTTGCTAATTTGAAGTAATTCCCCTTCTGTGAGAACAATCAAATGAAGAGCGACATATGTTTTCTACTTCCTTGAAGGTCACACTTTAGATTTTTCATATAAGACTGTGTCTCTTAATAGGTACCAGTTATTTACAGTATATTTGATATCGTGCTAGCAGCCATCTGTATTAAACAGCCAACTTGTACTGGACACACAATCTGTTTCAGACAGCCAGTCTTAACATTCCGAAAATATCGTTGATGAAAAGTTTAACTGCCATATACAAAGCTGCACCTGTAATAGCGATTACCTATCTCATACGGCCAAAATGTTCCCTAGCGATCGTCATTGATTTTCCCAAACTGGGATATTATTTATATTTAGCCTTCATTTAGCAGCAACACGTGCTAAAAGGTCATGATTTGTCCCCATGACTGGCTGCTCAAGACAGATTATACATTTTAGTACCATTAAGGAGACAAGAGTGCAAATATTGGCAAATTGCCAATGTAATAAGCATCCAATCAGTTCATTACTGTCCTTCATATTTTTCGTGGATACATTTGTTCGTGGATACATTTTTTCGTGGATACATGAGGTCTATTAAAGGAAAATTATCGAAGGAATTGATATCCGTGAATAATAGTCCACGAAATCAACCAAATTTATCCAACTATCCCATCCCATATAGTACGCTTTTAGTACAGTTGAAATTAAATTATAAACAGATGTTTTCAGGACTATCTATGCTGACTGCTATAATCGTTTCCGTTTTGATAAGTACATGAAGGTGCTCGCTAACATAAAAAATAACAACTGTGGTTGTCTTATTGTTTATAGCATAGAATCAAAGGAGCGAGAGTCCTAATGTTGCGTTAAGCATAACCTGAAACAGTAAAGGAGAAAGTCAAGTGGCTTGAAATTTGGAAATATCTGGAAATATTGATTCTCCACATTAAAAAGATATTGATTTTCCACATTAAATGGATCTTGTAGCTATTATATCATTTTACCTTGAGGGCCGAACACTCGTTTTTCACTGAAATAACTATTTGATTCACCAAGGAAATATGACATGCCAGAGGTATGAGAATTGAACAGCGCGCCACTGACTTACATCACACAATTTCATTCATAGTGTTTTCATTGATAATTTTTCCTGCTTACGCATTGTTGCAGAGTTATTGTTCGTTATATGCCGTTACAACTTCTGTAATAAAATGATAAAATAATACAGAGAAGATTGTAGTGCGTTTCTTCATGAAATATGTAAACAATATCACTCGTCTAAACTGGAGCTCGTCATGCTAGCATAACAACGGTGCGAACAAACAGGTACACATATTGCTTGCTCGCTAGAAGGCGTTGGATTTGGATATCCGGTATTCAGATTCCAACGACCGATCATAATATGTTACGCAACAACAACAACAACAACAACGACAACAACAACAACAACTTGCTAATTTCATTATTTCATTTTCTTAGTTTGTTATTGCAGTCTCTTGGATTCTTGGCTTGTGGTAGAAAAACGGACTCACGAGAATATGAAAACTAACTAATTCAAATTCTCACTCTTGTTCATGATGTTTACTCTTGATCACTTATCAACCCCAGCCTCAGATTGGTCTGTTGTTGTTGTTTTGTACTTACTGTATATATGAACAGTTCGTGTCTTCCAGTGTTCGCTGTTGCTCTGCGTAGACCACCACCTCAAACAGGTAACCCAGGGTTTGTTAGTGCAAATTAAGTTATGGTAATGTCTATTAACACTTTTGCATCTAAAGGTCGCGCAAATATTTATAGGAATTGATGCATAGGTAGATAGATAGCTTAAACTGGTTTTAAGAGAGATTGTCCCTTTCTCTACAAACCCAAACACACACACGCGCGCACATTGGCAGAGAGAGAGAGAGAGAGATTTTGATTTTGCATATAGTTTATATAAGATAATGTTATTATCATATACATGTATAATAAATAAATGTTTTATGCGCCTTTTCATCCCAGGGGTACAAACTACTTGAAATACCGGCTTTAATAATGTATATATTTTGAGGGGTGAGATCGAATATATCTGTATAGGCACTTAGCCTAGTTTCGCTCTCACCCCTCGATTTAAAACGTAAAGTTACTCAGAAAAGACAACAATGAATGACCTTATGGTAAAGTCCCTGTAATGGTTCCGCTACATTTCGGACCTCATGGCCTTCCACGGAGAGAACCAATGTTTCATAATGTTTCATTATCTTTGAAGAGATTAAGTGGCCTAAGACCAAGCGGAACCATTACAGGGAGTTTACCTTAAAACGTGAAGTTACTCAGAAAAGACAATAGTGATTGACCCTATATGTTTGTATTCGACTGGAAGTTTTATTGTCTGTTTTGCCTCCTTCTTTCTGTAAATGGCACAGACACACTTTCTAAATTGCCATGTAGGACACACAAATCATTTTCATGGAACAAAAATACATAAAATAAGACAACTATTGATTCTTTCTTTTTAGGTTGTTTTCTCTCGGGATAACAATCGTTTTGTATAATCTAAGTAGGCATCCCCAAGACATGGTCGGCATTCCTTATAATCACGTTAAAACATACCCTTCATTTAAATAGTGCTGATACGCCACCAGAACTGAACTCAAATATCTTTCACTGGGATATTTTTCGAAGAACAATTTTTAGTTTAAAGCGATCGGAGTCAGGCATTATATTTTGAATGCCTGTAGTGTTTTGTTTTACGTTAATGTTCCCTGTAATGGTTCCGCTACGTCTAGGACTACTTGACCTCTACCAAGATAACCAAGACACCCTAATGAAACATTAGGAAACTTGGTTATCTCCGTGAAAGGTCATGAGGTCCGAAATGTAGCGGACCATTTCAGGGACTTTACCTTAATTTCCACATTTCTTTTACGGAAAACTTATGTCTGGGAGAGAGATAGTATTGTCGCTTGTCTAGATAAAAGGCGTAAGTAATGGTAACGAAGCGGCCATCTGTGGAATATCTTGAATGTAACAGATAAGGAAACAATATTGGATTGATACCATTAATCTACACTGAATCGAAATATAGATATGGCGATGTCGACGATATCGATATCATTAGAAGCGATGTCGACGATATCGATATCATTAGAAATCTCATTTATCGATAACGGTACAAGAAATCGACAATATCGTTGTCGTTGACATTAGATACAGCATATAACTATCGATACAAAAACAACAACAGCAACAACAACGACGACGAAATTATTAGACATCGATATGGAATCGAAAGGGCAATATCGACATTATCGTAATCAATAAAATAATTTTCGAAAAAGTATATTACAATGAAATACAGCACATTCGATATAACAATGGCGACATAATCGATATAATAAGACGCCGATGTTCACGCAGCATTATCGATCGACGGCACCGCCAGTATCGAAGCAGCTGTCTCAATAATATCATATTAAAATCATGTTTGAGTGTTAATTTGTTTACTGAGGTAAAGAAGTGTATCAAATTTATGTGAAACGTTAGAACTGTGCACTGCTAATTAGGCAAAACAATGTTTCCAATACCATCTATAAAAAAGGGATGGGTAGGTCGGCAAATCTATTTTTTTTCTTCTAATTTTTGATTTATCCTATTTTCCTTACTTTATTAGAGGGTTTGACAAAAAAACGGCGTTTTTCCACCGTGATAACCCGGATGCTAGTAAAAAAAATAGGTTCGGTCGGGTTAGAGGAAACAAGTAAATGATTACGCCTTAGTTTCCTTGCGGCCCGGTTTCTCCAGTTTGAGATATTGCATCTTACGATTTGATAACGCAGATATGATTAGTATGATTATAACAAATTTAATTTCTTTTTGGTTTGCACTGCAAGATTTTCGCGGACGACAAAGAATTATCGACCTTGTTAATACAAGACACTGTAACAGTCTAGGGAAAGTGACATTTTTTCTCGATCTCTCGGATCACGAAAGCATTTCCTTTATTGCTTCTCCGATCCGTTCGTGATATTGTTTCATTTTCATTGGTATCCAGAAATCCAGACTAAACAACCCTAGTGTTCCTATACATAAATGATTTATGTCGGCGTTCAAATCTCCGAAATTGGTAGCTCTCGCAACATTGTCAAGTAATCTCAATTCCCCTCCTTCGGAAATATCGATTTGATGATCAGTCTGAAGGATAATATCGAGCTGTTGTATTACTTTATTTTTCGGGGGTCGTGCATTTGCGTTATGTCTAAAAATAACCAAAAGTATCGCGTATCTTAGAAGATTTGTCAAACATATCCCCGTATCTATCCCACAGCTGTAAATTTGCGGGATTGACTTGACTATTTGAGTTTACCGTTGCTTCGACAGTATTTCAGCCATATTGCGACGTCCAGCTAATTACAGGTGGAGGAAGATCCTGAAAGCACGGAGGCATCCGGGTAGAACCACCGACCTACCGCAAGCCAGCTGGAAGGCTTCCTCACATGAAAATCCGAATGACCCTGCCGGGATTCGAACCCACGCGGTGAGGGGCTGAGTGAGTGTTAAAGTTACTTTACCCTCTCGGCCAAGGAGGCTCCATATTTCGGGATTAGTTGTGCAAAAGATTGGAACAGCGCGATATGATAAAAACACAAAAACACAAATTTAGATAGGTTTGTGGGAATATCGCAAGTGTCACGGAGATTGATTATAGGAGACGATTTTGCGCATGTATGTCCTGAATTGTTCTAATAAACCTTCTTTACTGAGTTATGATGGTTGCTGCATTTATTTCTGTTTGTTGGTTGTTAATAATTTAGAAATTTATTGGAAACAAAAAGGACACCGAAAGTACTAGCATATAACATTATGCTAACACGCACATAAACGCACATACACGCACACGCAAGCAGTACGTTGGCATTTTGCAGACACTCTTTTCTCCCCGACAATAACATCGTTTGAACTCGCACATATCTATTGCTTAACATTATTACACGTAACTTCAAATCAACAGTATCTCTTAAACTTGGTGAAGCAGAAAAAATAAGCCGTGTATGTTTCACAAGTCAACGATTCTGCAGACAAACTGAAGATTTAATGACTTCAAAAGCCAACAAAACAACATTTCTTACTTTGCTCTTCTTCAGAATTTTGCAGTATACTATGCTCAGTTGCAAAATAACAAGTGAACTTAGAATCGTTGTTGATTTGAATGTACATGTATAATTTCTTTCAGATCTGTATTGTGTTTGGGTTTACAAACCAACCTCTTTAATTTTGACATAAAATTTGGTCATTCAAAATAACAACAAAGATATATATTTCTAAAAAAGAGGAAAAAATACGACGTAGTTTGCGTCATGATGTCTACTGAATGCTTCTTGTATGGCTTTGCTAGAATCATAGAGAAATTATTGATGTATGCAGTGCCATTGTTTTCACCTTCAGACATTTGGTCAGAAATCAGAACTCGATTTATGCATAGCAATACATGTCTTACAGTTTCCAAATATATTTCATTATTTTTCTGTAAATATCCAAAGCCGTGTTTGAACAGAAGTGCATACAAGAAGATGTCATCAAAACGCAATAACATAATATCAAATAAATACAGTGTAGTATTCGTAATCATATATTGTACATCAAAATAGATACTCATATTACAGACTGATCCCATAACTATTCAGTTAATCACAGGGGCTCGAAGTTGAATGGGGCGAATCATATCGCATGATGGTAAAATTAAACAAGAGGGCCAAGTGGCTTTAAAGACGATAAACTGAGAAAAACTGCCTTCATTGCCTGTAAAAATTAATAAATTATTGTAATGAATACACGATCCATGAGATCATTTCAAATCCACAAACTAAACAGTACCTGTGATCAAAATTTGAAGTCAAACTTGACTAAGTGTTTATGGCTAAAACATTGTCAGTGAAACTTCAAAACGAATGCACATGTGCTCAGGTGAGCTAAAAGGGAAGGGTGGACACAATGTTTGGCTAATATCGCATTTTCGTGCAAATTTCGCTCAGTAAAATGTTCATTTAAGGTTGAAATGAATTAAAGAATCTAGACGATTCCCTTGTTGTTTTTAGCTCACCTGAGCACAACGTGTTCAAGGTGAGCTTTTGTGATCGCCCTTCTTCATGTAACTTTGTCAGAATGTTTTTCTCCATGAAATCTTGGACAAATTCGACTTTGGGTCATGTGGGGTCGAAAAGCAGGTTATGAGATCAAATCTTAGAAAAACCTTGTTGACACTCTAGAGGCCACATTTTTGGTCCAATCTTCATGAAATTGGTAAGAATGTTTATCTCCATAAATCTTGGACAAGTTCGAAAATTGGGTCATGTGGGGTCAAAAAGAATGTCGTGAGGTCAAATCTTAGAAAAACCTTGTTAAAGCTCAAGAGGCCACATTTTTGGCCCAATCTTCATGAAACTTGGTCAGAATGTTTGTTTTTATAAAATCTTGGACAAGTTTAGGGTTGGGTCATGTGGGGTCAAAAAATAGGTCAATATGAAAAATCCAACATATGTTGGTCATTTATAATCAGGTGAGCGATTAAGGACCATCATGGCCCTCTTGTTTTAAATGATAAAACTGTTTTTAATGTCGAATCGAGATTGACAACTGCCGGGACAGGCAACTTCCGGTTTCATATGCAGTGAATAAAAGGTTCATTTCTCAATGGTCTATACATCAAAATTCAATCTTGTAGTTGCAGCGGAAAATTAAAAATCTGGATAAAAAAACATAATCATTTTTATGATTGTTATCCATTGTCATGGTTAAAATGGTTACTACATGTATTTCTTCTTAAATAGTTGCAAATTCTTTTTCCCGGGAAAATGAGTTTTGTTTAAATGCTGATTGACCAATGAAAACTCACCCATTTATTCACTTGAATGAAACTGGATATAACCAGTTCTGGAAGTTGTCAAACTCGATTTGAACATTAAAAACAACGATATTATCATTAAAAGAGAAAACCCGTGGTCATTCGGATTTTCATGTGAGGAAGCCTTCCAGCTGGCTTGCGGTAGGTCGATAGTTCTACCCGGATGCCTCCGTGCATTCGGGGTCTTCCTGCACATGTAATTAGCTGGATGTCGCTATATGACTGAAATACTGTCGAATTGACAGAAACTCAAATAGTCATATCATGTCAAGCCAGAAAACCCGTTTAAATAACGTTAAATATTTTCTTTTGCATTTCTTTCGTTTTAAACTCAACTAGGTCTATTAACAATGTCATAGATGTGTAAAAACGCGATTTCCCACGTTTGGTCTAAAACAGTTTTCTCACTGCCCTTTTTAATGTTACCAGCATACAGTTTGATTCGCCCCATTCAACTTCGAGCCCCTGTGCACTTAATTAAATGTTCTTTTTTTCTGAACAATATATTAAATGTACGTTGCTGTTAAGTAAAACCAGTAATTCAGTATTAGCTATTGATTTTCACTTATAAAGATGGAGAGTCTGATTTCCGGTTGGAGCATAAAATCTACATTGACAGAAATAAGATATAGACCTTGAGTATTATGTGCAGTCTATATCGATAGAACAAGGTCATAAAACGTTTGTTGATACCGCTTCTTGTCTGATCGTGAATTGATCCAGCAAATTACGGCTGGGCTGGAATGGTTATTGCAGTTGATTTTTTTTAACCTTTAAGTACTCGAATTCGCATTATTACTCCATGATTGACTATAGAAAAACCGTGACTGAGTGTAAGCAACCCTCGTAATGCATAGGATTTACATCGTCTTCCTCTAATCTGGTATCATGTCACGCGCCTACGGCGTGAATCTGCAATGTGACTACAATGTACTGGTCTCAAGTAGACAAGATCTGTTAATTTGTTAACATTATCTCTTCATATTTGAAAATGTTATTGAAAGGTAAATTGGCTCTCCAACCCTCGTAAAGCTATGACAGGGACAATTAATGGGTCACAACACGAACATATATCGAAACATATTGCATATAAATCGTATACATCTTGTATATCATCCAGAAATGTGTTAATTCAAAGCCTCTATAGTTTATGTCTAGTTCGTGACGAGACAAATCAAGGTTGTCCTTGAGGTTTTGTCGTCTGCGTCTGGCGCTCTTCATTAGTGGCAACATTGTGATGGAAATTTTATAACGATTTATGGAATACATACGAATAAATATAATATTATATAAAACTTACTTGAGTCGAAACAGAACCTAATCCCTAGTTTTACACAATTCTCGTTACTACTCCGTTTGCCAAAGGAAAACATGCATCCATGTTTTCGTTAATTTGTGTATTATTTGTTCCCGAAATATATTTTGTATAGAAAAACCAATATATCATGCATTTTTATTTCATATATCATTAAAGCAGGGATCGTATACGTATTTAAATAATACTTGTAAACGATACTTGCCCGTACGGTTACGAAAATAAAAATGACTTTGTACTGAAATCGAAATGCATTTGGTCAATTGTTTTCGGTGTCATCCAAATGTTTCCTTTTTATTTTATTTTACTCACCAGAGCACCTCAATGTGAGCTATTTTGATCACACTGTGTGTTGCCGTACGTCGTCCGTCGAGCGGCGTGAACAGTTTACTTTAAAAGACATCTACTGGTTTTGATAAAGTTGATTAGCTTAGCATGATCGATCTTTGGGTGGCCCTTCAGAAAAAATCTATAATAATGTCATGGCAACCAGAATTCTTGTTGATTTAAACAAAACCAAACAAAACAACAACAGCAAAACTGATTTTCAGAATTTCATTTCATTTGCAGAAGTGGTCACTTCATGACTCTCGAATAACGTTGGCCCTTAAAACTCCAGATCTAAAAGCTTACCACTTAAAGCAGCTTGTTCACAAATGGCCATTGACTAAGAATTTGAATTTTAACTATATGAGTGTATTACGTCTATCAATACCCATTTACAGACGTATGGTCATCCAATGCGACCATCCATTATTGTAAAAGGATTGGCGGTTTCCCCATCACAGGCAATGCTGTCACAGACGGTTTTGAAGCTATATTTAGAATCATAAAACCTATATTTAGATTTTCTATTTTACTTTGCCTTCATTTGCCTGATTGCATTCCCACTTCACATTGTAAAATTAATCATGACAGCAGATTAAAGTTCTGATTATCCATGACCACGACATCGGATGTTTTTTTTTTTATTAGTGGGGACAATAAGCCAATTTCTTAAAAATACTTGAAGCTGGTTCACCCAGGAGAAGATGTAAAAAGGAAGCAAAACAACTGATATTTACTACGTAAAAAATGGCGCCATGGAATTAGAAAACAAATAAACATCCAGACTTTACTTTTGCTAAGTGACGTATTTATGCTTAAATCAAATAGTGTGTTGCTTCTTGGGACATCAAGCCCGTGTTCTTGAAAATACTTAAGAACGATCTCATGCTCAAATTTGAGTATCACACTCAAATCCTTATTGAAACTAATTCTTTTCTAGTTGTTTGATACACAAGTAATATATATTTATTGAATTATTTGAGGTGGGTGGGTCCATGTTTTCGGGACGCTCTGGCGGGATCCTCAGTGACATCTTTACGAGCAAAGATATATGTATAATTGACGAAAATGTTATTAAGGATCATTAATATATATACCTATACGTCAGAAATGTGTTAGTAAACAATATGAGAAATACTAAACTATTCGATGATAAATAATTATCTGCCAAATAATTGATAGCTTGAAAATACAAGCCGGTGACGTCATCTCGATCATCCGAATCAATTCCCGTTATACAACATTGCAAGAAAAACAAATATATCTCTTGAACCAATCATGGTTCTAGACTCTAGAACTCAATTAGAAACAATTCGATCCTTACATCAAACAAATGTTCAGTATTATTAAATGTATAAATGAAACACAGCAGGCAATTTTCCCACTTGTTCAGTGTTCCTGTATAAACCATATTCAGCTTTAAAACGCTGTTGACAGACTTGAATTCCTTTAATATCTTAAGAGTTTGAAGTGATTGGAATGTTCTCATACTCCTAATGATTAAACCGGAGGAACGTTTTCAGATTCTTCCCATTTCTGAATTTTGGGATCACTTGAAATCATTACAGACGCAATAAAGTTCAGTGGTAGTACGTCCGCTTTGCAATGAGGAGGTTTGGGGTTCGAATCCCAGCCGGGGCACATTCCGGTAACTGCGCCAAACCAGACGTATACAATTGGTACCAGATGAACCCTTGCCTAGCACTCGGCAAAATGGGTTTGCTATGGGAACTCAAATTACTCAGTTCTGGTTCTACCCAGGAACTTGTCTCCATATATCCGTGTATCGGTGTTATACACTGGGCACGTAAGAGAAAAAGGGATCAAATTGGTAAAAAGAGCTGCCTGGGGTATCACACGTGCCCGGACTCAAACTATCAAACTTGTATCAAACCACTATCTCTTCTGTCTGCTGTCTCTTCAGCAAAACATTGCGTGTACATGTCCACTCGTTTGCAAGTGATGCAAATACTTAAAATGAATGAAAGATTGCAAGTTCTAATACTTCGCCTATCTCCGGAATTCTTCGTGATGTTCCGAGAATTAGTTGATGACATCAGAATGAATGACCGTAAAATTGGTCAAATGACTTGCTATCGTTTTCATAATAAAATTTGTTTGAACATTTATTTCTTCTTTTACAATTTGCCAGGTAGTGAAGTTAAATCCAATGTTGATTCAGATTTTATGATTTAGATCACGTGAATCAAACTCCTGAAGAGTTGTCTTCTTTTTATATAGACCACGAGTTTACACGCGATCACGTGATTCATAATGTAAATGTGTCTGAATTAATACCAACCATTCCCTATTATACCCGATCATTTACACACTTTCAACAATTGCCTTACGTACGTGTGAGGGATACGTCTCTCTAGATTTACGAGATACACTATTATTCGAATTCATCACTGTCAGCCTCAGGGACAAATAAAACCGTTTGTAGGCTTTGCTATGTATGGATATATTATGTTTCTTAGTGCCCACGAAGCGTTTTCCAATCTTTTGGAGTAATCTATTTTCATATTTTGTTTCAAATGTATTTAGTCTTGCGAGTTCATGATTGTAAAACTTGATTTAAGGCCAATTACATTTCATAATGATATAATTTTCATGAAAAGGAAAAGATAAAATAACATTGATATACACTTAGAGCCATTTCTGATTCTACACATTTTAAATTTCGTTTTCTAGAATATAGTTACATGAAATGGCTCGCTGTACAGAAATTACAAAATCGTTCAACCGTAAAGATCCAACAGATTGCGTCAGGTACGTGCACGATTGTCGCCTTTCTTGAACGAGGAAATGTTGTTAAGCAAACATTGTTTTTATTTACATAAAGCTATTCTAGATTTCCAGTCACAATAAAAAAAACAACATGTATTTGATTTAACTTTCAAAATTGAAATAGGATAAATATCCAAGAGATGTTGCCGTACATTCATTCTGACACGTAGGTAAATTGAGTTTTATTTATCTAACGATATTTTACTGCAAATATATTCATAGTCTTTCAAAAACAAATATATTTACGATAAATTCCAATATCAATGTTTTTAAGCAATTAACAGGTGAGTACGTAGTCGACCCGAAGCCCCTCGCAAACTCCATGAACTGGAGAATGTGGGAATAACTTCCAGGGGATCATCCGAAACTATGTGTTGTTGCTGGGACAGATGTATGGACATGTTGTAATAGCAATGGGAGGACACACGAAATATTAATTACAATTCTGTGATTAACTGAATTTTAAAGTCGTTAGAATTTTGGGTTTTGCCATTTTGTGAATTGGGATTTTACAGCTATCTGTTTGATTTGTTAAGTTTCATATCTGTATGTTTATTAATTGGCATTAAATTGCGCGGAAGTAAGTCTAATGTGTTCAGTTATTGATATCAAAATTTTGAACGAAATACGTCAACAAATTATCAAACTAGATTTAATTATAAAGGTGTTGGGTCAGAAATGACTAAGTGTACTGCAGGCTGATGTCGATTGTATATCAAAGGACTGAGAGTCCTAGTAATGTTGTGTTAGGCATAACGAGAAAGTCAAGTGGCTTGAAATCTGGAGAACCACATCAAATGGGTCTTGTAGCTTTTATATCATTTTTCTGTGAGGAAAACACTCGTTTTTCAATGAAATACCTATTAATTTTTTATTTTGATTATGTATGTGAATTGTTGCACGCGCCACATGCTTACGTCACACAGTTTTCGTTAATAGTTTTTTACGCTTCCGCATCGTTGCAGAGTTATTGTTCGTTTTGTGCCGTGACAACTTCTAACATAAAATGATAAAAATCATACAAAGTTGACTATGGTGTTTCTTCATGTAAGATATGTAATCAAAGCGCACAATGCGCTGAGAGACGGCGACGGGATAATTATCAATATAAACCCAGAGTTACTGAAGTTATTGAAGCAGTCACATGACGACAAAAACTCCACCCGCTGTTGCTACAGAATTTCTGTTTGTAACAGAATAATCCGGAGTAAAGGTCATGAACCTTTCATTCACAAAGAGCTGCATACCTAAGTAGGTCATTCTCTTTCTCTAGTGCTAGCGAATTCTATCTGTTGTTTTGTATATGTAGAAATTGACCAGGTATTTGATTATTTAAGATACTAGAATGTTTGTCTATCTATTTCCAAGTTAAGAAATGCCTTTGGAGGAACCTAACTCGCCATCATGCAAAATATTATGTGGACTACTTAAGGTCAATTACATACATACGGAGCACTATTTTTTCTTTTTACAGGAGTAGATTTTCATATAAGTAAGATGGGTTGCTGTTCTGGTTAAGAAATGTCACGGGTATTTTTTTCACGCTTAAAATTAATGCTTCCAATGCAAAATAGTGGCAAAAGAAAACATGTTAACAAACAATAACACACTAAAAGCGGTTACGGTTATGATTTAAACGTCCGTGTAACATATTCCACTCGTATTCGTTAGTGCAGAATCGCATTGCATGGATCCGCACTAAGCGCGGAGAGGTACAGTTAAAATTGTTGTGGAAAATATGCAAATTAGCAAGGCCTGATTTCGTTCTTCAGCATAAGACGGCTAATCGCCGTCTAAAAATGTCGCTCGCCTGGAGCTCGTCATGCAAGCGTATGTATCTATTGCATAACAATGCTACGAGCAAGCAGGTGCACATATTGCTTGCTCGCTAGAGGGCATTTAATTTGTATATCCGGTATTTAGATTCCCACGATCGATCCTAATATGTAAACAACACAACCTAATAATATGCAAACATCTGCTGTAAAATAATAGATAAACGCATTAAAATGTCAAAATTGCCCAAGTGTCATTTAGTAATACTATGTTATATGGATGTCAATCGGTCGCTGGATCACAATTTGTTTATCTGCTACGTCTTCAATTCATTTACTCGCTATTCGTTAACGGAGACATACGGACGAGGTCTATGGAATACGTTAGAAAATTGACGACGGTATGCGGAATATGTAAATCAGTAAACAGCCGAATTACCTTATTTTAATTATTCTTTCTTATTTATGCATTGCAGTAATGTTGTCGTCAGTGAGTATATAATGATTGCATCTCTTTATGTAACACACATTTTGCTTTTCTGTCCGAAGAATATACACGTACTGCTTTTGAAAATCATGACCTTAAACGGTGCTATATTTTCGGATCACGGTAGCAAATTAACGTTTTAGGTAAGTTTTTCTTTCTGACTTTTATATTGCACGGTCATACCCGGTCTGTCTTTTGAGTGTGGTGCCGTTGTCGCCAGCATATCTTTGTAGTTAATATAATTATTTACCTCTAACATTGAAACCACAGAGCAGCAATTCTTACTTCTTTTCCTTACTATCTAATTTATATACTGCTTAATCTTTATGGGGAAACTAGCCATCCGATGGCAATCGTGTTTCCTCGCCCATCTCCGGAGTAATCCGTGTGATAGAGACCAGACTCGGTTGATGAAGGGGTATTGATGGCGTTAAGAATGTCCTTCAATAGACTATCAAGTGTAAGTTTTTCCCTTGGCTGGTGACGTCAATGGCTGTCTCGCATTATGGATTACATTCTGAAAAAAGACAACAAAAAGTAACCAATAAATTTGAAACCCCAGACAACTTTATGCCTGATTGTTTTAGTTCAAGCGCTTTTGTCGTCGCATATGCAAGGGATTTCGCAGTTAATTAAAGATTTTAGCCACAAGCTAGCCAAAGTGGATGTTTTCACGTGATCTTGTTTTAATAAGGATTCTGTAACAAGCAATAAATTAATGCAATACATAACACGAGGTTTGTGGCACCATGCTTTAACCATGCTTAATTAATTGTTAGATCGTCATCAGCGTCTGATTCGATATTGGTATTTTTGTCGATTTGTAGAAAGGAAACAAGAAGAATAAACGATGTTTCTGTATTTTTAGTGATAAAAAAGCCTAATATGAATCTAGTTTGAAGCTAAATCATCCAAAGTCAGGGTAAATCCTACATGAACTTCATGATACGTATGAACACTGCTAAATACTTGTGGCAGCATGACGCGTTATAAGATACAAGACCGACGCAGTTAGATCTCTCTGTGTTTGAATGTTGGTTTCTTTTGCCTGGGTGGATGGGGTTTCAAGTAGCATTTTAATAAACTTAGTTATTTTTCCTTGGAATAGCCTACATTCAGAATAGTTTGTTGCTTTTAATGCTTTGCCATTTTTACAGTTTTCTTCAGTGTTAATTTGTTAAATGTTTTGACCAGGCCCGGTGTCCAAGTGGTTAGAGCATCTGCCCTGGTATCGGGAGGTCGTTGGTTCGAACCCCGGCCACGACATGCTATAAGCCCTAAGAACTGGTACTTGTATAGCTCGCTTGCATATAAGACCGGTTGGCCTGGTGTGAGAATAAAGTGAGTGAGTGTGGTATCATGCCACATATCCAAGGCATGATATTGCAGTGTGGCAGCACTTTATTGTTTCAAACAGACATGGTCTCAAATTGGCTGAATTGGCTCAGCAGGATGTTAAACCCAATAAACAAACAAATTAGCAATTATCAGTGGTTATACATTAAAATTGAAAAGACAATGGATATTACACCGTTGTTATGAGTGTCACCAAAGAGTGTCCTGAAACTGAGCCACCCTACATGACCCCTTTTGAATTCCCATCCAGGAACAGTCCAGACAGTTAATAACATGTAACCCGAGAATTCACATCCCAATCCATTTTCCGATTTGGAACATCCGCAAACCAAGAATTAAGTAACAATCTATGGGAATACTTAATTCCTTTGATACGCCCAGTGGCGGTAATTTTCAGCCTAGTTCTCTTGATATCATCATTTTCAAGCTTAACTTCGACCATACATACCATGAGTCATGAGCGCCGCTATATTTAACCAATCAAACTATTCATTAAGTTTCTCTCAAGAATGAATACAGACTTATTCCTTTACCTAAAAACATACGCGTCCATTTCAGTATTTTACTATAAAGACAAAGAAGGAAAATTAAAACTAGCCATTGAGGTATTACTCAAAAAGTAGAATGGTGACCCCCATTTTTTATCCCATAAATTTGTTTCTAGTGTGATTCTCTATAATCTTGCAATGTTAAAGAAAATTCTCATGGCTAATTTTAACTTTTTTTCTTTGTCTATATAGTTTAAAAAACTGTAATGGGCGCGTATGCCTTTAAAGGGACAAAACAATAATAATAAAAAAAAATTGGTAAAAAATGAAGAAAACGTTCCACACTGATCCGAAACAACGTAGGTGGCATTGAATCTCTATTTTCGTAAGACAAAAAAGGTCCTATAAGAAATCCAGCATATATTACAGATGAAGTAAGTCCAGAAGGAGGTGCGTGTAAATGGAAGAAAAAAAAAAGAACTCACCGAGACAGAAAATTACATAGAATACAAAAAAATGTAGAAAAATACCAGCAGCAAACGCCATGGAACGATCAGTCGGCAAAAGAACCAATAGTGATGCTTAAATCAAGTTTTAAAGGGACCAAAACCGTGCACTTCCTGGAGGTATTTCTCTAAAACGAACAGTGTGAATAAGATAAGAAAATCCCTTTAAAGTCACTAAAATGATACCGTTTTATATTTTTGCTTTAACGGTTGTCAAGAATAGTCTGTGTCCGGATCATGTGACTGTGTGTGGTTGTCAAGGATAGTCTGTGTGTCCGGATCATGTGACTGTGTGTGGTTGTCAAGGATAGTCTGTGTGTCCGGATTATGTGACTGTGTGTGGTTGTCAAGGATAGTCTGTGTGTCCGGATCATGTGACTGTGTGTGGTTGTCAAGGATAGTCTGTGTGTCCGGATTATGTGACTGTGTGAGGTTGTCAAGAATAGTCTGTGTGTCCGGATCATGTGACTGTGTGTGGTTGTCAAGAATAGTCTGTGTGTCCGGATCATGTGACTGTGGGTGGTTGTCAAGAATAGTCTGTGTGTCCGGATCATGTGACTGTGTGTGGTTGTCAAGAATAGTCTGTGTGTCCGGATCATGTGACTGTGTGTGGTTGTCAAGGATAGTCTGTGTGTCCGGATCATGTGACTGTGTGAGGTTGTCAAGGATAGTCTGTGTGTCCGGATCATGTGACTGTGTGTGGTTGTCAAGGATAGTATGTGTGTCCGGATCATGTGACTGTGTGTGGTTGTCAAGAATATTCTCTGTGTCCGGATCATGTGACTGTGTGTGGTTGTCAAGGATAGTCTGTGTTTCCGGATCATGTGACTGTGTGTGGTTGTCAAGGATAGTCTGTGTGTCCGGAATCATGTGGTGTCTGCTGTGTGGTTGTGACGTAGGATAGTCTGTGTCCGGATAGAACTGTGAACCAAATTGAGTAACACTACAGTCTAAGTTTAGACAAAATAACACATAATTGTTTATTTTTTTCAAATATTAAAGATTCAATCATTTACAAAAAAGAAATTGAATCATAATCTTGCATTTTGTAAATCTCGTTCACCGTTTCACTTTTCTTAAATAACATCGATGAACACCGATACGTTGTAACGCTCCTTGGTTCGGTGAAATACACTGTTTATATAGTAACCTTGAAATTCCTGATATATATAACTTTTTTTTTTCAGTCTGTTTCCACCAAAACATTAACACCTGCGATTCATTCAGCAAAAATTGGTCAAGATTTTAAACTGATGATGTAATAACATCTGCGCTTAGATATACTTTTATCTTTCACTCACATAAAAGTTCCGCTTGCACAGATATGTTTCAATAAAATTTTATGGTGAAAAAATATTTTACATCCTATTTTTTGGTGAATCTGGAGAAATATTAGCACTGCAAAGAACATCTTTTTTAACTGTGATTGGAAGCTGTTCCAAAAGCTGTAATCAATTTATATGGATAACCAGAAGCTCCAATCGATTACATAATTGGTTAAACGTGTAGATTATTGGTGGGTTATAAATAAAACACACCTGTTTGTTTTAGTTCACTTTCGTATACGTAAATTCACAGATGTATTTTTTAGCTCACCTGAGCACAACGTGCTCATGGTGAGCTTTGTCCGTCGTCCGTCTTCCGTGCTTGCGTCCGTGCGTCCGTCTTCAAAAATTTCTTTAAACAACACCTTATTCTAAACTACTCACTGGATTTTGATAAAACTTCACAGGAATGTTCATTATGGGGCCCTTTACCAAATTTGTTAAAATTATTTTGATTGGTCAAAAATCTAGGTCACAGGAGCTAAAAATAGATTTTAAAAATGAAAATTTCAAAAATCTTCTTCTCCGAATCCACAAGGCCTAGCCTAGCTTTGATTTTTGGTATGTTGCATGACCTTATGACTCTCTACCAAGATTGTTCAAATTATGACCCTGGGGTTAAAATTGGCCCCGCCCCAGGGGTCACTTGATTTAACATAGGCTAATATAGGAAAAACTTGAAAAATATTCTTCTCGAAACCACAAGGCCTGGGGTTTAGATATTTAGTGTGCAGCATTGTCTACTAGATCACAACCAAGTTTGTTCAAGTCATGGCCCTGGGGTCAAATTTGGCCCCGCCAAGGGGTCACCTGATTTTACATAGGCTAATATAGAAAAAAAAACTTGAAAAATATTCTTCTCAGAAACCACAAGGCCTGGAGATTAGATATTTGGTATGTAGCATGATCTTATGACTCTCTACCAAGTTTGTTCATATTATGACCCTGGGGTCAAAATTGGCCCCGCCCCAGGGGTCATTTGATTTAACATAGGCTAATATAGGAAAAAAACTTGAAAAATCTTCTTCTCAGAAACCACAAGGCATAGAGTTAAGATATTTGGTGTGTAGCATTGTCTAGTGAATCTCTACCAAGTTTGTTCAAATCATGACCCCGGGGTCAAAATTGGCCCAGCCCAAGGGATCACTTGATTTAACACAGGCTAATATAGGAAAAACTTAAAAAATCTTCTCCTCAGAAACCACAAGGCCTGCAGTTTAGATATTTGGTATGTAGCATGATCTTATGACTCTCTACCAAGTTAGTTCAAATTATGACCCTGGGGTCAAAATTGGCCCCGCCCCAGGGGTCACTTGATTTTGCATAGACTAATATAGGAGAAACCTGAAAAATCTTCTTCTCAGAAATCACAAAGCCTGGAGTTTAGATATTTGGTATGTAACATGGGCTAATAGACCTCTACCAAGTTTGTTCAAATCATGAATCATGCATTGTCTTGTGGATCTATACTTAGTTTGTTCACATCATGGCCCTGGGGTCAAATTTGACCCCACCATAGGGGTCACCTGATTTTACATAGACTAATATAGAAATAACTTGAAAATTCTTCTTTTTAGAAAACTAGAAAACACATGGCCTTGGGTTTAGATATTTGGTGAAAATTGGCCCCGATCCAGGAATCACTTGATTTTACATAAACTTATTTTGAAAAAAAAAAAAAAAAAAAAAAAAGGAGAAAAATCTTCTTCTCAAAAACCACAAGGTCTGGAGTTTAGATATTTGGTACGTAACATGGGCTAATAGACCTCTACCAAGTTTGTTCAAATCATGACCCTGGGGTCAATATTGACTCTGCCCCAGGGGTCACTTGATTTTACATAGCCTAATGATACCGGCCCTCTTGTTTTTTTCGTGTTGCATTGAAAAGAAATGCATGGAAATACATTTCTCGATGTTTAGTTGTGTAAATAAGAACTTAATAGAAACAATGAATGGCGGCATGCTTACGATTAAGATTATTCTTGTTCGTACAAAGTTAATTGAAACGGGCTCCGTGAGCTGTAATAAAAGATTAAGGAGTACAATAAATTATAAATGCAATAGTTAGCTATAACAATTCTGTAATGTGGGATTTGATCTCATTCCTTACATTATGAAATTAACTTTCTAAGGGTATATATGTAAGAAATAAAATTATATCGCAAGAGAAAAAGCAGTTCGATTATTCTGATGTTTTAAACTGTACTATCAAACTATTATTCTGATGTATTAAACTATACTAGCAATCTATTATTCTGATGTATTAAACTGTACTAGCAAACTATTATTCTGATGTATTAAACTGTACCAGTAAACTATTATTCTATATATTATTATTAGCATTTAAGGGTAGTTCCGGGACTAGTTGGCCCGGTGTCGGGATAATGTGACTTGGTGTAGTATCATGACACATGTCAACAGCGTGATACTGCAGTGTGGCAGCACTACATCTATCTGAAGTAGACATCGTCTCCTAATGACTGAAATACTGTCGGTGGAATGTTAAATCCAACAGACAAACATATCCCAGTATCAGAATATTGCATGATATCTACACCGTGACGTCGCATTCCTACAGCGTTGTATCTGTCTCATGTAGACAAACGTCATCAAATGACAGAAATACTCTTAGTGGAACGTTAAACCCACCCAAAACAACAACTAAGATAGCAAAATATTTTTTTTTATCCAATTTATAATTCCCTACATATGACAATCTTTTTTTTGTCTTAATTATGACAAATTATTTACACTCAGTATTAAATTTCAAATATAACAAAAATGTTCTTTGAAAAGATATCAGTGAAAGAGTGGGCTGCATTAAAAGTGAAGCAATTCCATGACTTTCCTAGATATTTCTAGTCTCTGCACGCAGACAATTACTGTACATAATGCTAATTATGCAGTTTCTTGAGCTTCGTGATTGTCACATGATTTCATATTTTCTCATTGCTCGTCGAATTATGACAGTTTTTTTTTTGATTGAGGGATATCAAGATTTATTTCTTTTACGGCTCTCCCAAAATAGACGCATGTTCAATTTGGGTTTGATATATCATGTAATGGAACATACCTGATGATGAAAATATGATGGTAATATTAACAAGGGCTACGTTCGAATGAACGCCATGCCCGGGGGCTTAGACATTTGGGGGTCAAGTTCATTTGAAAGCCAAGGTCACCTGGCAGGTAGAGCACATCAAGATGCATGCACCTGTGAAGTTTAGAGGCTGTAGGTGGAAGGACTTCGTGGTGTGCTCAATATTAAAGTTTAGTGACTGACAGACAAACAAACAGACAAAAAAAACAACAAAAAAACAATACGTCCCGATCTATCGATCCGGGGGGGGGGGGGGGGGGGGCATAAAAAGCTAGTTGTGTTGAATACTTATGCAGAGTAATTTTCAGTAGGTTTCGCTCCGTGATATAGAATATTTTTCTTTTCTTTTTTCATCGCATATACTCAAGAGAGTGAACTAATTTAGCCTTAAAATGGAACAAAATTATTTCCTATTAAAGGGGAAAGCTTCAGGACATCCAAGTTTCCTAAAGTGATTTTTGCAATTACAGGAAAGGACACTGCCATATAAATTAGCAACGACACTGCGTGAGTAAAAACAATTAAATGGCAGCTATTTATTGCGAAATAGAACAATGCTGAACTCATTTTAACTTTGAAATGCCACACAGAGCTTGTGTTATTGTAATTTTAGTTTTCCTGGAACTATCAACCAGGAAATCAAATTATTTAGTTGTCTATATTTGACAAAACTTTGTGAATCTTTCTATTTATGAATAGTACCATTAAGCGTTTCTGTAGAAATTTGTAAACAAGATTTTAATTTTGCTTGGAAAAAAAATCACGGTACGTGAAAGATGTTTTAATTAGGGTCAATAACAAAATAAGAAGTGTGCTTTAAAAATGCGAGCTTTGAGTTTCTATTCTTGCAACTATTTTGTGGAGAAAAAGCTTTTATAGGTTAAATGTCTAGAAAAGAAGCATAGCAGCTTTGTTGTGCAAAATGTGGTTTAACTTTGAGCCTTTAAAGTACAAATAAAATAAATGTGATTAATACTCATTCATAAAATCGAGTAAAAGAGCATAAATGAAAAAAAAATTCGAAGGAAGATATGTGCCAATTGGAAAGCCAAAATATTTGATGTAACACGATTTAAAAAAATACTAGGATATTATTATGATAGTAAAGGCCATTACATATGAAATAATGATGATAATGATTATTATCGGTCGTAAAAGAATTAGAAGAAATTGATCGAATATCATAAAAAAATAATGTACAGTGTATACAGTAATAGATAAGAGCAAGGAAATAAGTGAAACAAGGGGTATTACT
The DNA here is from genome assembly GCA_021229015.1 of Solen grandis. NCBI lineage: Eukaryota > Metazoa > Mollusca > Bivalvia > Adapedonta > Solenidae > Solen > Solen grandis. The sequence goes on from CM037795.1 coordinate 13,886,544, forward strand.
GAAAGTGCTTTATAATCCTACATTGCCAAAACTCAGTGATTAAGACAATTTCAAAAATATTTCTGTTTAGAGAAAAATATTTCCCTTCGCTCTTGTAATCGATCTTCTGCAAATAAATATGTGTGCAATGCGTTATTGCTTTTCCGCAGTCTTCACAAGGTATTGATATATTTTTCAAAACAACACGCGACGCGATGGACCAACGCGGATGATTCCTTTTCTGCCCCCTTTCCATTTTAAATAACATAAAAAAGGAAACCTTACCTTTGCTAGCATAAGGTAAAGCTTGAGGACAGCTAGTATAATCGATAT
>CM037795.1:13886955-13936955 GCA_021229015.1 Solen grandis
GATGTGTGATTATTTATGTAAGGGCCATCCTTGAAAAAAGTGGTTGTTTGCGGTTATACTACCTACCCACTGAAAATAATTGGGGTCATAAATCGATACTTCTTGGTATTTTTTTCATTATTTTATCAAAGGCTTGTTGGGAATAACATCATTCCAAGACTGTTACAGTAAAAAGGTTTTCAAGTTTCACATCAAAACCGGAAAATAATCTACTGGTATGCCTGTCCCACACTTTTTCCTGGATTTAGATGGGGTCTGTCAAGCCAGTGGTGATTTGTTCATGCTGATTCTTCGACTTAAGACTTCTTAACCACTGCTTATTTTGAAAAATTCCCTACATAGTACATACCCACTGAAAAATGTCTGGATCTTGAAACTTCAAACAACTTGTTTTTGAAGGATGGTCTGATAATTGTTATCCTACAGAGAATGATGTTAAGTTAAACACAATTCTGTATGTTGATATTATTTTCAATATTAAGGCAGATTAGTGTCCCTGATATTCATACATGTATTACGCTATTTTTGTGTCACCCGCTGTAAGCAGAGGTGACACATAGGGATATTCTTAACACTTTTTCCATCACGCTTAAGCAGTGACACACGATGTTTCCAGAGAACACTCATGTTCTGACTGATGCATGCACATGTTTTGTCATCTGTATTATTAAATCCCTGCTTTATTAAAGTGTGGGCTATATAGGTATCATGTTTGTTATGTCCTGTCATGTGCCATCCTACACTCACAATAAATGAAGACAAGGCGTGACGAGGGGGTATTTATCATCTATAATGATAGTTTTAGTTTATGATTATGACATTCAACATATGACTGACTTCGTATAATTGAAAGTTACAAAATTTGATTGTTTAATGTAATTGTTCTTGTTGACTTTGTGGAGTTATTTGCCCTTTGACACTCAGGGGTGCCTTGATAGTGTAGTGGTAACACACTTTGCTTCTCACCAGGTTCCATTCCTGGTCACGTACGTGAGAGGGTACAGTGGTTGACGGTCCTGGCACATGGTTTCCTCCCATAATAATAACTATATCTGCTGCCACCAGAGCCATCGAGTGATTAACATTAGTTGTGAGAACTTGTTTCATAATCGATGTAAAATAAAAAAAAAATAAGGGATGCATTGCACAGATCATCTGAAGCTAAAATTTTCCTCAATTAAGTATTTTGGAATACTCTAGTACCCTTTTATATGAAATGACTTGAAAATTTAAGTCTCTTCAAAATGTAAAACTTGGGGGAGATACAGAATTCAATATTTTTGAGAAGAAGAAAATCTCCATTTAAGGTGTTTCATAAAATCAGGTTAAAAGTTATTGTGTAAATATTGGCTCAAAATAAGGTTATATATTGCTACAATTTGTAGTGCTTTTGTTGATTGATCAATTGTGAAGATGTCTCGTTGATTGACAAGATTATTGTTAAGCAAATGAAAAGTACATGGTTATCATGATCATATAGGTTTATACTTATCATTAAGAAAATTGATTTTATTTAATTACCTTTTTGCTATATTGACAGGCACAATGTACATGTATATTTATAAACCTGTAGAAAATATCCATATCATAGACTATATACATTATATTTTTAGGACATTCTTAAGAAATTGTTTGTTTCCAGTTTCAACTTATTGAAAATGCCCCACAAAACATCCCCTTTTTTAAATAAACTTTTTTTGAAATGTTTCTATCATTTGGTGGGAATAACAATAAAATACATACAAAGTGGTAAGAAACTGTCATTAATTAATCTCATATTGTTGTTGATTTGAAAATTAAATACATATGTAGATGAGTAAGTCAACCGGTTTTGTAAAAGTTGTTTTTAAAGGAAATCTGCCTACATACTCTCTGAAAACTGCAAATAAGCATTTTTTTTTAAGGGGTTTTTTTATTTTAACTTGATTTGAATATGTTTAAGATTAAATGTTTTATTTTGCACATTATCTAACTTTTAATTGAAGAAAGAAAAAACAGTTACTAATTTATGTATTCAAGTATTTTGCTCTTGTGAAATTATGTCCCTTGTATAGTTTTTTTGTTTACTCATTCAATGTTTTAAAATGTTTAACCAAGCATTTTGATTTTTTTGCATGTGACTTTTTTTTCACAGATGCACCTTTTCACATTTCATGTTTTTATGATGACCCTTTTATCAGTCATGAATTTTCTCCCAACTGGCTAAATAAGAGACATTTGCTGATCACAATCAGTATTTAAATTGACTTACAAGCTACCCACTGGGATGATAGATAATCAATAGTTGACCTGGTTTATGCAAAATACACTGAGGGCTTTCAGCGCTGTGGTATTTTTTCCAAAAAACTTTTTTTTTTTTTTTTTTGGGTTCCAAGAAAGGTACATTGTGTTGATTGCATGATTGATTGATAAAAGTATCAGGAGAATATCAGCTCTCAGGACTGTTATTAGGACCAATTACATGTTTAAAATAATGATCTGTCATTCATGTATATTTGCTATGATTAGGACATTAAGAGCAATATAAATCATTTGATACATACAAAAACCGGCCCCATGGTGCCAGAGAAAAGTGATCTTAATAGTAAAGTGGCCTTAACAGTGAATTTTACTAATATATTCAGAACAGGCTCGAATTCCACAAACAATACTTAGGGCTAAGTAATACTTAAATTCTTACACTAGGTAGATACACATTCCACCATTACTCTTTCAGTGTTTAGGCTAGAATATGAAAACTGGGTCAGTATGACCCATTACCTTTGAAATCAGTGGGCCACATTCATGTGATCATTTGAACTGACATGTCTAGTAAGAGAACTTGTACGAAAGCTGTTTGTACCAACTGTAAAAGCATTGCTCTTGGTCATTTTCGGATATAATTTACAGAACATTACTTTTTTCTCTTCGTCATACATGATCCAAGATTCGTGCAACAAGAACCAATTCTGTTCAAAATTGCGTGAACTTTCGCCGGACTTAGATTTATCTTTGTTTCCAGGAGTTTCGGACGCTTGGGCAGATTCAATACTACTGTCGGTTTTTCTCTTCTTTGGCGATGATGACTTGTTCTTCTTGTTACTCGCGGTGAAGAACGAACAAATTGTTTTTTGTTTTTTAGCAGATATCTTTTCATGAAGTAACCAGGCGTGTTTCAAGTCGTATGGGCGCTTTACTGATAAACATAGTTGACCATAAAGCGTCTGTCTGGTACGCCCCAATCAAATGAGTTGTCATTCGTGCCTAATTACGAGCTGTTGCAAGGTGATGGATGCGTGCTCACCACAGCTATTTTTATAACAATTTTGGTTTCCAGGCGAATTGTGTGAGAAGCAATATGTTTTGTTTTTTTGTACAATGTTTCTTTTTTACTTGGTCAAATTGACCAATTCAATTAAAAAGTGTGCGCCGACTGTGAGAATTCTGTGCCAATCACACAAAGGCGCGTCCTAGCCTTAAAACACTGCTCTTTTATGAAACATTCAAGTACACAACTAAGTTGAAATGAATTATAACCTTAATAACAAACAATTGATAAGAAATGAAACATTTGGGTTTTTTAAAAGAAAAATAAGACTGATAAAATTAAATATTTAAGTTTTACTTGCGCAAAGAGCTTTATCTGACCCAGGACTTGAATTTATTTGTCTCTAATTAATAGTGGTCTAAATAGTGAGGTGGTCTTAATTCTGACGTGGGCTTAAAGGGAGGTTTTACTATATCTTCTTTATGTGTTTAGTTTTAAATTACAATGGTTACATGTCAGAGAGAAAAAGATACTTAGTTGTCAGTAGGGTGGACTTTTTACTTAGGTGTTCGGCATGTGAGGTTTTCTTATACCCTTGCTTCACAACGTGAAGAAGGGGTCATAAAGAAATCCCAAACATTTTTCCATTATGTCTCGTCATATCCTGTTTTACAGAAAAGTTCAATATTTGGGGAAGTTTTTGAGGAATACCAATAACTGCACACATATATATGGAGTAGTAGGCTCAGCAACAGTTACTGGTATATTGGTTTCTCTTGAGTTTTTAAGAGTTATGGCCCCTACTTACATATGCAGTTTGTGCACCTTTGTATTAGTGAGTAAAAGGTAAGGTATAAATCACTTTCAATGAAACCTCTAGGTTACAAATGATAGCTTGTTATCAAAGAGTTACAGGGAATGGAAATTAAATGCTTTTGTTTTTACTTTGTGAAAATGTGTGCAATATCTTTTTTTTTTCATTCCTGGTATATTGATTATTCTGAATAATTTAGCTTTGTCAACGACCCAACCAAACAGTTTTAATTTCATCATGTTTTTGTTTTTTATCATTATTTGTGTATCAAGCATGTTGCAAGCATTTTTCAGATTGCAAGTATTAAATGCAACAAGAGCTGTCTGAGGACAGCACGCTCAACTATTCAAAATGCTTGTTGGTAAATCAAATGAAATCTATTTCAATTCTTGCCCTTCACATACCCTGTACATAATAATAGTCAAAAATGATATACCTTGATAGTCTGATACCCCTTAATATTTTTATGACGTCTAAAATCAATCTCATGCCTAGTTACTGAGACATAAGCACAGTAACACTGTGCATGCAAAACTTTAATCAAAAATCCAAGTTAGAAAAGAGCCATAATTTGTATAAAATTCAGTCCAAAAGTTATCCTCCTTAGTTTTCTGATGCCCCTGAAGACACTCCTTAACTTTCTAGTCAATTCCACAAGCAATTTCTGAGATATAAGCTGGATAGTAGCTTGAATGCAAAAATTTAACCAAAATTCTAAGTTAAAAGGGGGTCATAATTTTTAATATATTCCATCAAGTGTTATCTTCCTTTTTAGTATGATACCCCTAAACATATCAAAGATGTTTCAAATCAATCCCATGCCTGGACTCTAAGATATAAGTATGAAAGTACCTTGCATGCAAAACTTTAACAAAAATTTCTAAGTTAAAAAGGGGCCATAATTTGTTACATATTCTATCAAGAGTTATCTATCATGAAAGTATGATACCCTAAAAATATTAAAGATGTTTCAAATTAATCCCATGCCTGGATACTGAGATATTAGCATGAAAGTACCTTGCATGCAAAACTTTAACCAAAATTTCTAAGTTAAAAAGGGGCAATAATTTCAAGAGTTATCTATCATGAAAGTATGATACCCTAAAAATATTAAAGATGTTTAAAATCAATCCCATGCCTGGATACTGAGATATAAGCTAGATAGTAGCTTGCACGCAAAACTTTAACCAAATTTTCTATTGCATGCAAAACTTTAACCAAAATTTCTAAGTTAAAAAAGGACCATAATGCATTATAAATTCAGTCAAGAGTTATCTAATTTGGTTGTCTGATGCCCCTGAACATATTTATAAACTTTCAAGTCAATACCATAAACGGTTATTGAGATATAAGGTTGATAGTAACTTGCATGCAAAACTTTAACCAAAAGCTGCAACGCCAACGCCGACGCCAGGGTGACTACAATAGCTCTCATATTCTTCGAATAGTCGAGCTAAAAATGAATAACTGCTTGAATTACAGTCTACATTTTCTTCAAGGAATATTAATGTAAAGTTTGAATTCCTCATTAGTTTCCTTATGATCTCATTTCTTAACCTTTTACAACATGTAATTCATCAAGGAAATGATTGACAATACAACTGGTAAACTCCCACTCGCAACCAGTAATTCTCTGGCTGATAGGTTTTTATTTTCCTGTTCATTTTTTTTATCAGTACCATGGAGGTCAGAAAAATACTATTTAATCTTTTCAGACTGTAAAGACTTTCATTCAGGCTTGCATTTCACGAAACATCTGAAACTGAGAGTTAATTTGACTCAAAATGAAGATCTAAAACTGTCCTATTCACATGCTATTATTAACATTCTGACAGAATGGTCATTATTGTATATTGTGTTGATAAAGAAAACTGAGATTTTGCAATATATTGTTTTGAGCAGTTTCATGAAATGCAAGTCAGGTCTAGCCATTCCTTAAATTTGCAGTGGTGTATACCGGTATATGGTATAACTGGATGGTAAGGGTTCAATTCATTGTTTATAGTACTATGCAAGTTTCTCCGACTCTCTCACATAAAAAACGTACAGACACACACACACACACACACACACACACACACAGAGTCTTAGCTTAGTGATTTGCAGGTACATGTATTAACACACACACTAACACAAATGATAAACATATTGTTATTTTGTTTTTTCCAAGATTTTTCCTTTGAATCTGGTATAAAAAATGAAATCTGCAATGTTTGTTTTTGCTTCTTTCTTAAGCCACCTTTGATCCCATGCCTATTAGTGTAAACACCAGACCTTCTTGTCTTTTTATCCCTTACCATGCTAAATTTCTCGATTGAACTTGTCCTTTCTTCATTTTGGACTGTACCATTAGTTGTTTACGGGGGTACATGCTGAGAATTTATTGACCGAGTAACAAACAGTGCAGACCATGAAAACTATAAATAAGCAGGCTGATCTTGGTCTGCACTGGTCTTAAAGGCAGTTACAAGAGCCAATAGCATGGTATGGATAATTGGAGGTTAGCATATTTGCAGAAAACAAAATCAGGTAATGGGGGCTTGAATGAAATACAAACATTTTAAAAAAGTTAGATTTTTTTATTGCTATGAAAACATGGTTGTTTGACTTAAACATAAAAACTATGGCAAGTGGTGTCAGCCTGGAGATTAATAATGAAACGGGTAACAAAAATGGGCTGAAATGTTATGAAATAGTGTTCAGAAAATGATTTTTTTTCTAAAATGGAAAGAAAAAACACATCTACAAGAGGGTGGTCCTAGATTGCTCACCTGAGTCTAAATAAAACAATTACGATCACTTGGGACAGCAGATGTTACCTACATCTAAATGGCAACCATATTCAAAATTTTAAGATATGATTATAATCAAAAAGCCCTGCTCCCTGGAAGCCTCATTTCAAAAGGAATTAGCCTTGGTTCAGCAAATTCTATCACAGTTTACAGGTTCTATTTGTGCAAAATGATATTAATTATAGATACTGACAAGAGTAATATTTTTGAAATTTCCCCATTTCAGAAAACTAGCAGGCTTCTGGTCAGAAATTTACATCCTCAGCTCAAATTAGCTTAGTTAATTACCAGATCTCCTTTGGATACTAAAATAATATTTGACATAAATAAAACAAACTTGCAAATCACAAGTTTATTTCAAAATTTGACCCTATTTCGGATTTTAAAACTAAGCTTTCAAGGAGTGAGGGGTCACACTCCGGGGTCTGTGCACAAAGCTGGGCAGGCAGTCAGACCCTTATCAAACAAGATATCAGTCAGGCAGTCACTTCTGGTCAGCCTCATTTTTCGAAGATAATAACCTTGTTCTAGCAAATTATGGTTGAAGGCCATGAAATGATATTTTGTGCAAAATTACAATACCGTAAGTTGTGATCTTGATTCAGTCAAAATCTTCCTACCTAGATTATCAAGAAATCGAGCAAACCCCATTGGAGCCTTTAATTTCAAAGGTTAATTTTTTTGTTAATAATCATGAGGTGATCATTTGTGCAAAATGAATTTGAATTATTGTCTCTCCTTTTCTTTTTTAATAAATTTCATTCGAAATGTATGGAATCAAGTTTGGTCTGCATGAATAGTTTAAAGCATAAAATTGAGTGGATGATCACATCAGGGCACTCTAAGCATGTGATCAAGGAACACTTTCTATCAAAAATAAATCTGATACAAGTATTTGTGGAATATCACAAGTCACCTAGCTACATCAAAGATAAGGGTTTCCTGTAAAGTACACCATTCCCTGTTTATTGACAAAGGGCATGTCAAGAATGCACCTATCCAGATTTCAGAAAAAAAAATAGCTATGCCTTTCTCATTCATGGCTTATACATCAATTTCTCGCCAAAAGTATCACAATTGGGGAGGGCAATATGTAACAATATTTCAATATATATCGCAATACCATTTGCCTACAAATATACTGCAATGTGATTTCAAGTATCGCAATATATTGTATTCAAGTAGCTGAATAATTTTCAAGTTTTAAGTAGATCTAAGAAAATGAAACAAATAGCAAATATGTTTTAACAACATTAATTTATTTATATTTTTAAAGTAAATTTCACAAAGAGAACAATTGCGTAATGTTTATGCAGTATAAACAAGCTATTATGATTAAGTGGTAATGGTTACTTTAAGAATAAACGGGAACTTGAAGTCAAAACATCAGTTGAAAACTTAAGGCAAAGAGTTTGGGTTAGTACCTTACACAAAAAGCTCAAAATAAGAAAATACTTTAAAATAACTTAGAAGAAGCATCCACATCTTTTATGTAAGATTTGATTTTAGGAATATATTGCAATATTAGGCTCAAATACCGCAATATATTGCAATAAAATTTTTGCCTGCAACACTCAGCCCTATAATCACAAACAAAACCATGACTTTGTATTATTTTATGTAAACCTAACCATAGACAACCTATTATTGAAATGAAGCTATTGGAAAGCTTTAAAGTTAATTCGAATACATCTAAACATTGGAAAGATTTCCAGTAAGCAATGTAAATACTGATATAAACAAGTATAATACTTTTGATTCTATGAATAGTCAAAACTAAAGAATAAGAGCAACGCTTATGAAGGGACAGGGCGAATATCATATTATGAAATGTGGTTATTTTAATGTATATGCATAATGTTTTGTTACGGCTTTCCGCAACCTGCGGAAAACGTATAGGGTTTGTTATGTTTATTACGGCTTTCCGCAACCTTCGGAAAACGTATAGGGTTTGTTATGTTTATTCTTATTATTATTATTATTATTATTCCAACCAAATCTAAGAGTTAATTTCGGTAAGTTGTCAGTGTCTAAGCAACATGAAAATTAAATTGCCTCGACAAAAAAGTATAAATTTTTAAATTTAATAATTTTTAATTTTCAATGACGTCAGATTTGACGTCAGCTTCAAAAGTTTTTTCGCGCTCTAGAGCCTCTATTTTTTGATATATTATCTTGATATTTTCACAGAAGATGAATGTTATGATGTAGATGAGCACCTTGTCTTTCGAAAAATTTAAGAATTTATGGCAAAACCGAGTTTCGAACTTTGGTCCTAAAACTATTATTTAATGTTACAAAGGCTACTGATGAGACAGAAGCATGACAATTGGACAGCTTATTAGCCCAGAGGTCTACTTTCTTTTCTCTGAAAGATTTCATTTTAAGTCACGTGATTATGACGTCATTAAAATGACAAAATCCTATTTTTTCAAAGATTTCCCTCGCTCTGGCATCATACATTTTGAGTCAATTTTAATGAAATTGAAACTGCAACAATAAAAAAGTATCTTTTTATACATTCAATCATTTTCAATTTTCATTGGCGTCATATGACGTCAGATTTGACGTCAGCTTCAAAAGTTTGTTTGCGCTCTACAGCCTTCAATATTGGTCCGATTATCTTGATATTTTTACAAAAGATGTATTTTAGGATGTAGATGTCCACCTTGGCATTCAAATTTCCAAATTCGAAAAGATTAAGATTTCATGGCAATACCGAGTTTCGAACTTTGGTCAAAAATTAAATTCAAATGTTACAAAGCCCCCTCATGCGTTATAAACATGAAAATTGGACAGCATATCGGCATAGAAGTTTACATTCTATTTTCTGAATTATTTTCTCTTTAGTTACGTGGTTATGACGTCATCAAAAAGACAAAAAAAAAAATCTTTTTAAAAATTTCTTTCGCTCTGGTATCATCAATTTGAAGTCAATCTTAATTATATCTTCAGAATTGATAGAGTTAAAATTGAAGTGATGCATACTGCAAAAAATGTTTGTTTTGTCACGTGATTATGACGTCATGCATACTTAAGCAAGAATTATTTTGAAAAATCATATATAATCGCCAATTAGACAAAATGAACTTAAACTTTTCAAAAATGTCGAAACTTAGTACGTTCATAAGGTCTTGAAAATTTCAAGTGATTACGTCATCAAACATGGCAGTTATTCATGTTTGATGGAATGCCTACTTGAAAATGTGAAAACAAACCTGTTCGCATTCTCGAAGATACTTTTTTTTTCTTGATTAATAGAACGTTAGCTGAGCATGTCTTTGCAAAAAAGATATTTTTCTTTAGTCACTTGATTTTGACGTCGATAAAATATAAAAATCATTCATTTCAATACGTATTCGCGCTCCAGCGTCACGAGTATTGATGCCAATCTTAAACATACCTTAAAGAATTTATGTTGTGTAACTTGTTTATGACGACATTGATGTGTAATGAAAATATATTCAAAAGATCAAAAGATTGAATATATATCAACTTTAAATAAGTAATAATGCCGTACCTTAACATGCGCAAAAAGTCCAGAAAATTTCAAGTGATTACGTTATCAAACATGACTTATTCATGTTTTACGTAAAAGGGCTAATTCATAGAAATCTATTAATTTGCAGAAAGAAATGTAAGTGATCATTGGGTTTGTTGAGCAGGACCCGATTGTTCTTTTGCAGGAATGAATGCCTGCGTTGAATAGTGAATTGTGATACGTTTTTTGAGTAAATGAATCGCATTTACGATGAATTAGTATAATTATACTAGAGCCAGAAAACCTTTACGGATATCTTATTGCATTTGCTATCACGGCTTTCTGCAAACCTAAGAAAATGACAAATACATGTATATCTTCCTATCGATTTTTTTTTTGTTTTCTAAATGTTTAACGGTTTCTTTTTTTAAATCTGTAAAAATAAGCAAATATACAAAGCAAATGAATAGATGAATGTTTCAAGACGTTTATAACGTTAATTACATAGAAATAAGAAATTAATTTCATTATTTTGCTTACACCTCTGCCATTGTTTCCATCAAATTTTGCAAATGTAAAACTCAATCAATTTAAAGGTTGAAAGTCATCGATTTTAAAGGGTTTTTTTCTTTTTTACAATTTCAATTGTGGATCAAATTGCAGTCATATGCTTACAAAGAAATAGATATTAAATAAAGATTAAAAAAAAATCTTTTAAAATCGATTGAATAACGTAATTCTTGAGGATAGTATTATCTTAAATTTTTCCTGTTTTTTTTTTTTTCTAAATGATAGTAAACGGTTGTGTAATTATATAAGATCCATATTTATGCTTTCTCAATATCTTTTTAAGAAGATGAAAATAAATAGACAAGAGGGCCATGATGGCCCTGGATCGCTCACCTGATATCATTAGGCTATGTAAAATCAAGTGACCCCTGGGGCAGAGCCAATTTTGACCCCAGGGTCATGATTTGAACAAACTGGGTAGAGGTCTATTAGCCCATGTTACATACCAAATATCTAAACTCCAGACCTTGTGGGTTTTGAGAAGAAATTTTTCTAGATTTTTTTAAATGTAAAATCAAGTGATCCCTGGGGAGGGGCCAATATTTTCACCAAATATCTAAACGCCAGGCCATGTGTTTTCTAGTTTCCTAAAAAGAAGAATTTTCAAGTTATTTCTATATTAGCCTATGTAAAATCAGGTGACCCCTGGGGCGGGGCCAATTTTGACCCCAGGGTCATGATTTGAACAAACTTGGTAGAGATTCACCAGACAATGCTACACACCAAATATCTTAACTCTATGCCTTGTGGTTTCTGAGAAGAAGATTTTTCAAGTTCTTTTCCTATAGTAGCCTATGTTAAATGAAGTGACCCTGGGGCGGGGCCAATTTTGACCCCAGGGCATATTTTTACAACTTGGTAGGAGTCATAAGATCATGCCACATACCAAAAATCAAAAGGCTAAGACTTGTGGTTTCTGAGAAGAAGATTTTTCAAGTTTTTCCTATATTAGCCTATGTAAAATCAGGTGACCCCTGGGGCGGGGCCAAATTTGACCCCAGGGCCATGATTTGAACAAACTTGGTAGTGATCTACTAGACAATGCTGCACACCAAATATCTAAACCCTAGGCCTTGTGGTTTCTGAGAAGAAGATTTTTCAAGTTTTTCCTATATTAGCCTATGTTAAAGAAGTGACCCCTGGGGTTGGGCCAGTTTTGACCCCAGGGTCATAATTTGAACAATCTTGGTAGAGAGTCATAAGATCATGCTACATACCAAATATCTAAACTCCAGGCCTTGTGGTTTCTGAGAAGAAGATTTTTTCAAGTATTTCCTATATTAGCCTATGTAAAATCAGGTGACCCCTGGGGCGGGGCCAATTTTGACCCCAGGGCCATGATTTGAACAAACTTGGTAGTGATCTAGTAGACAATGCTGCACACCAAATATCTAAGCTCCAGGTCTTGTGGTTTCTGAGGAGAAGATTTTTTTAAGATTTGACTATAGACATATAAGGAAAACTAGCCACGACCCTGGCGGCCATGTTTTTTTTCGGATCCAAATAATTTTAACAATCTTGGAAGACATTTAATAAAGGAACATCTGTGCCAAAACAATTTGAAATTCAGCCAGCAGTTTTGGAGGAGAAGATTTTTTTAGTTTTCACTATAGACATATAAGGAAAACTAGCCCCGCCCCTGGCGGCCACGTTTTTTTATGGATCCAAATAATTTGAACAATCTTGGTAGACACTTACTCAAGGAGTATCTGTGCCAAAACATTTTGAAATTCAGTTGGTTGTTTTGGAGAAGAAGACATTTTAAGTTTTTTCTTTCCGTTGCCATGGCAACCAGAATTCCAAATGGAATTCAATTCTTTGAACAACTTTGAAAGGGGACCACCCAAGGAACATCCCTGTAAAGTTTTATCAAAATTGACCAAGCGGTTAAGGAGGAGATGTCGTTTGAAGCAAAATGTTGACGGACGACGGACGGACGGACGACGGACGGACGGACGACGGACGAAGACCGGTCACAATAGCTCACCTTGAGCCTCTGGCTCAGGTGAGCTAAAAAAAAGATTTAAAGCTTTTTTTAAACATAAGTACATATAATTTATGATAATGATGAATTATGTATTTAATCTTACATTATTATGCATCATTATTCCATTTCTTTGTTTTAATTTATATATTCAATACCTTTGAAATAAGCAAACGGAAAGCCGCTTCGTTTGTATCTTAAACAAACGACTTCTAGTTCTTATTATTATTATTCCTTTTTTTCCAACCAAATCTAAGAGTTAATTTCAGTAAGTTGTCAGTGTCTAAGAACATGAAAATAAAATTGCCTCGACAAAAAAGTATAAATTTTTAAATTCAATAATTTTTAATTTTCAATGGCGTCAATTGACGTCAGATTTGACGTCAGCTTCAAATGTTTGTTCGCGCTCTAGTCTTTATTTTTTGATATTTTATCTTGATATTTTCACAGAAGATGTAAGTTATGATGTAGATGTGCACCTTGTTTTTCAAATTTTTAAATTCGAAAAATTAAAAAATTTATGGCAAAACCGAGTTTCGAACTTTGGTCCTAAAACTATTATTTAATGTTACAAATGCTACTGATGAGATAGAAGCATGAAAATTGGACAGCTTATTGGCCCAGAGGTCTACTTTCTTTTCTCTGAAAGATTTCCTTTTAAGTCACGTGGTTATGACGTCATTAAAATGACAAAATCCTATTTTTTCAAAGATTTCCCTCGCTCTGGCATCATACATTTTGAGTCAATTTTAATGAAATTGAAACTGCAGCGATAAAAAAGTATCTTTTTATACATTCAATCATTTTCAATTTTCATTGGCGTCATATGACGTCAGATTTGACGTCAGCTTCAAAAGTTTGTTCTCACTCTAGAGCCTTCAATATTGGTCCGATTATCTAGATATTTTTACAAAAGATGTATTTTAGGATGTAGATGTCAACTTGGCATTTAAAATTCCAAATTCTAAAAGATTAAGATTTCATGGCAATACCGAGTTTCGAACTTTGGTCAAAAATTAAATTTAAATGTTACAAAGACCCCTGATGCGTTACAAACATGAAAATTGGACAGCATATCGGCAATGAAGTTTACATTCTATTTTCTGAATGATTTTCTCTTTAGTCACGTGGTTATGACGTCATCAAGAAGACAAAAAAAATCTTTTTAAAGATTTCTTTAGCTCTGGTATTATGAATTTAAAGTCAACCTTAATTATATCTTCAGAATTGATAGAGTTAAAATTGAAGTGATGCATACTGCAAGAAATGTTTGTTTTGTCACGTGATTATGACGTCATGCATACTTGAGCAATAATTATTTTGAAAAATCATATAAAATCGCCAATTAGACCAATGAACTTAAACTTTTCAAAAATGTCGAAACTTAGTACGTTCATAAGGTCTTGAAAATTTCAAGTGATTACGTCATCAAACATGGCAGATATTGATGTCTGATGGAATTTTTATTTGAAAATGTGAAAACAAACCTGTTCGTATTCTCGAAGATACTTTTTTTCTTGATTAATAGAACGTTAACTGAACATGTCCATGCAAAAAGATATTTTCCATCAGTCTCTTGATTTTGATGTCGTTAAAATATAAAAATCATTCATTTCAATATGTATTCGCGCTCCAGCGTCATGAGTATTGATGCCAATCTTAAACATACCTTAAAGAATTTATGTTGTGTAACTTGTTTATGACGACATTGATGTGTAATGAAAATATATTCAAAAGATCAAAAGATTGAAAATATATCAACTTTAAATAAGTAATAATGCCGTACCTTAACATGCGCAAAAAGTCCAGAAAATTTCAAGTGATTACGTTATCAAACATGACTTATTCATGTTTTTCGTAAAAGGGCTAATTCATAGAAATCTATTAATTTGCAGAAAGAAATGTAAGTGGTCATTGGGTTTGTTGAGCAGGACCCGATTGTTCTTTTGCAGGAATGAATGCCTGCGTTGAATAGTGAATTGTGATACGTTTTTTGAGTAAATGAATCGCATTTACGATGAATTAGTATAATTATACTAGAGCCAGAAAACCTTTACGGATATCTTATTGCATTTGCTATCACGGCTTTCTGCAAACCTGAAGAAAATAAATCTAAATCTGTAAAAATAAGCAAATATACAAAGCAAATGAAAAAAGACTTTTATAATGTTAATTACATAGAAATAAGAAATTATTTTGCTTACACCTCTGCCTTTGTTTCCATCTAATTTTGCAAATGTAAAACTCAAACAAGGTTGAAAGTAATCGATTTTAAAGTTGTTTTTTTCTTCTTTTTTACCATTTCAATTGTGGATCAAATTGCAATGAATACATGTTAAGTCATATGCTTACAAAGAAAAAGATATTAAATTAAGAAAAAAAGATAAAATTGATTGAATAGCGTAAGAAAACAATTCTTGAGGATATTATTATCTTAAAATTTTCCTGTTTTTTTTTTGTTTTTTTGTTTGTTTTTTTGTTTTTCTGAATGATAGAAAACGGGTGCATAATCAAATAAGATCCATATTTATGCTTTCTCAATATCTTCCTAAGAAGATGAAAATGAAAAAAAAAAAAAAAGAAAGAAAAAGATTTATAGCTTATTTTTGAACATAATCGTAAGTATATATTTAAGATAATGATGATTTACGTATTAAATCATACATTATTATGCATCATTATTCCATTTTTTTTATTAACTTATATATTTAATACCTTTGGAATAAGCAAACGGAAAGCCGCTTCGTTTGTATCTTAAACAAACGACTTCTAGTTTTATATTCATGTTGTAAATACTTTGTATTTATGCAATCAGGCAAAAAAAATGAACAGCCAGGCTGGGACTAGAACCAATGACCCCCCTAACAGGAAGAGTGATCTACTGACCTAGCTACCAGAACACTTACGCGGATCTTTCACTGATGAGGGCTGCTTACAGGTCATTTCATACTCCCCTGCCAATTTTGAATTTTTCCCTGAATATAGTACAGAGAACAAATTGCTATGTTCAAGAAAAACCCAAAGGCAGTACATACTGGATAATTATACAAATGAAACCAGGTGAGAAAAATGTGCAGCCATACTGGGACCCAAACCCAGGACCCCTAGCTTACAGGATGAGTGCTCTTAAGACTGAGTGACCGGGCCATTTACACATATTTCTCACCAATAAGAGTTACACGTACTTATAGGCCATTACATTTTATGCTGACTAATGAAACACTGTATTCTATCAGTGAGGTAACATCCATATCCCAAACTGCGAGTAATACAGATCTGCCAAACTACTTTTTTCTTTTACTTATAAAGGGTATGTAGCAGCAGTTAGCATAAAATAAAAAGAAAATATCTTTGGTTTGTGTGATTATGGAATATGTCTCATTATACTACGCACTTGTAAAAATACCAAAATTATATCACTTCTCTATGAGATGTATTTCATATCCACTCAATACTAACAAATATCCATTATATGTTGTAGAATATACAGGGATCTGACTAATTCCTGATTATTACATGAAGACTGACATACGTATTAGAAATCTGATTCATGTATTTAACAATGGACACAATGATTTTAGAATTTGAGAGGGAAAAAAAGACAATGATAATTTATAATAAACATTATTCAAATAGCTTTGAAGTATGCATTCCTTGGATTTGATCCCATTGTTTTCCCAATAATAATGAATGATCTTTGTTGATTTGTCTTGATATTGAGAAAAAGCATGACCTACTTAACTATAATGTATTGTTATTTACAATGGAACCACACGATATCACGTGTGTAGAACAAAAGTTTAACACTGACAACCTTTGGATATCTTATTCTTTTCACAACTCATCTTTTAAACTTCCATATAATATTTTTGACATGTGCAATATCTATACATACACATACTCAACGACAAATTCTTTGCATGACAACTGTTTCTCCACTCAGCCCCTTACTGTTATCATGGGTTATATATCTAACACAGTGTCATACCACAGGAAAGCCAGAGGTGGCTTGCAGTATACCAAAAAGGAGCTGGTTTCAAAGTTTGTTTACTTGGGTTTAACATCCCACTGATAGTACATGTATTTCAAACATTTTGAGACTTTGTCTACAATACAGATACTAATATGCTGAGTGCCATGCACTAGAGATATTTACCAGGCCACGTGTTCTCAAAAATACTTCAGTATGATCTCAGGCTCAAATTTGAGTATCATACTCAAATCCTTATTGAAACTAATGCATGGGCTAAGTATAAGTATGAAAACCATACTTAAGTACCATTTTTATTTTCAAGAACATGGGGCCAGTACTGGTACCACTCTGGTGAGTCACAGTGAGGACTGAACCTGAAATTTCTTAGTTATAGTGCAGACACTCACCCCCCTCCCTCAACTTTTCTGTGCACATCACTAGGAATCTGTTCAAAACCAGGTTTGCCTAAGTTAATTGCTGCCTTATCTTGATTTAATGAAAAGGTTTATTCATATGGTAATGGGTAAAAAAACCCAGATTAAATCTGTTTGCTACAAATTGGTTTTAAACTGAAACAAACTAGCACACATTTACAAAGCCAAACATTAACTCATACACTTCTTCAAAAATAGACATGTTATCAAATACTATGCTAAACATGCACATTATATACTCAAAGGAAAAAGAAACACAGGGTAACTAGAATCTGTAGTAGCCAGACTCAAGTGTTTACCTACTAACCTTGCAATAAACCTCATATGATAGACCCCATCTCATTCTAAAGCATTTATTTTGTTAAAAAAAATTATGAAAATAATTTAAACTGAAATACCGTCAAATACTTGCTATTTAAAACTGAAACAAAAGTTTACCCTGCGTTTCTTTTTCCTTTGAGTAATATATTATCTTGACAAGTACAAAACTTAACAGACATCTTAACATATACCAAGCTGAACAAAGGTTTCCCTCTGTGAACCCTACAACAAACAAGTTGGTTACTTGGTATTATAATGTAATTACATGAGATATTATACAGCATTTCCATAATATATAAACCAATATATGGTCATATAAAATAATTATGACATTAAACCATTTAACCCTTTACCTTTAGATAGGTTTTGTTACCTTGACAACAGAGCAGACCCTGATCAGACTGCTCCTTCCAATAAATGACTGATGTGGGTCTCCTCTGTTTGCTCATACAGAAGTATATTTTCAGATACTACATAAATAAAATAGTTTGATATGCATGTACTTATGACAAATATTTTCATAATACTTAATGCATGACTGGTTTTCTTTATCAAATCAATTAAAACAGTTATCAGTTAATATATACCTGTACAACTGTTTGATTTGACTGAAAAGGTCAGGGAAAGGAAAATAAGTAAACAATATTTAAGTTTTTGAACACAACAAGAATATGACAAACTGAACAGTTTCCACAAATGTTCATTCTATACAAGACTAGAAACATTTAAAAAGACCAGCTATAGATGAAAATCTAAGCTTACCTCACTGTTATTGGTAAATATATTAAAAACAAGTGGGTAAGTGTTGGTCTGAGAGACAAAGACATTTACAGAATGTCACATACTAAATAAGCTCACAGTAACCCATTCACATCATATAGACACATTGGCAAAAAAAGGAAACTTTGAAGAAGCTGTCTGATCAGGGTTTTTTTCTGTTTGCTCATACAATAGTGTAGTTGAGAATCTACACAATCTGTATGGAGTAAGAGGGGAGGGTGTAATAAAACAGGAAAATAAACAAGAGGGCCATATGGTCCTAGATCGCTCACCAGAATAATGAAGTTCAAATCTGGTAGATGTTGGAGGGCCCAAACACACAATATATGAGAAACCTGCACTAAGATTGGTCTTCCCATAATAGTAAATGTCTACATCATTGTCACACATAAATGAGGACTGTTGTCCACCAGACACAGGATGTCTTCACTCTGTGCCATTTTCATTATACCAGGGCCTATAACTCCGTTATGACTGATGAATATTAAAATGAAACCCCCAGGTGCACAAATTTACATACTTGTGAACTTTCAGGCCTAATGCTCATACATTTTTTGAGATATGCATGACATAAGATCTATGATACAAGGAAGGATGGATGAACGAGGACAAAAACAAATTTACACCCCCACCTCTTTTAGTTGTGGCATATATCAAAAATTAACTATTGCTCATCTGAGATCTGAGTACTATGGTTGGCATGATACACACATTATGAGATACAATATGCATTGGTCCATGATACATGCTGATCAAATATTTTTTCGATACGAGATGCACGAAATGTTTTGCAAACATTCAGGCTAGAAATTTTACCAAACTTTATTCGTTTACTCTTGTCCATCTAAATTGGTTTTAATGACAATTTTGAGATCTGCTATTACATTGAGCTAGGATATACACAAAAACATGTATATATTTGATATTTGCAAAAGTATTTTTCCCAGAGATATCTTACCCACTTTCATAAATGGTGCTAGCACACTTTACACAAATTTTATGAATTGGTTTTAAGCCAATAAAATTAATTCAGATTTTCTTTTCAGATGTTTCTAAAATCACCAAGTTTCGTGAATATCACAAAATTTTAATAATCTCAAATATGTCATAAATATTAGGATAAAGAGTGATAAATCTTCAGCATCATGTCTTATTTTAAACAGACCATTATCATTCTGATTATATCAATGATGTGCAAAGACCATTTCAAATTGTTTACAATGTCCTTTTTTCACTTTAGAATTTCACAGGATAAAATTTTGTGGAAATTAATTCCAAATCATCGATTGTAAACATCATACTGTAAAATCCTTATTTTTTGCTGATGTTAAATTTCATTAATAAAATGTACAGAGGGGAATTTCGAGAGTTTCTTTATTCGTGGATTTATGTTCTAAAAAACATGGGATCTGTTTAAAGAACAATGTTGTGGAGATAAATATTTGTGGATAACTCCATAAAATTAACGAAAATTAATGTCCAACAAAAATTAACGATTTCACAGCATTTCAATGAAAAGAAAATCTGACCACAAATATTCATTTCTTTATCACATAATAGGGATACTCTGAAGAATCTTGCATTTTGCTTAAAATGAAAACATGACCAATCATTTATTTGCTTATTAAAAATGAAAGAAAAAACAAAACAAAAAAACTCAAACTGTGGGTGGGTTTTAGTGAAGAATATACAATCATGTACTTAAAATCTATTACCCATTTAGCTCAAAGAAATCATGTGGGTTTGAATCCCGGCAGGGTCATTCAGATTTTCATGTGAGGATGCCTTTCACCTGGCTTGCGGTAGGTCGGTGGTTCTACCCGGATGCCTCCGTGCATTCTGGGTCTTTCTCTACCTGTAATAAGCTTGACGTCGCTATATGACTGAAATACTGTCAAAGCAACGGTTAATTTAAATAGTCCAATCATATAATGCAAATTGTGATGATTAATATACAGTAAAATCTCAATAATAAGACAACCCTTGGGACTGATGTCAGCTGGTCTTAATAATAAAGTGGCCCGAAAATCGAATTTTAATTTTCCGGAAATGTCTTAATGATGAAGTGGTCTTTATAAAAGGTAAAGTGTTTGTTTATTATAGTGTCACTAGTATTGAAAGGGCCAGCCAAATTTGATTTATGAAACCTTTTTGCTTTCACAATAACCTTCCCGGTTCCATTCTATATGACATATCTATATTATTATACATGGTCTTTATATGAGATTTTACTGTATATAATATACAGACAATGAAAAGTGTTCTATGAATCCACAATATACATACTACTTAAGATCCTCTCACCTGTCTGTCATGCTGTCACTATTGAAAAAGTGAGCATTTCCATATATTTATCCCCTACTCTACACAAATTGGAATTTTATAGTAGTAAAAATTGAATTTGATTGGCTAATTATTACCAAGGAGCCTGAACTATTCACCTGACTAAGCCTTGGCCTTTTGACACTTTGGCAAAGAGAGCAGACACAGATCAAATAAGTGCTTCCAGAAGATGCCTGATCAAGGTCACCTCTGTTTACTTATACATAGCGTAACATCAAAGAAAAATCCAATTTTTCATAATGTACCTTTAAAGTTCAGTAAATTAATATCCTTTGTTATAAACATGGATATTCATATGGTAATGGGTTATGACAATCCTATGAATATTTATAAAATACACTGTTTCAATATTTCGGCTTTAAACATGTGTCTGCAAAGTTCATAAATTACTAATTAACAATACTTATGTATTTAAAGAACATAGGACAAGTGATTCATCAAAATTAAAAATATTTGGTGGGGATATATCAAAATGAGATGAAAATCTTATCTCCAAATACAAATGATCATGATTTTTTTAATTTATTAACCTGACGCAAACAAAATAATCCAGGTCTTGAATACAATTACCTCCTAAAAAATCATGAAATTTGAAGAGAGATAGTCAAGACCTTGAAAAGAATTAAACTTAATATCACAAAAATGATGGAAAAAATATCTTTCAAAAACAATACATTTACATGCCACTCCACTGATCTTGAAAATTTGGTGAAATTAAACTTTCTTATATGAGAGCGACTGGAAAGTTTTGAGACAAATACCATCCTAAACAAGATGTGTACGGTTACATAGCATTATGCTAAACTATGCACTGTTATTTACATGTACTTGAAAGACTGCCATATTCTACTAGGTTTAATGATTGAATGAGTGTGAAGCATGTTTAATATACCTTGAAAACAAAATTTATGAAAAGCACATTATATTGGATAATTAGATATTTATAAAACCTGTTAACACTGGCACTAGAACTGACAATTTCATTGGATTTTTTTGTCCCTCTGTACTGTATATTGAACATGTTATGGAACAGAATCAGACATCACTTGAATACAAAGGTAGTAACTTTGTAAAATTATATACTATCATCATATTCAATGCACGGTTCCATCAGTCTGATGGTATAACAAATCATTGTCAAAAGGCAACCATGACAAAGTAATAACACAAAATCTCAACAGTATGTACATGTCTGCTACACTTTCAACTTCCTTTTTTTTTTTTTTTTTGAACTGAGCAATCTGATTGAACAATGTGAAATTGACATCGACAGATTTAGGGAAATTGCATGCATAGATTTTTTACATCATCCAATTAGAACAGCTGAAAAAAACAACAACAACAACAAAAAAACCCACCAAAAGTTGATAGAGGAGCAGACTTAAATGACTCTGTCAAGGTTGCCTGAGATATTATGGTAAATAACATTGTGATTTAGTTTGATTAAGATTTCATGATAGATGCAGATGCTACAGTGAAAATTGGTACTTTTTGATAATTAAAGGGCCGTAACTCCAGACCTATACTGAACTGATTTCAGCTATAATATGACTTGTCGAGAGATTAAGGTCATAAAGATTGTGACCAAATTTAAATATGATAGCTCAAGAAAGGAAATTGCTAGGTGTAAACAAACTATATAGCTAATTATGGACAATAATGGACATTCAGCTTACCATGAGCATAAAGTGCTCAGGTGAGATAAACAAGAGGGCCATGATGGCCCTGAATCGCTCACCTGATTATAAATGAGCAACATCTGTTGGATTTTTGATATTGACCTACTTTTTGACCCCACATGACCCAACTTTGAACTTGTCCAAGATTTTATGGAATCAGACATTCTGACCAAGTTTCATGAAGATATGGCCAAAAATGGGGCCCCTAAAGTGTTAACAAAGTTTTTCTAAGATTGACCTCATGACCTACTTTTTGACCCCATATGACCCAAATTCGATCTTGTCCAAGATTTTATGGAAAAAACATTCAGACCAAATTTCATGAAGATTAGGCCAAAAATGTGGCCTCTAGAGCATTTAACAAAGTTTTTCTAAGATTTAAGCTCATGACCTACTTTTTGAACCAACATGACCCAAATTCAAACTTGTCCAAGATTTTATGGAGAAAAACATTCTGTCCAAGTTTCATAAAGATTGGGCCAAAAATGTGGCCTCTAGAGTGTTAACAAGGTTTTACTAAGATTTGACCTAGTGACATACTTTTTGACCCCACATGACCCAAATTGGAACTTGTCCAAGATTTTATGGAGACAAACATTCTGACAGTTTCATGAAGATTGGCCTGAAAATATGGCCTCTAGGGTGTTCACAAGCCAAATTGTTGACAACGCACGACAGACGCCGGGTGATCACAAAAGCTCACCTGGAGCATGTTGTGCTCAGGTGAGCGAAAAAGAAATATGCTCATGTACATAGAACAAGAGATAGTAGACTTGTCTCAAAACTTTCTAATAGCCCTTTCTAGTTGAAAGCATGCATGTTTTTCTTCCTCCAAGATATAAAAGAACTATTTGTCAAAATGACTTCACATCCTGAAATGATCTAATACTAGGTATTAGAGAAAATGTGCTTTAATACAAAATGAAATGATAAAAATATCATCTAAATAGTCAGTCATGATGAAAAACTAATCCAGTGCTTCTGTGAATCTTTGTTTCACACAATGAAGAGAAACAAAATTCAACATGGCTATCTTTTTCATACTTCCAATGCCTTCACTAACTTTGGAACATCAAATGTACAAAGTGGTGTAACAGTTGAAAGCTCCTTTGGTAGCTCTGCTCCTTCAAAAAGCAATGGTATCACCTTGTTTTTATTTAGATTTTCTAGCAAAACACTCTGAAGCTTAAAAGTACAGAACTTGTCCTTATTGAAATCTTTAGTGATGACAACAATGACTTTGAAGCTGTGTTCAATAAACTCATGAATCTGATCAAATGTTTGTTTGCCTGGTATGGCATCCCTGTTGTCAAGACATCCTAGAAACTTGTGGGTAGTTTCCAGAGTTGGTAGGAGCTGGTATTTCACCCACAACAAATCATTTTCATTATCACTGTGGATAACATAGAAGTCATAATTAAAGTTCTCTTTTCTTATACGTGGTTGTCTATTGGAGTCCTTGCTTTTGGGCATCTCTTCACTCCTGGCTATAATATTTCCAGTTTGAATCAAAAACTCTTCTATCTGGGAAAAATGACGATGATATTCTTTTTGCAATCCTTTTTTAACATATGAGCAAAGAGCCAGTGTTGAGCAAACTTCTCCCTCATTACACTCAGGTTCTGCGTCTGTCTCTAAATCAATACAACTTGTCTGTTCTAACAATAAATCTGAAAATTTTTTGTCAGTTTTGCTTAATTTTTCACAAATTGCTTCAGCTAATTGCTGATTAACTTCATGTAACTTTCTAAAAACTGGTACCACTCTAATATCACAGCCTTTCTCAAAATTACAACAATACGTTCTGAATCTAATGAAAGTTTCTGCGATGTTCTGTATAGGTATCTCAAATCTGCTTTCATTTAGATTTTGTCCATCCCTTTCTTTCAATTTTTCTATCATTGAGTATAAATAATCCTCGTTCACTGTTGAAATGTCCAGCAGTTTTGCAAACAAAATGAGGAACAGGTCAAAGGGTGCATCTTCATTCAGATAGCTCTCAGTTAGTACATAGCTAATTATTTCAACAGGTGAATTTTTTATATCCCTTGCCATTTTTTGCTTAAACATTGATCTGACAATGTCAGCAACCACTTCTTTTGTAGAAATGGTACAGGAACTTGATAGAGCCATTTCATCTTCTTTCAAGATTTTATCAAAGATTCCTTCACCCCAATTTCTACCCTTCTGTTTTTCAGTGAATATATATTGCAGCCAGTAGCAGATTTCCATTTTAAGTTTTTCAATATCTATGTCTTGGTTATATCCAGCTTTCTCTTGAGACTTCATTTCCCTAAGCAGCTCAACATAACTTTTCATGAGGAAACCGTAAATCTTTGGATTTCTACAAGGGCAAGCAATTGCAGTCTTGAAACTTTCTACAGCAGGTCTATACTGTTGCATCTCATAAAGACACTGACCATGAAGCACATGGACATAAGGAACTTTTTTCCCATCACGATGCTTTTGGGCATGTAAATAATAAGAGCATGCTTTAAAAAAACACTTTTCTTGTTTATCTTTGTCCTTCTCATTTTCAGCTTTGGCTTGATATGCTTTGCCAATTGTAGTTAAAAGCTCAGAGGTGTATTTAAGTTCTGCTGACTTTTTACCATACTCGAGACATTTGTCAAGATAGCTGGTCTCAGTGCTGGAAAGTGAACTTGATTTTTTATCAGCCTCCAATAATGGCTCCACTGATAAACTGTGCAAAGATCTATCAGATGCAGATGTTGACAGAGAGGTACTTGAACATGATGGTGGGATTCCATGATTTTGTTGTTGACCATCAGAATTAAGGCTTTTCTGAGGATGTTGCAATTCACTTGAAATTGTTCCTTTGGCAGCAGACCCTTCAGCATTATTTGGACTACCCTCTGCTAAGCCTTTATCAAGTACACCTGCATTAACTGTCATCTCTTTTACTCTTTCCTCCTTATACAATTCATAGTAGATATCTGCCAATGTACAAAAACTGAACCAGTCATGTTCAGTTTCATTTTGTGTGGGAAAGTCTTTTTCAGTACCATTCTGTGTTATGTCTTGCTCAGAACCACCTTTTTTCTTTGATGAGTCCAATTTCTTTAAAAGTTCTTCAGCTAACTTTAACTTCCTGATTCTTTCTTTGGGATCTTCCTCTGACTGGGGTGGTTTCAGGAAACGAGCATATCTTACAAGAACTTCATATGGAGGATGCTCAGTTTCGGTCTCAGTGGAATAGACATTCATGGCTTTCTTAAAACAGATTTCTGGATCTTTAATCCACTCGTCAATGTCTTCTTTTCTGTCCAGAAACTCGTCTTTCAGACTTTTTATAATTGTTTCTCTTTTTCCAATACTTTTTTGCCTAAACTTGGTTAAGATTTTATTAAAAAACTGTCCTATACACATGTATGTTATACTTCTGAGAACTTTGCACTGCTCAATCTTCTGTTCAATGTCAATAATCTTAAAGAGACATCTCAAACCGATCTTTATGTAATCTTCAAGTGTTTTCTCTTCGTCTGGATTACCTTCTTTCAGTATAAACAGATATCTATGAATGAACTGGACATACCAAAGATTCCACTGAACTGCTTCTGACAAGTACTTTGAGTTGCAGATCGGATTAAAGCACTCTAAATCAATGCATCTTTCAAATAAATTAAGTCCTCTTTCATACTTCTCCTTATCAAACATAGCCACAATGTGGTCAAACATCACAGCAAGTCCTTGTTCTCCAAAGTATCTTGCTTGAAATAACCCATCCTTGTCCTCTGCTTCCACTTTTTTCACTTCTTCAGCTTTTGTCCAATATCCTAGCTCTTTGTAAATGAATTCCAAATTAGCTCTTGCATTCAAATTCACCTCATCAATTTCAATTATATATTTAAATATGTTGATTGATTCATCATACTTATTTTGAAAATACAAGAAAGTGCCTTTCAAGTTGAGAGCAGCACAGTGCGAGGCCGTGTACTTATCTTTGTCAAACTCTTTGGCAAGCTTATCAGGTGTAGCTGTGCTACATTCTAGCCCATGAGTTGATGCATTTAAACCAAGGTCAAGCAGACCAGGTCGATAACGCTCTCCTCGACCCTTGTGGTTTTCATGGTCAGCAGGTTTATCAGTTGACAGTAAAGCAGGTTCTTTACACGCCATTGTCTTCAATGAAATGGTAGATTACAGTTGATAAAGTGATTTATTTCTGCAATGCTTCTTTAAACAGATATATAACTGCAGGAAGGCATGATTGTTCATTTGGAAATAATGATTTAAAGTTCTATGCATATCTCTAATTTGTATTATATAAAGAATCTAAATGTAGAAACACTTTTGGTTTATTGGCCTCTCAAATGGTAGCCACCCAGAGTTTTCTCTTTATTTTCTTTTTTAACAAATGACTTTTTTTCCAAATGATATGTCCATGAGCATGTGAGGACTTAATTCCTCCCCACATTTCTAGAAAG
The DNA here is from genome assembly GCA_021229015.1 of Solen grandis. Classification (NCBI taxonomy): domain Eukaryota; kingdom Metazoa; phylum Mollusca; class Bivalvia; order Adapedonta; family Solenidae; genus Solen; species Solen grandis. Next base: position 13,913,822 of record CM037795.1, read on the forward strand.
AAACATTTGGGCTTATCCTTGCTCTGTCAGTATCCTACATTCCAGTTACAAAGATGATGACATGGTGTTGAACAGCCAACGGTTGAAGTCTTCCTCATGTCACTGAAACAACAAAAGATATTATTACAGGACTGATTTAACTGTTTAAAATGGTAGAGTTAGAGTTTAATATTTCCTATCATAATCTCAGCTCATCTCATTTCTTCCACAAAATCTTGGCACATTATATATACAGTATATACAGTGATCTTTTCTTTTTGGTCAATTTACCTTTACAGGTAGTTTCCCCTAGCCAAAATTTGACATTCTCCCCCAAAATTAACATCTGACAAGACTGTTTTTCCAATGAAATAGCTTTTATTTCCTTAACAGAAATAATTCATGGAATTTTAATGAAGTTTGTGTTATTCTTATAATTTTAATGTTTATTTGAAACTTTCCATGACATACACCACCTATAATTAGATTGAGTTTTGTTTATTTAAAACATTTGAATTATCTTGTCATTTCCTCTTTATTTATAACACTAATTTTCCCAATAAGAAAGCCACTGGTTGTAGAAAAGACTTGACCAAAAGCAGTTATAATGGATTAACATCAAGCCCTTGACTTGCAATATTAAAACTAAACATTATGTCAAAGACCTTAACCCAAAGATAAGAAACTCATGTAAGCGTGTGAAGGAAATCTTGTATACCCTCGGCGACACCGCAATATTTGAGAAAAAGCCAGTGTGCTTGTACTGAAGTAACTACTGCACGGAGTTGTGTTCTGACGCTATTCGAAAGCCTACGATGATCATCTACAGCATATGGTGCACATGAAGAACATGGTATACTTCAGCTCCATACGGTATATATATTAAGTGAAATAATGACTGTTTAAATGCAAGAGTAATCAATATAAGGCCTTAATGATTGATTAAGGACTGGAAGGGTAATATTTCAGGAAGGAAATAGTTCAATTAATGAAAAAAGATAATCTTTGCTAATATTTCGGCAAATATTGCCTTTATGAGGAAAAAGTGAAAATAATGTTACAACATTTATGTTTGTACTGCTGCAATATTTTTTAAATGTATATTTCCTCTTCATAAAAACAATTTTTGTAGGGAATTACTTTTTTTATTTACTAGTATTTAAATGGTTAGAGCGTCTGCCCTGGAATCGAAAAGTTGTGTGTTCGATCCCCGGCCGTGACATACCAAAGTCTTAAAAAATTGAGATCCCTTACTTGACACTCATCATATAAAGGTATTTCCAGGGATGGTTTACTCAGTGTCAGAATAATATGACTAGGTGTCTACAGCATGATACTGCAGTGTGACAGCACTGCATCTGTCTCAAGCAGACATAGTCTCGAAATGAATTAAATACCGTCGATGGGACGTTAGACCCAACAATCAAACAAATCAGCATTTATTTATTTTTATGGGATTATATTCTATAACAAAAGAAAGTACTCCAAGTCATTAAAAATTATCGCATAGACAGGGCAATCCCCGCAACACTAGTACATGTATAATCAAATACAAAATTTAGCATTATTGTGGATTCATTTGTGTAATAAACGCTGCGTTCGAATGAATCTCTCCCCTCTCCCCAAATTTTACAGTATTGGTGTGTCAAAGTTTGTTTGTTTTTTTAAACAGGATGTCCATTATAGTCTTTAAATTTGACAATTTGACTAGATTTTGATGACCCATACAACTGACACTCTAGTTAAAATCATTTTTTTTTTTGCAATGTTTTTGACATTGTCATTATTAGCTGTTTATAAATGACTGCAATCATTAAGTACTTTACAAGTTTAACTATAATTTTATTTCAGCCACGCTTTTACCCATGTGAGTAACGATATTTTATATATAACAATGGTTATCTTTATATTTTGAACAAACCCTATGTTCGAATGCTCTGCAAGGCATTAGACCTTAGGGTCAAGGTCATTTGATGAAGGTCAGGGTACCTGGCTGGTAGAGCTTATCAAGGTGCATGCACCTATAAAGTTTGAAGGCTGTAGGTGGAAGGATTTCCATGTTATGGTCAAGGTTAAGTTTTGTGACAGACAAACATCAGACAAACAGACCAAAACAATATGCACCAATCTATTAATGCGGTGGCATAAAATAAATTTAAAAAGGACCAAAGGATAGGACAAAAAAACACCATAGTAATTTTCTTAGTTAAATATTATACAACCAGACAAAAATGACGATTCGTTGTATTGACCGGTGTTTTGCTATCGCTTAGTAAAACAAAACTGGATTTTTTGCGGAATACACCTGCCCATTACTCTTGTTCTGCCACGAGAATATACGGTATTTTGCTTAGTTTCTTATCTTTGGGTTTAGGTCTTTGATTATGTGATAACCTTAGTTGTGAGCTACTTTCAAGTAAGATTTTTCATTTCTTCTAAACATTCTTAAAACAACTGTAATATTCAATTGAATTCAATATCTATATCTATTTTCATATTCAGAAACAATCTATTTCCTTTTTAAGAAAAAAAAAATAATAATCACTGTAAAATTGCAGAACAGCTTGCTAAATGTCACAGAGAATTTTAAATTGTGGATTTCACCTTAAAAAATCTCAAGGGTGTCTTCAGTAGTATCCTCCCAGAATGGGATGCCATGGATATGCTGAAATATATCCTGTGGGGACTGATAATCAGGGGTCTAAGCCATTTCTAGGGTGTAAAATTCCACTTGCCCTGGCCAGGGAAAATAAGAGCTGGGGGGGGGGGGGGGGGGGGGGGGTGAAAATGCAAAACATTCCTCTGTAATTTTTTTGATTTTACAAATTTTGAAATGGTATGCATTGTATTCCATTCATGCATATGTGCCACTGTAAGTTAACCTCATCCTAACCCTAACACCCTTGCTCTAGCCCTAATCCAAACCCTTGTCACATACCAGTATACCTACAGCTCATGCACATTGGCAGAAAACAATATATACTGGTATAGTGCAATCTACTGAATTTAACCATTATTTTCCTTGTACACACCTTTCTTCTGTAAAAATTTCAGAAACATTACTTTTCTGCTGTTGAATTACCTGTTTCAGTTTTGATAATTAATTTAGATTTTCTGAGGTATTTTTCATAGTAGTAGGGGTTAAAAATGGTAAATTGATCTTGTATTTTTAAATCAGGAACAATAACTCCAATATATGTCATGCTAAGCTATTTAAATGTTAAATGTCATTGCAAAACAACAACATATAAAAACAACATATAAATGCTTTTTTTTTTTCTGAAACTTACTACAGTCATGTCTCCAATAATTGATCTTCTCCATGCAGTAGCAGATCTAAATTATTTTTATAACCTTCATAACAAATACAGAACAAGTTACGTTTGAATGAACACCATGCCCTCACGGGTGGCCTTAGACCATTAGGGTCAAGGTCATTTGAAGGTCAAGGTCACCTGGTGGGTAAGAGCTCATCAAGGTGCATGCACCTGTGAAGTTTGGAAGCTGTAGGTGGAAGGACTTCGATGTTATGGTCAAAGTTGAAGTGTTTTGACAGACAGACAAAAAAACAGACCAAAAACAATATGCCCCCAATCTACTGATGCGGGGGGCATTAAAAGCTATTTCAAAGCTGTTTACATCAGAGCGTAGTGCATTCATCTATGTGTCAAAAAAAAACAACAAAAAAAACAACGACGTAAATTCAATCGAAAATAGATCAAATCAATATCACCAGAAGGCTTGACCAATCTTTTAAAGAGCATCTAAAAAGCCTTGCTCTGAAATCAATAGTCAGAATTCAAATTTCATAAAGTTTGGATGTATAAACTACTTTAAGTTCAAAGGTTAAATTTTATTTATTTTAAACTGATTGTGACACAAATCCTTACAACATATATTAATCACTCTAGATGGCTCTGTTGTTGTATTGGGGTTTACCGTCGCTGCGATAGTATTTCAATCATATAGCGATGTCCAGCTAATTACAGGTGGAGGAAGACCCCGAGTACACAGAGGTACCCGGGTAGAACCACTGACCTACTGCAAGCCAGCTGGAAGGCTTCCTCACATGAAAGTCCCTACCGGGATTCGAACCCACAGCGGTGAGGGGCTGAGAGATTTGTAGTCCACGACTGTAACCACTCGGGGACGGCGGCCCCGAAGATGGCTCTGGTGGTGGAGTATGTGGTCATTATTGTGGGAGGAAACTGGAGAACCAAGAGAAAACTTGTGTGTGGATGGGCAACCAATGTACTGTATATGGTTTCAAATGACATAAACATTTTGGGAATAGTATATCAGCACTGGAAACTACAGAAACAAGACTTAGTGTATTCCCAGTGAAGTAAGTATATTAAATTTCATTTGGTGGAATCTATTTGATGTGGAGTCGACAATAGCAGATAGCTGAACGTGAAGAATGATGACAACAATATTGGGGATCATCTCAAAACTATTTTGGATTGTCAAACAGCGAATTTTCATGCATTGTGTTTGTTTTTATGGTTTTACAAATGTATTTGAAGGGTAAAGGACTTAATTAGCATAAAATACATGAAAAATGAATGCAAGAATAACTGTTTTTCTCTGTATATTGTATACTGTATTATAAATGCATCCAGATTAGTCAATTCCTCAACCCATTGCTGCTTAAACATTTAATTTGCAATTTGTTGAATGCAAACTTGTTTGAACATTTTTCTTCATTCTGCCATTTATGCATATTTCAATAAATGAATGCACACATTTATTTATAAACAAACAGAACCAATATAAATAAGTAAATTCATGAACTAAAATGGATACATTTAAATACATCATGAGATGGTTTTAAATATTTGTTTATAATTAAAGGTAATGGGTCCTAAGAAAAGACAGCCAGTTAAAGGATACTGGGATGTAGCAGGATCCGTGAATAAGTAGTAAGGAAAGCTGGAAAAAGTTCCACTTACTCATTTAACATTTTCAATTAAAAAAAAAAGAAAAAAAAAAAGAAGTTTGAAAACAAGGATGAACTTTTTCTGTGAATTTTCGGTGGTTTCCTTGTCAAAATACGAAGTGAATTATCACGTTAATGTACATAGCTTGATAATACACATATACAATGATAAGAACTACATACTCGAGGATATTATGAACTGTCAATAATTGAAAAATGGTGTTATAAAATGTGTATATTTTTTTTATTTTATTTTTTTTATTAAGAATGCCTTTTTGATATTTGTCATAAAATCTTCTTGGCTGGACCCCAAACCCTAAAAACTGAAAGGGTACAGTCGTACTCAAGCTATATTAAAATGGACACTGCATGATTGTGTTTCTTGTTATAATTTGGATGATCTTAAATTCGGCATACAAATCTGTGCTGTATGGAAGAACACATTACTACATTGCAATTGATGTTCATAGATTTTGTCTCTTTATTTCCACCATACATACTGGAGTATCAAGTTCTCGACAGCATATAAGAAGTTATTGCAAGAAAAAATAACATAACGATCCCTCACTTTTATATTAAATGTATCAGCAAATGCATCAATATCTTCCCTTCAAATGTATTAAATTTTCAATGGTAATTAAAAACAAATTTAAAAAATAACTGTCAAAATCCAACAAAAGTCAAAAAAATTATTTCCAAAATGGCGTCTGGAGTTCTCGACAATGAACTGAAAACGAGTCTGCCATGAGTATGGTGCACATATAGAGACAAAATCTATAAACAAAAGTTGCATTGAAGTTCTGTGTTCTTAATCACAGAACAGATTGGTTTGTAAAATATAAGACGATCCAAATGAGAACAAGAAACACTATCACACTGAAAGTGTTCATGTAATTAAAGGGTGCCCTCCGAGTTTTGTAACTGGGGGTACAATAGCAATTTTCCTTAACTTTGTACCCTTTCAACCAGAGAGTCCCTACAATTTTGGAAGAATATGGCCAATTTTGGGTGTAAAAACCCTATGCAAAGGTTAAATGGACATGCTGTATTACAATTATCAAGTATAAAGTTTACTATCATATCAATAACAGCTATGGCTCTAAATGACTTCTGTACATAGTATTGTTGAGAAGTGTATTCATAATCAAACCTACACTATTTTAAGAACAGATGTTGGTTTACATAAATCAGTGTTCGTATGCTTGCTAAGTATTATTGGTAGATTTAACAAGTAGTTTAAAAAATCATAAAAAGAAGCATTAGTGAAAATGGTAGAAAATCAGTATTTCTTAATTTATAAATGAACATTTTACCAGTTAAAGGCAGAGTTTCCCAAACATTTTCAATAAGAGAAGGTTTAGAAACAAGGATTAATCAATTTCGTTTATTGTCGATGGTTTCTCTGTATAATTACGTCACACCTGACGGCAAATATTGCTCTAGTGTAAATAGCCCGAGAATACCAATATGGCGAGAACTCAATACTTGAGGACACTTGACAGACTCATTTCGAAATGAGTTCACTAAAGGGAACGGAAGACGCCATTTTAGATTTTGTTATTCTTTTTTATTTTGCTGGCGAGAACTGGATACGCAAGGATTACGAGTGCTATGCTTCTAAAGAAAAATAAATGACAATTTGACAATAATTTATTTTGTTTGTTAGAAACGACAGAATTCTCACAGTCTCCAGCATCATCCTAAATAACGTTACTTACCTGTCAGACGGTCTGATTTGTTTAATTTGTTCACAAATTTGTCATTTCCGAGCGGGGCTAAACCATGTTTATTTCACGGGACACTGGTATTTCCGGTACAAAAAGTGAGGTTCGAAATGCACGTTAAATCTGGTGAACTACCAAACATTATCAGATCCTTAAGCTTAACAAGAGTTGCCTGCAAGACAATACACTTTTTAAAATGCTTGTTGGTATATCAGTTGAAGTCTATTTCAAATCTTGCCCTTCACATACCCTGTAAATATTAATAGTCAACAAGGCTGTGTCACAGACACGAAATCCCCCGCCGAATATATTTAGTTCATGAATGGGAGCTGTTTTTACAGAACATAAATCAGGGGCCGTAACTCCATTGTAAAAGATCAAACTGGGTCATGCTGTCAATATGATTATAATTCCTTATTGCCTCTTGATATAACAGAACAGAACAAGAAGAGACTTTATTACTTCCAAGTATACAACATGGAGAAAAGTTTATATATACACACAACTAAATATATAAACAAACTATACCATAAGCTTTTTCTGGTGTATTAATTTAAGAAGAGCACAGAATGTCGAGGACAGTGGAAGAAACAGAGTGATAAATTAACATATTCAAAGCAGATTGAGATATACAAACTTATATGGGATAAGAAGGGGAGGCAGATTCACATAAAACTATTAATTATGTTACATTTTAGTCTGCAATTATAGAATAATGAGAAATTATGACAGTAGTTATGTTCATTTATAAAAATAATCTAGCATATAAATAGCAAAAAAAATCCAAGTAAAAAGTGTTTGGCATACCAGTCTGTACTTAAAATCAGAGAGAGAGAGAGAGAGAGAGAGAGAGAGACTCTCTGAGAGGGGGCATAGAGGGAGAGGGAGAGGAGGGAGGGGGAGAGGCAGGGAGAGGAAGAGGAGGGAAGGGAGAGCAAGGAGGGAGAGAGGGAAGAGGCAAGGAGGGAGAGAGGGAAGAGGCAGGGAGGGGGAGGCCGGAGGGGGCAGGGAGGGAGAGGCAGGGAGGGAAGAGGCAAGGAGGGAGAGAGGGAAGAGACAAGGAGGGAGAGAGGGAAGAGGCAAGGAGGGAGAGAGGGAAGAGGCAATGAGGGAGAGAGGGAAGGAGGGAGAGAGGGAAGAGGCAGGGAGGGAGAGAGGGAAGAGACAAGGAGGGAGAGAGGGAAGAGGCAAGGAGGTGTGAGGGGAGAGGCAGGGAGGGTGTGAGGCCAGAGGGAGAGAGGGGAGAGGCAGGGAGGTGTGAGGTTCTTGTGCACTGCACTTCTCCTCAATGAGATCTGTCCACCTGTGAAGTTTCAAAGCAGTAGCTTGAATACTTTTGGAGATATGCTCCGGACAAAAATCAAGTATGAAAAATAACAAAGGGCAATAACTCCAAAATTAGGCTAAGAAGAGTTATGGTTCTTGTGCACTGCACTTCTCTTCAATGAGATCTGTCCACCTGTGAAGTTTCAAAGCAATAGCTTGAATACTTTTGGAGTTAAGTCCGGACAAAAATCAAGTATGAAAAATAACAAAGGGCAATAACTCCAAAATTCGGCTAAGGAGAGTTATGGTTCTTGTGCACTGCACTTCTCCTCAATGAGATCTGTCCACCTGTGAAGTTTCAAAGCAGTAGCTTGAATACTTTTGGAGATATGCTCCGGACAAAAATCAAGTATGAAAAATAACAAAGGGCAATAACTCCAAAATTCGGATAAGGAGAGTTATGGTTCTTGTGCACTGCACTTCTTCTCAATGAGATCTGTCCACCTGTGAAGTTTCAAAGCAATAGCTTAAATACCTTTGGAGATATGCTCCGGACAAAAATCAAGTATGAAAAAATAACAAAGGGCAATAACTCCAAAATTAGGCTAAGAAGAGTTATGGTTCTTGTGCACTGCACTTCTCTTCAATGAGATCTGTCCACCTGTGAAGTTTCAAAGCAATAGCTTGAATACTTTTGGAGTTATGCTCCGGACAAAAATCAAGTATGAAAAATAACAAAGGGCAATAACTCCAAAATTGGTAAGAGAGTTATGGTTCTTGTGCACTGCACTTCTCCTCAATGAGATCTGTCCACCTGTGAAGTTTCAAAGCAATAGCTTGAATACTTTTGGAGTAATGCTCTGGACAAAAATCAAGTATGAAAAATAACAAAGGGCAATAACTCCAAAATTAGGCTAATGAGAGTTATGGTTCTTGTGCACTGCACTTCTCCTCAATGAGATCTGTCCACCTGTGAAGTTTCAAAGCAATAGCTTGAATACTTTTGGAGTTATGCTCCAGACAAAATTCGGACGGACGGACGCACGGACACACGGACGCACGGACGGACGGACAACGCCAAAACAATATCCCCCTCCCGATTTTATCGGCGGGGGATAAAAACTAGAGCTATCACTGAAGGTGATTAATACCCCGCAAAATGCTTTGATACAGGAGAAGCCAGACCACAGGTAAATGAGGACAGAACCCTATCTGTGCCCCTCCCCCCCACCTTTACACACACACACACACATGTGCGAAGCGCTTTGAATATAGCGTTTTTCAACTTTAATTCGCCATTTACATAGAGTTTATGTATCGAAATATTCATATTCAAATAAATCTAATGTTTACTATCCATGTCTTTATAAATAAAATAAATAAAAATCACTATACATTATGTATAGACTATCGTGTTGTTGTTTTTTAACTGATAAAGACAGGGTCCTGTCCTCAAGTACCTGTGAGCCAGACTCCAGGCAGAGCATAGATAAGAAGCTGTATACATAGTATATTGGTTTTGATAGTAAGTAATGAATAAGTCAAGTCTTTATTTAAAGTTGATAGTGAGTCAGTTATGGTTGTTGGCACAGAAGTTTAAAAGTGTAGAGTTGTGTACAGTTCTTGGACACTGCACTTCTCCTAGTTGCCATCTGTTTACATTTTAAGTTTCAAGTAAATACCATGTATAATATTTGAGTTATGTTCGGGACCAGAAAAAAAAAGCAATTTAACAAAAGGAGATAATTAAACACTGGGACCAGGTAAAGTTACAGTTCTTGGACACTGCACTTTTCCTAGTCGCCATCTGTCTTTTTTTAAGTTTCAAGTCAAGACCTTGTATAATACTCTATTAATTTTCTGGACAAGAAAAACAGAATAAACCAAAGGGAGATAATGCAAAAATGGGATCAGGGCAATTACTCTGCCATCCTTGAGACATCTCAAATGAAATTTATGACATGCACCTCTCCACCTGATTATCAATGCACACATAAAATTTAAACTGAATAGGTTAACAAATGTAGAAGAAGTTTGTGCAACAAGATAATTAGAGTCAAATCAGGGACAATAACTCTGCCATCTTTGAGACAACTCAAGTGAAATTTATGTCACACACTTCTCCACCTGATTATCAATGTACACACAAAATTTGAACCAAATTGGTTAAGAAATGTAGAAGAAGTTTGCACAACAAGATATTTTGAATCAAAAACAGGGGAAAAAACTCTGTAATCCTTGAGACAACTCAAGCGAAATTTATGTCATGCACCTCTCCACCTTATTATCAATGCACACACAAAATTTGAAAAGAGTCAGTTAAGAAATGTAGAAGTTTGCATTACAAGATATTTAGAGTTGAATCAGGGGCAATAACTCTGAAATCCTTAAGATAACTGATTATCAATGCACACACAAAATTTGAACCAAATTGGTTATGAAATGTAGAATTCTGTGGAACGATATCCAGCTTTTATGGTGATGAGAATAGAAAGCTAAATGTCAGTATTAAAAATGGAAGTATAGAGAAGGCTTTGTTTGGCTGATGTCTTTTATAAAACAGCCTTCCAGGCTGCAAGATATTTGTTGAGTTGTTATGAAAGATTGCTAAACAATAGTGAATATTCTGTTCTACACAGATACTATCATAGTGATCAGTTTTGAATGGTGACAATGATTTAATTTTAAGAAGGTGGATATGTGTATGTAATGTTTCTTGTAAATCTGATGAAAAATTTGAAGAAAAAAACAAAAAAAACGGGATCTAGACTGTCCATAGGTTTTTTTAAGATTTGTCCTGTCGAAATTAATTCATATGACCCTGATTTGACTCATGTGAGATTTCAGGCTATCAACAAGATATACAGGGAGGAGAAATAAATCAAAATAAACCATGACTTCATTTATTTTATTTAAATTAATAACATATGTACATTACATCATCACACATTATTATATGGATATCTGCCAGCAGATAACTACACTATAAAATGTGCACATTGTATTAACAATGAAAAGTCATTGCATTACCACAGCCAAGCTGCTCACACAATGTATTCAAACAAGAGCTGTCAGTAAGACAGCGTGCTCGACTATTCAAATGCTTGTCAATATACATGTATAAAAAAAAAAATTGCAGTACAAGGCAAAATAAGAATCATTGTATTATCAAAAAGTAAACAAAGGATATAAACATGTATTCCAAGTTTTAAGGCTCAAAATCTCAAAGGGTTCAGTGAAAAAGTAAGCAAGTATAAAAAGTTTACAAACTTTCTCCTTAGACAATCATAAAGTAGTATTGAATCCATCTGATCATGAGGAAAAAGAACATATATGGCTTATGGGTGGGGATTTCAATGTTTTTTTGTTTTTGTTTTTAAATAATCAAGTCAGAAGTAAAACTGACAGGGTGGGGCCAGACCCCTTTGTGACCCTTTGGGGACACTAAAGAAGTACAATTCCATCTGTCTCATCATGAGGAACAAGAATATATATGATTTATGGGTGGGGATATGAACAGTTTTTGAGATATAAGGTCATAAGTAGAATTAAGGGGTGGGGCCTGACCCCTTGGTGACCCATGTGAACATAAATGAAGTACCGTTCAATCAATCTCATCATGAGGAACAAGAATATATATAGTTTTGGGGTGGTATCTGAACAGTTTTAAGATATAAGGTCATAAGTAAAATTTTGAAGGTGGGGCCTGACCCCTGGGTGACCTCGGGGGACACAAAAGTAGTACCATTCAATCTTCTCACTTTTAGGAACAAAAAGTATAAGATTCAGGGTTTGACATTTGAAATATCTAACCAAAATATATTTTTATGCAAAAAGCCAACTTTGAGGGGGTTGGGCCTGACCCCTAGGGACCCCCATTTACAAAAATCAGGAAAGCATCACTATTCATTGAGAACTATAACTGTGTGAAGTTTTGTAAAGATAGGTCGATCGGCCTCCGAAATATCATGGCCTCGTACAAAGTTGCTGGAAGAAGAAAGAAGAAGGAGGAGAAGAAATGGAGTAACAACAATAAGTCGCCAAACATCGTTTGGGAAACTTAAAAGTGTCATACAAAAACTTTATCCGAGATTCTAAGTCGAAAAAGGGGCATAATTTAGTAAAAATCTATGACAGGGTTACCCCCTCTTGCCTACAGGTAGGAATGGTAGTCATATACAAGTTTTCCAAGTTTCAAAATAATACCTTAAGGGGCTCAGTAAGAAAGTGAGGAGGTACGGAAACATAACCAAGATTCTAAGTCAAAAAAGGTTCGTGAGAATGGAAAACATAAACAAGATTCTAAGTCAAAAAAGGGTCATAATTTTGTCAAAATCCATGACAAGAGTTATCCCCTCTTTTGCTTAAAGGTTGGGGTGGTGGTCATATACAAGTATTCCAAGTATCAAAACAATACCTTAAGGGATTCAGTGAAAAAAAGAGGTGGTACAAAAACTTAGCCGTTATGGCGACGCCGACGCTTGGGTGAATAGAATAGCCCTCCTTATTCTTTAAATAGTCAGCTAAAAAGTTTCATTGTCTTGTTCTTGGCGGGGAAAATTTGGCTCCCTTCCTTGGTGCATATTTTTTTTTTTTTAAATTTTGTGTATAACAGGCTGATTCTTATTTTGTAAATAAGCTAATAATCTCTCTTTTTTTAATGTGTAAGGATAAATCCAAATATTGACCTGTTTAAAGTCATCTTTTTCACAACAATCAAGGATATTAAAATAGTCCACATAGCAATGTTTGTCAGTAAGGTCTATTGTAACAAAATTAAAAGGTCATTATACACTTATATCTCTATTTACAAGAAGGATACTCCAGTTTCCTGATATTTTCAGCAGTCTGGTTTTGCAAAGTTACTTCACCTATCTTCATCATGCTCTGCGTAATAAAGCTTGTGTGTATTCATGAAATGTGAATAAAAAATATACATGTACGGTACTTGATCGAGAGAAATGACAAGAGCAGAATTTCACTAGAATCCTGAAAACTGGTCATTGACAAATTACCTATAGAAGCTGCTCTGAAAAACACAAATTCTATGACAGGGGTTTTCTTAAGTGGACGCCCGCTTGCTCGTGCCGGGTTAAAATCACCAAGGGCAAGTGATTTTCCAAGGAGATAGCCCGTTGGGCAAGTTTATTTTCATAAATGTAAATTTTCGTTTTTTTTTTATATTTTATTTTCTACATTATATAGGAGGTGATGTTTGCTTGCAATTGTGTATGATACATGTTAACTAAAATTCATCTTAATACTACACATATTTAGTTTTAAACATTAACAAACACTAACTAACTTAAAGATCGGACAAGATGTTTTCACTGGGGGCGAGTAGATGTTCAAAGTAACTTGCCCTCTGGGCAAGTGAAAGTCAAATCCTTAAGGAAACCCCTGTATGACTGCCTGAGTTTGTGAGTTCCCTAAAACCTTGTTAGCATGCAATTTGGGGATTGACTTTGTGAGTGACGTAAAATATGTGAAAGAAAGATTGCAGACTGATTTCAGTTATCAACATGTAATTGAAATACTGTTCAGATATGTTGCCATATATTTCAGAAAGAGAAGCTGATGACATCATATTGGGACCACATTCTTCACTCTGACCAGTATCAACCAATCCAAACCAATGAATCCTTGTTAATCCGCCAATCAGAGACACAGAGCTGGTCAGAGGTAGTGCCCAGTAGCAGATGCCAGCTTTGTCCATTCAGAATATCCACAAAAGCCTTTTCTTCAGTTTATTTTCTTCATGAGAATGTCAGATTTTCATTTTCAGCCCCTGCTTGCTCCAAGAAGATTCTGAAAGAAAACATGATACATGATGATAATAATAATGCTGACATGTTGATAAATCTTTAACAATGACGATTTTGCATATGTATTACTATAATAATATGATATATTTACACCTATACTCATCTTATAAATGTATATGATTGGAACTGTATAGTATTCTCTCACCCCCACCCCATTTTTATGAATGACTGATCATGGGAATATCAGTACCAGATATCCAAATTCAATGCCTCTAGAAGGCAAGCTATATGTGCAGCGGTTTGCACACAATGAACGATAACTCTGCAATGATGTATAGGTAGAAAAATTATCAATAAAAATAATATGATTGTAATTGTGTGATGTAAAGCCAGCGGTGCGCTTTACATGAAGTGTGACATTTCATGCACCTCTGGCATACATGGCAAATATTATCATGGCATATATGGCAAATAATATCATGGCATATATGGCAAATGATATCATGGCATACATGGCAAATATTATCATGGCATACATGGCAAATATCATGGCATATATGGCAAATAATATGGCATACATGGCAAATAATATCATGGCATATATGGCAAATAAAATCATGTCATTCACTGAAATGTTCATGTTCAGCCCTCAAAGCAAAATAATAAAGATCATCATTCTGTTGTTGAAAATCAATTAAACACTACCAAATTACAAGCCTATTGACTTTTTTTCCTTTACTGTTTCAATGCAACATTAGGACTCTTAGTCCTTTGATTCTGATTAAGCCTAACTCCAACAAGTAACAACTCAAGTAAAAAGTAAGTCCACCAAACAACCAAAAGTAATTCCAACAAGTAAAACCAATAAGAAACTCCAAAAAGTAACACCAATAATTAACTCCAACAAGTAACCCTGCTGTTGGTGAAATGTAGATTTTTGATTTTGTAAACTTTGTATTTTCAAGCACAAAACATGACTGTGTTGTTGCTATTGAATATCATCTGACAGTGTATTGAGCATACTAAAAGGAATTTCTACATCGCCATTATTGCAGCCAACTTTAGCTTTACTAAATATGCAAAAATACAAAATATACATTGCTTCACATTAGTACTACATTAATTTAAAAGATGACCATATTTTTTTTTCTTTTTTACTTTGTATGGGTTGAGGGTTCCAGCCCCAATTTGGTCACTCAGTTATTTTATGTGAGGAAACTTTCCAGCTGGCTTGTGGTAGGTTGGTGGTTCCACAACCAATTATGTGAACACCACATTATTATCAATGAATGTTTCAAATGTCTGGGTAGAATTGTATGGTACACTGAAATAGTCCTTGTTCTTTCTTGATTATGTTTTATCTGGTTTTATCTTGAAAATTCACTGCAAAATATTGATTACTTATTTTGGTGAGTCTTACCTTTGCTGCCATTTTCACGTGGTGCTCTCTAATCACTGCTGACTTGTCATTTTTGGCATGATCTGCTGCTTGTTTGGCAAGATTTTTCAAGAATATCTCATAATTCAGCCATGCCTGTAATAAGAAAACAATATCATTGAGACATATTCTCAGTGTATGTATTTCTAAATGGATAGTTTTAGTAAACATACATGTATTAAGCTGACATGAATCCAAGCAATGGTTTTATAATCAGGGACAAACCCGGTATACTGACATTTGAAATATGATGACTTACATAAAATTCCAGTTGCTGTTCTCCATGGCAATCTAAGGGCAATGAAAAGCAAGAACGTTTCTTTGTATTTTTTTTTATTTTACTACTGCAGATATAAAACTCAGTCATGGAGTAAGATTTAGAATATGTAATTTTTATGCCACAATACATATAATTTTAATGACAGTTCTAAAAGAATTGTGATTGCTAAGTTTTATTACTTTCAAATGAAAAAAAAAAAATCTCCTAAAGAAGTAGGAACTAGGTCGGCAAATTTAACTTTCTCTTTTATTTTTCTTCCATTAAATACACTGATGAGGACTGATCATTATACGGTGCTCCAGCTAGGTCTAAAAGGCAGGGCGCTGTGCTAGTTAGTGTTCATATCTTGATTCGAGCTTCTCATCCGTAACAGGGATTAGAGGGCTCATCCAGAGGAAACATAGCAATTCATGAGTGAGGAGTTTGAAATCCTGTATTTTTCAATTATCATTTAGTGTACTAATCATATAGGAGTTCAGTTCTTTAAGTAGTTGGATTTAAATGGTAACAAATCATAAACAAATTACAACTGTACTATATGCTTATAAATCTTCATAAATAACAATAATGCACAAGTTTCATTTATAAGAAAATCTGCAAAAATCAATTTAAATTCAGTTAATTCTTCAGTCTGAGAATTAATGCATGCCTATGTGAGCAAATACTTTGTTTTATCAAATTATGGAATTACTGAATTGGTTTATCTTGCCCTATTGCAGAAAGGACTATTTAAACTGGTAGTTGAATTTGTTTGCATGGGTGAAAAAGTTGTGATTTTCTGTAACATAAATGATAGTCCCAACAATGAGTTGCTTGGCACAAATGCTATTTTTGGTACTGGTTATCACGCCTCTTTATCACCAATGCGAAAGTAGAACAATATGAATGTAAGATGAAGCATACCACTGCACTAGCGTACCAGGACTAAGCGTACCACTTTATAGGACGAAGCGTACCATCTATATTTTATTACTTAGTTTAACACAAAGATGTAACATAGTTGTTTGATAAACTAGTTGAGATTTAATATGCACAAAAAGTTATGAGGAAGAGCAATCTTTATACATATATATATATAATCTTTATATTTATATAAATAATTTATAAAAAAGATATCATCGACACATTGATAGATATCATCGACACATTGATATAACGGATGAAATATTTTGAAAAACTCTATTTGGAAAAAATTAAATAAAGTTGAAAGTGACAATAATTTTTTAATTGTTAAATATGTCTATTCAGTAAAATACGTATTCATATTACGGCTTGAGGGATAATTGATTTCATATGCCAAATAAAATACAAATATATTCAATTAAATATAGGGCCTCTGTGGCTGAGAGGGTAAAGTTGCTGAATATTAACACTCACTCAGCCCCTCACCACGTGGGTTCGAGTCCCGGCAGGGTCATTCGGATTTTCATGTGAGGAAGTCTTCCAGCTGGCTTGCAGTAGGTCGGTGGTTCTACCTGGATGCCTCTGTGCATTCGGGGTCTTCTTCCACCTGTAAGTAGCTGGACATCGCTATATGACTGAAATACTGTCGAAGCGACGGTAAACTCAAATAATCAAGTCAATCAATCATTAATTAAATACACGGTGTACCATATCACTCAAACAGGTACAGATTGTATATAAATCGTATTCAGCAGTCCTTTCAGTACATTCGTTTCAAACTCATAGATATAATGTTATTGTTACATGTTCAATTGTAATAAAGAATAGAATAAACAAACCAATTTGTGTTTTTAATCATCCCAATACTTATTCATTAACACCCCATTAACAATTAGCGAGTGCACCATCCCAATATCAATACTGAAATATATAGGTGGTACGCTTCGTCCGAAAATGGTACATTGATCATTCAGGCACTGGTACACTTGTGCAATGGTACACTTTGTCCCACTACCAAACAATATAACAAATTACGGCCTTATGGGTACACAAATGTGGACTTGCAGGTGCAAAGTATTTAAAAATACTTTTATAAATGACAGAGACATTAGCATTTTTTGATGATATGAATTTACGTTAACCTGGAGAAGCATCCCTTGTATCATATACATACAGTTGTTGTTGTCATTGCAACATGTCGCTGCATTTAGTCACAGTGTGCAGGTAAATTTCTCCTCTCTGTTTTGATCCTCAAGGTGATTTAATTACACTTTGTATTTTTTGTTAGTGCTGGCATGTGTGAGGACAGCAAATCCATCACAGTGATTGAGATTTATGACCCCCCCACCACCACCTTTGCTTTATGTTGAAGGTCGCAAACGTCTTCTATACCCCCCCCCCCCCCCCCAATATGTACATCCCCCCCCCCCCCAATATGTACATAGTTCAGGTTCGGACTGGTGATATACTGTGCTGGTCACATGAGGCAAGAACAGTAACAGAACTTGTCCAGCTTGACTAATGACTATTGGAGTGTTCACAACGGTTTACAGTCAACCCCCCAATTTTGGTCAAATCGTCCCCCAAGCCACCAAAAAAAGTCAAGTCGTCCCCCTATTCAATTGAAAAAGAAAATTCCAAAATTATATAGTTGTGAGTTATGTTCATATGTTTATTAAAATTAAGTTTATTTATTAAGAAAAGCTTATTGAAGGTAAGTTAATATTGGAATAAATTGCATAATATTAAAATCACGTATATCTCATAATCTTCTTCTCGCTTGTTTGTATTTAATACGTTTCAAATATTTTTTTGTTTAATAAAAAAAAAAAAAAAAAAATTTGTGGTAGTTGTTGTTTATTATATGCCTTTTGAGTTGATAACTGAAAAGCATATTAACCAATTAGCAAAATCCTTTAGTAGATGTTCAGTCAAAAAAGGCGTGAAAATAGAAGCATTTAAAGTGATAAAACTGCTTATCACAGCCTAGTTAAAGGATCTTGTATATATTTTCAATTACCGTCATGATGAAAGAGAAAAGCAAACTGGGGATTGGGAGTGTCTTTGTTTATATTGTTGTGTAATTTAAGGATATAATTGTCGGTACTGGTAATATTGCCGACAAAATAAAATAAAGCTGGTTAGAGCGATAAAACTTTCTTTTTAACATAGTTTTATTTTACAAATCAAAGAAAACAGTACATATCGGTTTCCTTCATAAAAAGAAATTTGCTAAATGTGTTAAAAACTCCAAGAATACGGTATATAAATTGTTTTTTATTTTTATTTTTCCACAATTTGTTAAATCATTTATGGTACTAGACTGATATTGGATTCTTATTTTTAGATGTATTACCTTGGATTGTGTTGTGAATTGTGAATGTTAATTTGTGTGATAAGTTTGAAATGGAGTATTTGTGTGTTATGTGCCGGAAGGAGGTGAGGACGAGACAACACGCCCTTCAGTGCGACTCGTGCCAGCGATGGCAGCATCGCACGTGTAATACAGGTAAGTTGTTTTCATTTATCTATTGGATTGTAAAATTGGACAGATTTTCTTATTTTGTATGCTTCATGTATATATTTACTTAAATTAATAATGTTTGTTTTAGATGCTTTAAACAGCTGTACTAATTTATACATACTTGGTCTAGTGATGTAATATTTCTTTATAAGTTTTTTCCTAATTTCAGTATACATTGGACATTCTAAAATAAAATGATACTCATCTTCAACTTCATTTTTCTCAAGCAACAAACTCCAAATGTAACGGTATATGGGGAATTAGGCAGAATGCCTTTAAATGAAATAGTTAAGGAAAGATCACTTAGATATTGGACTAAAATTATAAGAAATCCACATTTACCGATTTTTAGAATCTTAAACGAACAAATAAATGGATCAAATCAACACACCTGGGGTCACCGCATAAAAGGGTTTTTAGATAAACTGGGAAATTAGATTTTGGTTTAGAAAATTATTTATCTGACATCCAAAATGATAAGTTACGCAGGCAAATGACATGTTTTAGAGTTACTTCACATACTTTGGAAATTGAATTCGGTAGATTTATTGGTAATATGAGACATGAACGTAAATGTATGTTGTCAGAAAATAAAAATTTGATACTCAATACAGCGAAATTTATTAATGAAGCATCTCAGATAATAAAAAAATTCCGTTTTTACTCTTAAAAAGTGTGCTGAAATCCTGAGTTTTGTTAAAAATGATCTGGTTAGCCTTGTAAGAAAAATCAGATAATCTTCCATTCCAAAGTGTAATTTTAGATTTTTGTATAATAACTCTCTTAATTCTGATGAATATGACCTGCTTAAAGAAGATACAAGATGTAACTTTTGCAATACTAATGATATTGAAGACGAGTATCATTTCATTTTAACTTGTCCAATGTAGTTAAACTTAAGAAAATCTTACCTACTTACTTATGAAAACCTTACATTTCACTGTACTATTATACATACCCTAGCGTCATAAAATTCACTGAATTAATGAAAGCAACAAATATTTCAGTTATGATCAAATTAACTATTTATTGTACAAAAGCTTTTCGAACAAGAGCAAATTTAATACTTATGAATGTTAATTAAATTAATTAAAGTATATATATGAGAAATATAATATAAACTTTTTTTCTGTTCGTTAATTTCATTCTCACTATATACAGTCTCCATTAATTGGTTTATTACACTTTATGAGAAGTGATTTTGTGAGAAGTGATTACGTCTGTTTATAAGGACTGTGTATAAGGTTATGGAGATAGTGTCGCGTGCCATATGATCACACTCTCGATTATTTACATGTATAATCTGTATAATCTGATAACCTCAAACGTATATTAAGTGAAAACAAAATAACAAAAAATGTAGTAGTTTAAAGTATATACGATTATGAATATATACATTGTGTACATATTTTAACCGCATGATAACTGATTTACCTTTTCTCTGATATATAACTAATATGCACATGCGCCATGAAATAATAAAATAATAAATTTGATCTCTATTAATTTTCAGGGATAAGCATTGATGTCTACAGAAATGCGGTGCGAACTGGGAGGGACATAGATTTCGAGTGCACCACATGCTCGTCTATCGCCGCAGAAGAGACATTTGGCAGAGATGACGAGACGGTTGCCATAGAGGGCGATGGGTCAATGGATGAGACGGTTACTATGGAGGACACCAGTGACAAGACGGCTGCTATGGAGGACACAAGTGACGAGACGGCTGCTATGGAGGACAACAGTGACGAGACGGCTGCTATGGAGGACACCAGTGACGAGATGGTTGCTATGGAGGGCACCAGTGACGAGATGGCTTCTATGGAGGACATCAGTGAGACTGCTGAATTGACGTTGAGAATCGACAGAACATTCAACGAGCCTCACATCATCCATGAGACGTCACTACATGATCCACAACCTACCCAACAGACGATCCCGGACACTCTGCTTATGTTCGAGTTGGTTGCGGGTGCGTCGCAGAGAGGGAAGGACCTGCTCTTTGACTCACATGGGTATTCCTATACAGTGAAGGAAAGGAGGTCGACCTTTGTGAAGTGGACTTGCTCAGTGAGAAATAAGACGATGAAGTGCACAGCAGGAGTCAGCGAACGAGATGGCTGCTTCACCAGGAACAGCATAGAACATGTTCATGCACCCGACGGCTCCCAGAGATTGAAGGCGAAGGTCGCAAAGCAGGTAAATATATATATATATAAGGGAATAAAATATACCAATTAAACGCATTATTTCAAAATGTAGAAATTGTAATAATGCATTTTTAATACATATATTGATACCTTGAATCATAACATATTATAGTAAATCTATAGCTATTACTACACTAAAATCCTACAATAAAAATATTAATTGCACTGCAACATATCTCTGTATTGTATTATATACATGCGCTAATCTTTTATCAATCAAACTTATTTCAGGTGAAGGATATTGCTGCCAGGGATGTTCACACGTCTGCCCGGACTATCGTGTCAAGAGTGAAGACTGACATCATGCGTCAGTTGCAGAAGATGTTTGCACTTTATGTACCATTTGTGTGTAACTAGTTGATTCGTTGTGAAACTTAATGTGCCTTTAAATATTAAATTTATTATTTTGTGTTTGTGTGTTGCTTTCGTTAATTTTCAAATTAAATATTAACACATCAACGATGTGAAGGAGAGAGAGAGTGAGAGATAGAAAGAGATCGCAATATAGAGAGTTAGGTTTTCATTTTAACTTTATTGTTAGACACTTTAAACACTTTTTCAAATCCTTTTAAATGACCGACATTTAGAACTTCAAATGCAAATCATTAATATAATCACATAAAAATAAACACAGATATGTATTTATAAGGGGGACGGTTTAGGGGGACGACTTGACCATTATTTATGCCACATAGGGGATGGTTTGACCAATTTAGGGACGATTTGACTGGGGGACGGGTTGACCGTATACCGTTCATAACCACTTATGATGGAAAAATGTTGGCGGTGGCTCATAATAATTGTACCTACCATGGTTTGAAGTTTGGAGATTGATGTTGCATCTAATCTCTTCTTCAGGTTAGCTTTAAGTTTCGTGCTCGGAATGTTGGAAATCATTTTGTTAACTTTAAGTTTTGAAATTTCCTCCAAAATTGACTGAGCGGTGATGTAAGAAAAGCTGTTCATAATAGTTACTTTGAATGAGTTCATTTTACGGGAAAGAAACTGTAAGCCGGTTCCTTTTTTTTTTCTTTTTTTTTCAATAGAAATATTCTAAATTAAATTTCGTATCAGATTCTGTATGTTGTTTGCCCTGAATGTAGTTACATGTGATCCACAATGTTACTGCGCCGGTAGACCCTACAATACGATATCATGACGATTCGTTGTACATAAAGGGCTTGTATAATGCTGTACGTCACGTTTATAAATATATTCGTTAGATATATTTTCACCTTCTATTTCTAACAATCTCTCTCTCTTTCTCTCTCTCTCTCTCTCTCTTTGATGAGTTTTGTGATCGTCTATGTTTATGAAAGACGTGCTCTTTAAATCGACGCGTTGGAAAACGTATGTGGGTAATTGGTCACACGCAAATTGTAATATTTCTACATTAATATACGTCGTTAAACTGGCCAATTTTTCATACAGTATTGTACCATAAATCATATTTTGACTGTATAAACTCTTAAGTTTTTAAAACTTTGTAATCACATAAATCTTACGTTCTTTTCATAATTAGACCATTGATGGCACATTTTCTGTTACGGTGGCATAAAGGGGACATGGAAGATTGTTTTTATATCACGTGCGCCCGCGATAACTACCGCCAAGGCACTTTACATGCAGGCTATCGCGTTCGCACGCACTAAAGTTATCTTTCATGTCCTTTTTATGCCACTGTAGATAACACCAGCGGAAATAACCGTGTTAGGAACCATTCGTCACGCTGGTTTTCTATGAAGCCAGATTATATAATAAAATATATCACTACTATATTCAAAGTTTGTCAGAGATGGTTGCCAGTAGATACGAATAATAATGTAGTTACCGATAGATTCTATATTTCGAGCATATCAAACATTTACTGCACAAGGCTTGCTAATAATTTGAAACTCTCTTGGTATAAATGCTTCTGAAATTTACGAATTGAAGTTGAAAACTGTGTATATTGTTTTCATGGTTGAAACGTCGGTTGCTTTGCTTTGAACTCTACGGAATTGCCTCTTTTCTGACAATGGGGGAAAAACGATACTTCTAACGGTTGGAAGAATCGTACACCCGTCCATCAACTAACGAAACGTACGCATAGAGTCTTCTCCTTCA
>CM037795.1:13937055-13987055 GCA_021229015.1 Solen grandis
CAAGTTTCATTCACAAGTTTATTTTCAAATATGTTCCCTTTTAAATATTAAAATAAATAGATAAATAAGAAAATAATTACATTTTGCTAATCAAACTCCAAATATCATGTTTCACACGCCTTTTCATTTGAAGCATTTGGTATTTTAACCTATTTCTTTTACTTTGAATGGGAAAAAAAGTTTTGGGAACTTGAAATAATCACGACAGTTCTTGGGATATACCGGTACTAGGATAGGAACTGAAAACTTATCGCACATGGAGGGAATCGAATTTGCGACCTCTAGATCTGTATGGTCAGTGAAAAAGCCGTGGTCACAAGCGCGTAATTGAAGCATGCCTTTGTAATAAACTAGGTTGAAATAGGTTTAAAATTGGTCAAGGAGGAAATATAAAGGGTGACTAGAAGAAGTCCCGCGAAATCGCGTGAATGTTTTTACTGTTGGGATTCGTCTGAACAGGTATGAGAAATATCATGTCCCAGTTGCCCAACCACAGGATACACATAAATGAACCGGCCTTAACAGCGCTTGGATGTGAAGCCGAGGGTTGTGGGTTCTATCCCCACTGGGGTCGGGCACAGTCACCTTGATGAATGACTTGCATTTTTTTTCTAATGGTCATTCGTCTCCCACCACTAAACTTAGTACACTACAGAGATGTATGCTTTCATGTGAGGAAGCCTTCCAGCTGGCTTGCGGTAGGTCGGTGGTTCTACCCGGATGCCTCCGTGCATTCGGGGTACTTCCTCCACCTGTAATTAGCTGGACGTCGCTATATGACTGATATACTGTCGAAGCGACGGTAAACTCAAATAATCAAGTCAAGTTAAGTTTCAGTACTGTCAGAATCCAGGTAAAGAGTTTCTCAAATTTTGATGGATTCCCCCATAAAGTATCGCACTGTAATTTTATTTAATTTCAAACACAAATAAAACATATAGAATTGCGTGAAGATACGACCAACTATATTAAACTGGGGGACAATTGGCTATGGTTAACTAGGCTCGCACTATACGTCTAACTACGAGTAACTACGTTAAAAGTACGCACGACTACGGTAGATTAGGACCAAAAGCGTTGCATTACGACCACGGCCATTGTTACGCAAGACTGTGCTGTTGGATATTTACGAGAAAACATTGCTGCGACAAAATTATCCCTTTTTAACTCTCTCTATTTTTTTCACTGAAAATAAGATCCGGGATCATCTTTATTCTACCAGGCTTCCAAGGGAGAGGACGGAGTGCTGCTAAATTCAGCATTACTTAACCCAGGGCACTGTGAACGTACTTCGAATCAACTTGTGACGTACCCATCTCTAGTAGTTGTTCCCACTTGATCCTACTTGACTGTTGTGTTAACCGAAGTGCCCTAATACTACGATCAGCTAAGGTAAACACTATGGTTGAAGTGGATCACAGTAGGGTCTTGGAACCGTTTCTCTCCGTAGATATATTTTGAAAATATTGATTTCTTTTTTGTAGCAAACTACGACCAAATGATGAATTTATTGAATAACTATATTTGTTATTACGGTGAGCTACGGTTGAAGTAAGTCTACTTACGTCTAGGCCACCTACGGTCATCCAAACTAAGGCCTACCATGAGCGTGACTATAAGATGTGACCACAGCTTAAAAGTAGTCCCCAGGTGCAGTAAGTACATACGCCACCGAACATTCTAAGCGCAAGCCTAGTATACTGGTGGGCTTATACATTATAGGGTTATCTATTTTACTATTTTATTTCTAACTAAGCAAATTAGAAAATTCGCATCAAATATATAAAGTTGATTTTTTTTCTTAAAATTGGATTTTTTTTAAAAGTTAAGTTTTTTTTCTTTCAAATAATGTAGTATGTTCTTCGTGTGTACCTACAATTAAAAGGTACATATATAATTCTTTTAGTTTTTGTAATTGTGTTTACAAACACACACATATAAATAAATAAAATTAACAAGAAAAGTTTTATTTTATGCTAACTAATGAAATACTGCATGTGTTCTATCAGTGAGATAAAATCCATATCCCACAGTGTGAGTGATATAAACTATTTTTTTTTATAAATTTATCAAGGGTATGCATCATTAGTTATACATTACAAAGTTAGATTAGGTATCATGTACCCTTTCAGGAACTGCATAACGGATTTATGATACTGCAAAGTCCAGTCTTATTTCTGCGTTAACAAATACGGATGATGCGTCGCATACATATACCCTGTGTACATGACGTTATGTAAACGGCTTCTTCGCCAGTCACGTTGAAGTATATTAATACGAGTATTACTTAGACAGTTTCTTGCCAGGGTACATGACTATTTATTCCCGACTGAGGAAAGTCATATTACCCTAGCCGCTATGCAAAGTTGACATGATTTTTCTCAGCCGGGAATAAATAGTCATCGGTACCCTTCGGGAAACTGTATGCGATTTCATTATACTGCAAAGTTCAGTCCAGTCTCTGCGTTAATAAATACTGGTAACGCGGCTTATACATTATACTTTATTATACTGCGACCTCAAATTCTCTCTTCTGATTGGTCACTAAGCCGTATACATAACGTCATGTACACTGGGTACATGTATACGACGCGTTTTGAGTAAACCAGGCCTGAATTCCAACAACAATAACTAGCGCTAAGTAATACCTAAATTCTTGAACTAGAAGATACACATTCCACCATTGCTATTTTATGAAATATTCAAGTATATGACTAAGCTAAAATAAATTATAACCTTAAAAACTAATAATAATTGATAAGAAATGAAACATTTGGGTATTTTATTAGAGAAACCAGAGTTATGAAATTCGCCCTTAAGTACCTATGCTTTACTTAGCTCTAAGAATTGTTGGTGGAATTCGACACAGATCATAATCGATTCCGTTATATGACGTTGTGACGTCATAACGTCATTGTATCTTAGCGACGTCATTACCGGTAAGAAGTTGTGCTTTAAACACGTAAACTAAGGCCTCACAAGATTTTCTTCAAAATTATCACAGTTTGTTACAAAAAGGTAAGTTTTTATTGATTTTTATATTTGTGGAGCTTTACCACTTTATAAAAAGGTGAATATTAAGAAAAAAAGGTAATAGATCTAACATTGATATATCAAAATCGAACATAAATCCAATGCATTCGAGTTCAAAGCAGAGACATAAATAAAACTTCTTGTTACAAGGAGCAAAATACATGCATATTTTTACAGTTTATAATTATAACAAGTCAGTTGATGTTTATAGATATTTGTAATATCTATGCTTTTGTATTAACTAAGAATATATTTAATTCGAAGATACACATATGCATAAGTAAAGACAGAATAATAACCGGTTGGTGAAAAACCTGTCTCTAGAAAACGCACTTCATAGTTTGAAACAAAAAATACAGTGAAATTTAAAGTAAAAAGACGCACAATTTGGAAAAACAGAAACGGTGTAAGTCATTTTACTTTGATTATGAAAGCAACAAAATAATTGGAATTTTGTGCGATATAACAGTGCATAGGTATATGATTACACTGTTTTAATATGATAACTTTATACAATATGAAAACAACAACAAATCAACTGTATTTTATTTATCTGTATTTAGCATTGCAATTAGGATAAATTTGTTATATATTTGTTGTTGTTGCTTTTTTTTTCAATATTTTTTTTACCGGTACATAATGTAAATTAAGTATGCAATAGCTATTTTATGCCAATAAAGGTATTGATTTGAGATTAAAGCATATTTAAGCTTCGATTTTTAAGATAATTTTAAATGGAGTAATGCAGATCAAACGTATTCTATGTAGAGACCTTCCTAAATTCAAACGAAATAAAAATAACATCAAACAACAGAATTGATTTCAGAAAAATAGTGATGTAGAAATTGAGGAAAAGCTATAACGTTCACCAATCTCCAACTTCCAAGCAATGTTAATTTCAAAGTACAAAACCTGAATAATTCAATGACAATATTTTTATCTTCTTCTTCAGATCGTTTCTAAATGCCGAAAGTCACATTCAATACAACATTCGAAGTTACCAGTGAAAGTCACGTGGTGTGTGTGACGGGAGCCAGCGAGCATTTAGGATCTTGGGAACCAGATAAAGCCCTGACTTTAATAAAGTATGAGGACACAGACAAGTGGGCTTCCGAGCTTCAGTTGCCACCTGGTCACAGCTCTGAGTGGAAACTATTTATATACGACACATCAGTAAACCAGATTGTACAGTGGGAGAGACGAGCAAACAGGAGGTTAAAGATTAGGAACGACGTTCTTACACAACATGTCTTCGCCCCTTTGGGATCAGAGAGAAAGGTATGGCCATATCTATAAGCGGTGTACAGAACATGCTGATTCTGAGCCTGATTGTTCCAGCAGCAGCGCTGGGAACCAAAGTCTTCATCGGCAAGAGTCTAAAGAGCCAGGATCAAGTCAGAACGTGAAGTCAACCGTGACATTTACGTCAGAGTATTACGTGAAAGAATCCCGCCACGTGCTTGGTGTAATTGGATCACTCGGCGAACTCGGAGCTTGGCGACCAAAGAAAGCAGTTCTTCTGACTGCCTTGGGTAATGGAAAATGGTCAGGAGATGTTGAGCTAAATGTTGGGGATGTGTTTGAGTGGAAGCTTGTACTGATGGACAGTAAATCACTGAAGGTTCTGCGCTGGGAAGAAAGAGAGAATAGGACAGGAACTGTCATGAATTTTCCGGCAGAAATAAATGCTTGTTGGAACTTTGGTGAGGGACTAAAGTATGCTTTTTGTGACTGTGAGATAGATAAGTCTGCAACGTGTCCAGGTACATCCTCAGAAAACCTGGACACACTTGCTAACTCGTCTGGGTATCTTGCAAAACTTAAAGACTCTCTCGATGGACCTGTGGACTTAAAAATGAGGAAGAAGTCAATTGAAGCATTCAATACCATATCTACAGATTCAGGGTTTGGAGAAAGATCATCCCTAGCAAACATGATGGTTGATGAAGATTTGTGGGATGGCAAATATACACGAAACAAAAGATTATATGACGAACCCACTAACTGTGACCATGATAACGGACTTCATAAAGTTGGCAGCCAAGGTAGAGAAGGGTCACATAACTTCTTTAGAAGATTGTCAGACAAAGTTTCTTCTATTAAGGACCTCGTGGGCAGAAATGTTCTTCCGACAGTAACAGTTGTTGCAGCATCAGCTCTGATTTTATATACAGCGCGTAAGCGTAGCGAATAAATCATTTTAAATCCAGTTGCTATATTTTGTTTTCCTTTGGATATATATCGGTACTGTGCTTTGTTTCCAATTTTAACATTTAAATTTAGATACATATCCATATAATGTTAAAGGCTTGTATAAAACCGCAAATAGGAGTTTATATATCATGTTGGGTGACAAACCTGTCGTTTGCTAAAATACTGATAAGTGTGACAGCATAATGCAGACCACATGTAATTCCATTCTTCCATGTAGAGGTGACGTTACGCTCCTCGTCTAAGATAGCGAAGCGGTTTATTTGCGGGCACAATGCATGTGATTCTTTTTTTCTTTTTTTTTTTTAGTTTACCGTCGCTGTGTCGCAATTTCAGTCATATAGCCTCGCCCAGTTAACTTCCGGTGGCGGAAGACATTGCGTGCACAGAGCCACCCGGGTAGAATCACTAAACTTGCCAGCTGGCTTCCTCACATGAAAACTCCGAGAAACCAGACCGGCATACGAATCCATAGCTGTGGTTGACTTAGTAGTAGTAGGTCCACGGATATAACCACTCGCTTACGGAGATCCCACTTCCTTTATAAGAAGAAAGAATTACATATCTTAAAATAATATGGATATGTCACAAATTTAACAAGTAGATTTGCGTATCATATGTTGCATTGCGAAAACAGAATTAAATTTAATACCAGTCAATTATCACTACTGTTACCAAACTCCACACAGTAGTTTCCTCCCTTTATAGTTGTAGAAAACCATTGCCACCACCAAACTCCCCCGCAGCAGTTACTTCTCTTGATCAGTACAGTAGCGCAGCGTGACGTAATCACTGTGAGAAGTGGTCATTTAAAAAAAAAATCTTTGGTGTTGTGACATTGTTAAAGTGACAGCAGACGTAGACGCCATTTTGTTAGTTTACCACCATCATGTGACATTTTTGAAGGCAGTGATTATTTCGCTAAATGAACATTGAAAAAGAATTGCTGTTATTTGTTACATTAAAGAGCACTGTTAGACCACATTGTCTCAAATCACATGTGTAACAGCAAAGGGGTTTGGCACGAAAGTGGGGGGGGGGGGGGGGGGGGGGGGGGGGGGGGGGGGGGCATCAAATCACTATATATAATACAAGGGTTACTACTTCCGCTTGATCTAAACCCATACCTTCATCGTAAAAATGCCAATAGCTCAGCCATTTATGAAGGTATCTTTGAGTATTTTGCACCTATTGCAAGCGTATACATTTATGCAACCAAAATCACCACAGTTTCACCCATACGAACTCAAGTTTTCAGCAACGAAACGCGCAATTCGAAACTTACCCGGTTTTCCAAAATCTCGACACGCGTTCGTACAGTCTACCAGTATAAAGTTTGGGTATAATCAAGCGTTGTTGCGACAAGAAGATGTTAACCGATGCAATGATTCTATAAGACAAATTAATTACTCACATCTTTCCTCATCACAAAAGAATTCAGTAGAAATCGCCAATTTCAACCGTTGGTCTACTTTCACTTCAATTTAGCCATAGTGCAAATTACGTGACCTGTAATGCTACTATGAATGCGATTTGTTGTAGAGGTAAACAATTGGCGATTTCTTCTAGGTTCCTTTATGCAGAGGAAAGTTTCTGCATGCTAATGTGAGTATTTAATTTGTTTTATAGAATCATTGCATCGGTTTACATCATCTTGTTGCAAAAACGCTTGTTTATACTGTAGACCGGGTGTTTGATCCTGTACGGACGTGTGTCGAGATATTTGAAAAAGGGGTTAAGTTTCGCATTGCGGGTTTCGTTTATGAATACTCGAATTCGCATGGGTAAAACTGTGGTGATTTTTAGTTGCATAAATGTATACGCTAGTGATAGATGCAAAGTTTTAAAAAATACCTTCTTAAATGGCTGAGCTATTATTATTTTCCCGATGAAGGTATGGGTTAAGATCAATCGGCAGCCAATTGTATAAACCTTGGTTAAAATAACCCTATGTTAACAGCTAACCCATGGTTATCTTTTAACCAAGTTGGTTACTTAACCACCCTGGTTATCCTCTTGTATAAAACGGCATAACCACTGAGTTAGTTAACCATGATTTTTGTTTTAACCTTTGGTTAAAATAACCAATTAAACCTTCCCATCATGCAATATTTTAATCCGTTCATCCGGTACTGTTCATATATAGACAGACGATATATCGATCTATAAAATAAAATGGAACTCATCGCAGAAAAAAACAGATCCCGATCTAAAAATTTCTCAGTAAGTGAAATGACAGTGATCACTAAATAGATGAAAGAACACGGCTGGGTTCTGAAAGCCAAACACTCAAGCGGTGGTGACTGTATAGTTACGAAACGTACTGTATGCAGGAAGATAGGTGGAAGTCGATCACGGAGGCGGTGAATGCTGTTGGAGTTTGCTTGAGGACGGTGGAGGAGGTGAAAGAGAAGTGGAGAAATATGCAACGAAAGGCAAAACAAGAGTTTTCCCAAGAAACTCAGTTGACGAGGAAGACCGGCGGTGGATAGAGACACTATCACACAGGATGTCATTGACATGTTTAGAGACACCGCTTGTTTTTCTGGCATCACTTGTCCTAAACTTCAATGGTAAGACTTCAAGTTTATTTAACAATTCTGTAAAATACCATATATAGGTCTACATATTAGTCTTGCTCTGTAGACTGCATTATAAACATATCGTCTGTAGTATGTTTACATCGATCCATGACTACAGCCAAAGAAATGCAATATAAAAATAGCATCATTATATAGCCACTGTTCTTTATAGTCTGTTTCATATTTGTTACGGTAAGAGCGGTATCTATATAGTTTTTGTGAACTGAATATCAATCGCTTTCATTGGTAAAAATGTTCATATTAATTTAATGTCTTCCTCTGTTATTTATCCTCTGCATTTACTTTATTGCCTTTGGTAATTTTCCCTGTAGTCTTGTGTACCGTGCTTAATTTACAGATATGAATTGCAGCAACTATTTTAAAAAGGTATACATAACTATATAAAATTGTTAGATTTAATAACAAATAAAGTATATAAAAATGAATGACAATTTCATATAAAAATAGTAATACATTTTTGATAATAATATCAATAGGAAAAAAATAGAGATAATATACATCATTATTTTTTTATACAATCGCTAACCATGATTTAAACCATGATTTTAACCAATGGTTACATTTTAACCAAGGTTTATACAATTTGCTGCGGGAGTAGTATCCCTTGAATTATATATAGTGATTTGATGCCCCCCCCACACACACACACACCCTTGTGCCAAACCCCTTTGGTGTAACAGGTGTTGCAAATGTGGAACGGAAATTAAGTTCATCTGTAACATTATGTGATAAATTTGTTCGATACCGATTTTTTGATGTGTCATAATTTACATTAACACGTGATCACATTCGTAAAAAAAAAAAAAAAAAAAAAAAAAAAAATGTGATTCGTTACAAATGCAGTCTAACCGAGAACATGTTGTAGCTCTACATACTTGAAAACATACACAATGAATCCCTTAACACATTGTGTATTTTTTTTTATATTGAAACATTAACTATGCTAAATCAGTGTTTGAACCAGACACCAAGGGATACATGTAGGAAGACACTTGTGTCCTTTTGACGCTATATGTACCGGTTTTAGTTATCTCTCTGATGATGTATCGGCATTGAGTTTAAAATGATAAGCATTTTTTATCTTATGATTTTCGATGAGATACTGAAATATATCAGTGAGATATAATTCATATCTAACTGTTGAAAGTGAATGTGATATATAATTTGGTTCCCGATCTGTATATTGGAATATATAGCAATTTAGAACGTCAAACGGATAAAGATTTCTATGACGTCACGGTTTCATCATATAATTCGACTTGATTTGGCGCTATTTTTGGTAATGTCTGACTAGTTTAATGCATAAACTATTGAAAACAA
Organism: Solen grandis; assembly: GCA_021229015.1. NCBI lineage: Eukaryota > Metazoa > Mollusca > Bivalvia > Adapedonta > Solenidae > Solen > Solen grandis. The sequence continues at coordinate 13,946,223 of CM037795.1, forward strand.
CATATGATAAAAAGAAAATTTGTTTGTTTTGAGTGAAAATGGAATATATATCTCATCTCAAAGTGGTACAATTTTCACATTTTCACTCGCCTAGGGCGAGTGAAAAAGTAAAAAAATATTGTAATTGTATCACTTCACCATGAGATATTTTCCACACTCACCCGAAGCAAACAATTATACTTTATATATTTATTTGTAGGCGACCTTTTCAAAAAGGTATATGTCCATTGATACACACTAGCCAATTTATTGTCACCAGTCTTCTTCCATCTCATTAAATATCTTCAAAACTGGCCAATCAGATTGACATATTTAACATTTTTATAACCCCTTACGCATATTCCATTGATAAATATGCACTTCAACACTTCCTTTCATGCAAGATTCTTGTGTGGACTATTTAGTGTATGGAGTGTAAAATTTCTCAATCGTTATAACAAGAGTTATAAGCTCACTATTTTCAGTTCTCTCTATGATAGAAAAAACATACAATTTCACAAATTCTCAGAATCGTTGTAAACGGTTTCAAAAAACCTAAAATTATGTACATTCCCAAATTTATATACTTTCCAAAATTTCACGTAGCAGTCAACTCTCTTTACAACAGCGGTGTTTGTTTCAGCGAATTTTGCTGTTATAAAGAATGTCATTGTAAAGAATAGAGACGTAGAAGGATTATGCACTTTATTTTTCATGACTACTGCTGTTAAAAAGAGGATGTTATAATGAAAGACTTTTGATAAACCAGATATTGGAAACTTTTAAAAGCCATGTAAACAGTTATTTTGTGAGTTTTTTGTATACATTTTTTTCTCGTCCGTATTTCACTTTTATTTTGCAGAATACTTTAATTTCTTTCTAAACTTTTTATCTAATATTTGATAATTACACAAAAGATTTTATGGTATTTGGCTTTCATTCAAATTCCGTGAAGTTTTTCTTCTGCTTGATATCAAGAATGTGTCATCTTAGCATATTTTTCTGATGAATCTTTTCTATTGAGTTAATCAAATTTCATTTATCATTTTTCTAAAAATGAATAACGTGTCTACGAAAGAGTAAATCTGGTTAATTCTAAAATAAAAAATGTTCCTTAATCACACTATGATTTTCGAAACTCTAATTGGTTATTCCATATGCGTTTATTCGAGTTATCACTTTTTTAAATTCTATTTTTTCATGTTAGCATGCCGTTTAAAATCCTGAACGTTAGTCGAACGTTATTTTTGACTCAGCAAAAAACAACAGACCCCCCCCCCCACCAAAAAAAAAAGTAAAAGAAAAATCCACATTTAACAGTTTTTTTACAGTTCGTCATGGTCTTGTCGAGTTACAAGCAGAAACCACAACTGGCCTTATTTTCTGCGTCATTACCATTGTTGTCTCGATACATATAAAATGCAGAATACAGACTGGGTGAAAACAGAAAGCGTTTCATCGTGACTTTGGCCACTGCTACTCTGTCAGGTACATTAAGCCTAACCATCCTAATATCGTACGAAATTTAACCCCACACAACACTTTGCATATATATTAACCCTTTCCCTCATATATACTCATTTTGACGCACTCAATAGGTACCACATAAAGCCTTATCTGCAGAAAACCACAGTTAAACCTTACCAAATTTAATTACAAAATCCTCATTTCCAGACCACTGAGGAGTTACTCGCAGGCTGATCTGGTTTTATGCTGTTCGCATAGGTCTTTTTATGGTGTCCTCTATGAAGGAAAGGGTTAAAATTATAATAAATAGATTTGGCATGTATATCATACAGACTTGAATCTACGTTGATGTGAATATTCGTGTTTTGGTTTATTTATCGGTTACATTTTTTTTACTTTCAGTGATACTGTCACTTGTAGCGACGGGCATATGTGCCAGAGGAACAATACATGCTAGTAATTATTTTAAGCAAACATCTGGGTGCAACCCCGTTGGATGTCCTTACTCGGTGATGTTGACCGGTATCGGCGGAACTCTAGCCGGTATTTGTGTTCTGGCAGGACTATCGAAACTTATCTCAGGACGAGAAGAGGGTTTTCTCCAAGCTATTTCTGCCGTGGTGCCCCAAGTCAACGAACCAAGCGCACCGGAAAATATAGCGCTGGCAACAGTCTGACATTTGAAAAATTAAACGGCGGCTTGCCGCCGTTTTTAGTAGCCTTAAACGCTTATCAGGCCTTGCTGATTTGCATATTTGACACAACAAGTTTAACTGTACCTCTCCGCGCTTAGTGCAGATCTATGCATTGCGCATTGCGATTCTGCACTAACGAATACGAGTAGAATATGCTACAGAGACGTTTAATCATAACCATATCCGCTTTTTATGTGTTCTCGTTTGTTAACATGTTTTCTTTTACCATTATTTTACTCTGTAAACATCCATCTTAAGCGTAAACAATATATCCTTGAAATTTAGAAATCAGAACAGCAACCCAAAAGATATACTCCTGTACTACTCCTGTAAAAAGAAAAAAGTAGCGCTTCGCAGGTTTATAATTAGTCTAAAGTAGTTCATGCATAAATTTGTATGATGGCGAGTTAGGTTTCTCCAAGAGCATTTCTTAACTATGAAATAGATAAGCAAGCATTCAAACATTTCAACAATCAAGTACCTTGTCAATTTCTACACTTAAGTAACAGCAGATAAAATACATACATCAGGTCCTTGTGAATGATCTACGTTTGAATGGCCCTTACTCCGCTTTGTTATGAAACAAGAAGAGAACGGATTCGATTGTCTTTCTAAGCGACTATAGTTGCAGGAAAGTGTGTGTGTGTGTTTTGTCGTTTTTGTTTGTTGGTTTTTTTTTGTGGTTTTTTGCGTCATTTGGCTTATGTCTCTATTGTTTCACTAGTTAAGAATTATAGCCTTTTCCTGTTAATCCCGCCGCCTTTTCTCAACGCTTTGAGCGCTTTGATTATTGGTAAGTCATGGCTATCACTGTAAATAAAACAATGTGGCTTCTGTATGATGTAGAAATCTAATTTATAGTTTAATGTTAAATAGTATATATAAAAAGCCTAACAAAGTAAATTTTGCTTCCTTAGTCAGGGACACACTGTTTTATCTGTGTTAAAATGAAGTTATTTTCATTTAACTTACGCCAACGTCTTTCTGACACATTTATTAAAAACTGGAACTCAAGGATAAGGAATTCTAGTAGAGGTAACTTTTTTAAGTGTGTCAGTAATTTTAGACTTATTTCATATTTAAATAAAGTTAATTTTCCGAACTACAGTTTTGCACTCAGTCGACTTCGGTTGTCATCTCACAGCCTGCAAATTGAAGCTGGCAGATGGCACAAACCCTTTCCTGTACCTGTAGATGAGAGAAAATGTAGTTAATGTAATATATTAGAGGATGACTTCCATTTTGTACTAGAATGCCCACAATATAATGTTATTAGAAACAAATATATAAAATCATTCTATTGCAATAAACCAAGTATGTTTAAATTAACATGACTTTGCAATACAGATAATAAAAAGGATCTAAAAAAAGCTTGCTATATATAAAGCTTTTGATATAAGAAAGTCACCTCAAGTCAGATAAGAAATAGTTCTTATTAAGCATAACAATGTTTGAATTTCATTATCATCTATAACATAACTTTAAGCTTTAAAATCATTTTTATATATGATTTATTTTTAGTCAAGATTTTCAAAGTGCTGTGTAATTGATGATATTGTCTATTTCTTACAGTTTGTTCGACTAATTCGTCCAATAAAATGCTTGTATTTCGTGATATCTTGATATGGAGAAAAATATGGTACGAACGTACCTACGTGACCAAAGACCAACATAATTATGAATATTCTAACACGACCAGCAACATTTCCTATATAAACAAATAAGAAACTCATCCATACATTATTATGCTGTTACATTTCCCACCCGCTGATCGTACACCGAGCGTCTACCACCCTTTCCGTTATGTGCCATTATATACACAAATTAAGTATGATTTTCGATTAGATACTAAAATATATCAGTGGGATATAACTCATATCTAGATTTTGAAATTGTGAGTGATATAGAATTTGGTTCGAACTGTACATTGAAATATACAGCAAATTAAAATGTGAAACGGATAAAGATTTCCATGACGTCTCGGTCACGTCAAATAATTCGACGTGATTTGTCGCCTTTTTTGTAATGTCTGAATAGTTTAATGCAAAAACTATAGAAAACAACTTAAGATAAAAAGAAAATTTGTTTGTTTTGAATCAATATGGAATATATCTTGTCTCAGAGTGATATAACTTTTTGTGAATTAAAGACCGTGGGAAACGGCGCAATTTTCATTCTTGGGGGTAAATGCAATAGTAGTAACAGCCTAGTTGGCACGCGCCTAGTAACTGAATGACAAACTAATGACTCAAATAAGTCCGGCAAATGCAGAGCTGTAAAGTACGACATATGTGCGTGGTTATAGTCGAAATAATAAATATCGTGATTTAATTACTTCGCATTCAAACTCCCGTCCATATTTTATTCGCCGATAAAATACAGGCAAAGATATATTATTTCTTAAATTAAAAATATGATGCGAGTACTGTATAATACTATAAGGCTGAAACGAGTACCCGTGTACCCGCTGGTCGGTAGAGAATTTAGGTACCTGGGCACAAAATTATTACCCGTAACCCAATGCCGGACTTTTGTATAATGATACGCCGTTATTTCTTTTCTTTATAACACATATGCACGCCAGTAACCAATTCGTAATGATATCATTTTACATAATTCTATGTACATCTACACTCTGTCAAGAAAATATCGTCACGTGCTTTGAAGATAGACGTATTTTGGGTGTAATGAAATGTATGAAAATCAACGATTTCACTGATAAGTTATTACAAATGGTAACAGGGGTCTCCGTGGTCGAGAGGGTAAAGTCGCTGACTTAAACACTCACTCAGTCCCTCATCGCATGGGTTCGAATCCCGGCAGGTGAGATACGCGAGCTCATGATTTTCATTTCCAGTTGGCTTGCGGTAGGTCAGTGGTTCTACTCGGATGCCTCCGTGCATTCGGGGTCTTCCTCCACCTGTAATTAGCTGGACGTCGCTATATGACTGAAATACTGTCGAGGCGACGGTAAACTCAAACAGTCAAATAGTCAGTCAGATGGAAACGTTTTATATGTTATAACTACATCTGCACTGGTGCCCGGATAACCATAGGTAGTTGTATAACGGGTAAACAGGTAACAAATATGGACTTGTTTCAGCCCAAGTAAGAACAACAGCTTAAAGGAATACGCTCGGCTGATAACAACTAGGTTTTAATTGAAAGATATTGATGTAAATAAACCAATTTAATTACTCATTTCATTGAATCAATCGTAATAAGAAAGAAATTGCAAGTTAAAGACGTCTATTTACACCAATTTGCTCCGAGACATGGGCGCAGACATTGTTTACGTCTCGTGGTCTCGCGAGACTTTTTTTCAACAATCGTGACGTCACAGACACACTTCCGGTTGCGTACATACATTGAAATATAGAAGGGAATTACGTGTGTTGTGGAGAAATTGTTTGAAAAATGTTTATTATTTGAATATGATAAAAATATATTATTAAAAGATTAAACTATGATCATTTTATTGTTTTCTTACTCGTGAGTGAGAGAGTCTGGAGCCCTCGTCCTATGACCTTTGTATGCCAGAATGGTAATGAATGCAACTTCTAAAACAGAATCATTCAGAACTAAGGTGTGAAAGACCGTATGGTTCGTAATGCACGTAAGTTCATCTAAATTTCCAACAACCAAGTCACTCGATTTGCAACATACATATTCCATATTGGATGGCATCATAACACAGTTATCACACAGACAAAAGTCCTCAGCACATAAATATTCCTCCTCCCGTACGTCATTGTCTTGAAGCAGTTGCAGCTCTTCCTCAGTATATTCGGGCTCAAAGTCGTAAGGAACTATACACTCCATTTTAAGAAATATCTGAAAAACTTTATTAAACTTCCTGCTATAGTGATCGAACCATAACTAAAGTCAATACCCCTTGTCACGCAATCATTTATGCACATTCTCACAAACATCGCTATTTTAATTGCGCAAATCATTACAATTTTTAAACAGTTTTTTAATCAAACATATAAATATATAAAAGGGGCGGTATCATGTAAGTAGAAATCTAATTGCAATGACGGTAACTGTGAAATACTATAGAGACGAATCAAAGGGACACCGTGTTGTAATTATGATTAACACACCTAATTGCTCGCAGTTTAGCAAAATAATGTAAATTATGCTAACTACTTTCTGTATATCACAATAACATGAGCTCATTGCGATACGATACTTTTACTTATATATATTTATTTAAACAGACTTTTTCCGTAAAATAGCATAATATAGATTATTATAATATAAAACGTGGATTCAACACTTTTCTTTCATATTTATATAATGCATTTAGTATGTTTGTGGTGATGATTATACTCTACATGTCCGTTTCAGTAAAACGTGCACATCAATTGTCTGTTGACATGGTGACTCGGTCGCACGCTTCGTTTTATGGCCGTGTTTTATGGCCCTAAGGTGCGATTTTATATGACGCTTATTCTGTTACAAAGGCTTGCCAGTGATTTCTTATCCAATCAATTTAACACCACACAACTTTTCAATAACCGCAGTTGCAAGCATTTCACGGTAAAAATGACAAAGATGTATTATAGAAATAAAAAATATCGCGGAGCAAATTGGTTTAAATAGACGTCTTTAACTTACAATTTCTTTCTTATTACGATTGATTCAATGAAATGAGAAACTTAATTGGTTTATTTACATCAATATCTTTCAATTGAAACCTAGTTGTAATCAGCCGAGCGTATTCCTTTAATGCTTTTATCACAACCCCTATTAATCGCACTCATCGATCGGGATATGGTTCAATGGGTAAAAGGCAAATAAAGGGGGGCCTAGCCGTCGAAATCACAAACTTTAAACAGCTATATCTTCACAAATATAGCGTGTATAAAAATGAAAGTCATGTCAAAGTGATCTACACTAAAAGGTTTATTGATGGTTAAATTTTCATTTCAAAAAGGCAAATATCAATGTAAATATTATGATCAATAATATCTTGTTTCAGTATCCATGTCTTTGTTGTGAAAATCAACAGTTAAATGCAGCATTCTAATGTCATTAGATAAACTTTCTATCTGTAGCATCAAAATTTTCCCTCTAGCCTGATTCACAGGAAAAAAGTAGGTCTAAGAAGTTATGAATTGTCATTTAGTCATATGTTTAAGTAGTATTTTCTCCTTTACAAGTCATTTCGTGGATTGTTGTGTACGTATGTTTTGACCATTTAGTGTTTGGTTCCTTGATCGTTTTACAATTGTATTTGTATCAAACAATTATATAACTGAATTCCAGTCAGGTTTTAGAAAAGGATTTTCAACGGTAGATAACATATTCATTTTAAATCATATAATTCAATATTTAAATAATAGCAAAAAGAAACTATTTTGCGCATTTATTGATTTAAAACAAGCTTTTGATACTGTATGGAGAAGTGGGCTGTGGATGAAATTATTGAATACACATATAAATGGTAAATGTCTAATGTTAATAAAGAATATGTACAATAATATTAAGTCATGTATAATTCATAACTCAGAAGTATCTAATTTTTTCCCTTGTAATATTGGTGTAAGACAAGGAGAAAATATTTCTCCTTTATTATTTTCCGTATTTTTAAATGATTTACACGATTATCTTTTACGAAATAATGTTGCAAATGGTGTGAATCTTCCACATATAGAGCCTGACCACGAAATGAACATTCAAAATTACTTAAAAATATTTATCCTCTTATATGCAGACGATACTGTTATCATGTCTGAATCTGCATCCGGATTACAAAATGCTCTAGATACTTATGCAAATTACTGTGATTTATGGAAGTTAACTGTAAATATTTCAAAGTCTAAAGTTGTTGTTTTTGGAAAGGGTAGACTAGCTGAAAACAATTTTGTTTATAAAGGGAATACACTTGAAATTGAAGAAGAATACAAATATCTAGGAATATATTTCTGTCGTTCAGGTTCTTTCCAGAAATGTAAAAAACATTTAGCAAATCAAGCAACTAGGGCAATGTACTCCTTATTAAGAAATATAAACCGATTATCTTTACCTATTGATTTACAAATAGAACTTTTCAATAAAACTATTAAACCGATTTTACTTTATGGGGCCGAAGTCTGGGGTTACGGTAATAATACAGTTTTAGAAAGAGTACAATTACAGTTTTTAAAACATATTTTAAATGTAAAAAAATCTACTCCAAATTACATTATTTATGGAGAAACAGGAACACTTCCCCTTTCAGTCGATGTTGAAACTAGGGTAATAGTTTATTGGTCAAAGTTACATTTATCACCTGAAAACACCCCTTTAAAACTATCAGCCAAAATTTATAACAGTATCGTACATGAATCAAAACACCTACAAGACCAATCTCTTAAGAAAAAATATCCATGGATTTACTCAGTTAAATCAATTTTAATTAAATGTGGGTTAAATAATATTTGGAGTAATCAATCGACTATTAACCCGAAATGGCTGAAACTAACTGTAAGGCAAAAATTAAAAGATTTATTTGTTAACGAATGGTATAGTCTTGTAAACAGCTCAAGCAATAATACATTTTATAAAATATTCAAGACAAAATTTGGTTTTGAAGATTATTTAATAAAAACTCCTTCAAGATATTTAAAATGTTTAATCAGATTTAGAACTCGTAATCATAGAATGCAGGTAGAAATAGGTAAATGGAATCGAATCGCACTAAATGAAAGATTTTGTCCACATTGCGTCAATAAATTAGGGGACGAATTCCATTATCTCTTTGAATGCAATAATTTAACAGATGACAGAAAGAAATATCTAAAGCCCTATTTTTATAGAAACCCAAATATTTTTAAATTAGAGAAACTAATGAACTCAAAAAACAAAAGACAAAACATAAATTTATTTAAGTTTGTACAATCAATTTTGACTAAGATAAGGTAATATTATACTCTAATGATTAATTGGAAGATATTCTGACAACATGTTTAAATTGATGTTTTGTTGTTGTTGTTTTCTTTAAATGGCAATTGTGAAACAATAAATCTCCACCTGTTCAACTGAATTATTTATATATTAGAATATATATTTACAAAATGTATTAGTGAAATCATCTCAATTATTGTGTTACTACTTCTATTTCTTCTAGAGCCTCTTTATATGTTGTACTTATTATAACCTCTCTTATCCATTACTGTAAAATGGAATGAAGTATGATTGTTTTACAATAATTATGTGTCATGTTCAATTTTGTTTGTTTCCTTTAGTATGATTGTTTTACAATTGTATTTGTAGGTTAATTATGTGTCATGTTCAATTTTGTTAGTTTCCTTTAGTATTATTGTTTTACAATTGTATTTGTAGGTTAATTATGTGTCATGGTTCAATTTTGTTAGTTTAAAAGCATAATGCCAATAATGTACCAAGCGAAAGAATAAGTATTTTTTAGCTCGGGTGTTTTCAAAGGAAAGTCGTCGTCGTTGTTGTCGTCATCCTTCTTTTGCTTCGTTGTTGGCGTAGTTGTTATTAAAAACTTTAGCCTTTGCCATGACTTTTGACCATATTTATCTTCCCTTTAAAATAAACTGACTTTAAACACTTATTTGTGTTCATTTATCTGTTTTCTTCATTGGCATTGGTCCTCTTGTTATAATGTATACAATGGAAGTAACTCTTACTAAACCATATAAAACTTCGTTGGATTTGTTCCCCTTATCACAAACTTTATGATCAGGAGACAAATGTGTACACTAGCATGCAAAGTAATTTTTTTTATGTTACGCGTAATACGTGTATCGTTTTGGATTTGGGGAAAAAACTTAAAAAAAGACTGTGTCTAAGTGCTGTACATTCAGTGATATTTCCAGTTGTCAAGTGGTAATTCCAGCAAGCTTTGTTGTCTATTAGAGTATATAATGTCGTACACCAGATTTTCATTGGTCGGCAAGTACTCGTGGATTTCCGTTGTTTGTTAGTCGGGTTTAACGTCCCACCGACAGTATTTCAGTCATTTGGAGATGATGTCTACGTGAGACAGATATAGTGCTACCACACTGCAGTATTCCGCCGTAGACATGTGGCATGATACCACACCCAGTCACCGGGCCAACCAGTCCTGCAACTACCCTTATATGCTGAGCGCCAAGCAAGGGAGCTTTAACAGTACCATTTTTTACGACTTTGGTATGTCGCGGCCGGGGATCGAACCCACGACCTCCCGCACCCGAGGCGGACGCTCTAACCACTCGACCACTGGGGATGGTGGATTTCCGATGAGTTTCGTCTGATTTCAGGTTGGGTGAAATAACATACCGTAACCCATGTAAAGGCATCCTAAAATGAAAGGTCGAAGTAACAAAACCGGGACCCGAACTCACGGTAGTAAGGTGTCTATTGATAGTAACTATCTGTTTGTAACTATGACAACACGGTTATGGAGGCCACTGATCACATTTAGGATGGAATTCACGGTTATAGACATAAAAGCATAATGATGTATCAGTAACCCACATAACATACAAGTAAAAATTGCACCCAGGTACGAGTATGCGATAAATATGGAACATATTTAGGTAAACTATGCTATTTATATTAATTCGTATAGAAGTGTGAAATTTAACAATAATAATCCATACGAAAACAAACCGTACACAGATATGATGGGGGTGCGGAATAAAAGATGGAAAATATATCAGTTAAACGAGGTTATTGTCTGGTCATAGTTGTTCCATATAGCTACCTGCATGGACTAAGAACAAAAAATAAAGGTAATACAAACATTATACAGAAACAGGTAATACCAACATTATACAGAAACAGGTAATACAAACATTATACAGAAACAATCTACATAGCCCAATGAAGACCGAGAGCTTGTTTTCCTACATATTTGTTAGCTGCGGTGGTAATTATTAAATTAATTAATGTAGATTAGCAATATGAGCTTTATTGTCCGTTAACGACGAGTTATAATGTATTATGTATATATGCGTAAATGTTCAAACGATATGTACAATTCGTTTGCTTTTAATGTATCAAATATTACGCTATGATTCTTGATGTTAATATTACTGCTCTAATAATAATATGTAAACAGAAAAATCCTCATCATTACTTCTAACAACATGAACATAATTACTATTATCATCTGCATTTATATGCAAAGTGATTTCTATTAGGCACTTAGACTTGTTTTTATTTTGTTTGTTTGTTGTTGCTTTTTTATCACCATTGCATACAACATTGGTATTTTATTTCAGAAGATCTCGTGTAAAAAAGTTTTACTTACATTGTTAGTAAGCAAACTTACTGAGCTACTTTCTATAAATAAAGATATTATTATTATTATTATTAAAGAACCAAATTTATTTTCTTCATTTTTACAATTCAACCGTCCCTTTAAATCAATATAAGATTGTATAAGAGTTGATTGAAAACTACTGTGTATGTTTTTCTTGGCGCAAAGCAATAATTGGTAGTTACATTACTTGTTGGACTGTATCTGAACATTCAGTCATTAGAAACTATCATAGATAATTCGAAGCAATTGCCATAAAAATGTGATTTACAAAAATACACAAACAAATAAACAAATAGTCAAGTCAAGTCAAATAATCTTCCGTTTAAGGTATTTCTTTTAAAGAAAGAAATACAATAATTTTATTTATTATCATGTATTAAACAATAATTATGAGGAAGAAAATGTTAAAATGACTTAACGGAAACAAATGCATCAATATTTACTAGTCAGAAATGTTTACAAAAATCTTTGTACACCAGTTTCTCTACGATATCATTCTGTGTCATATCTGACACTGATCATCTACCGGTATGTCTTCATTTAACATAACGATATTTATAACACGACCTCGATATAAAATGATAAAACACGTTTAATATTCAAATGGCAACACGAGGTTCAAATAGACTGCATCTTAAATATCTAAATGATACCCGTGAATGATTAAGAATATCTCATCAAGATGTATCAATCCATGAATGACTTTGAGAGTTTCGTTTTGACAGTACTCGGTAGGTCTGGAATGCCTAACTACTCCATGTTGGATTGTTATCAAGTACCCATCTGCTACAGGAAATATGGGATTGTTCTATGCAAAACTTTACTATAGAGATCAATGTCAGAGATTGTCGTACAATGAATTTAAAGATGTGATCGGCCCACCTCAAGGTATGATGTAATACTTTGAATATTTGTATCCCAGTAGCTTAAGTGAGTTGAGGTCTTATTATCTTAAAGTAACGTTTTTTGAAACAAAGTTCAATTTCTTAAAAAATGCATTGTGGTACCGTCTAATATAAAGCAGAAGTCCAACATAATAACGGTGGCTTTCTTATATGAATAGAAAACACTAAAATAACCTTAGATGCCTCACGTTTCTGTTGATATATCGAAGGTTACAGTAATATATTGAAGGTATTTGTTTGATCTTCAGTGAATATGTAATATATCTCACCGAGAAATGATACAATTCTAATACATATATGTATTTTCACGAGTATATGCGTAGGGATGTAATTTCTCTGTAAATAAAAATAATAATAATATCATAGTTTTGTTTTTACTACTCGGAGAAAAGTATTGAAAACTCTATTCATTATAAAAATGAATTCATATTTCTGTCTACTGTAGCGGTCTGTAGGGTAGGGATTTAATGAACGCAAGTTGTATTTCCAATTTGGATGAGAATATATACCCAGGACCCGTCGAGAGTAAAGTAGAATAACCCTTTCCCTAATTGTGTCATAAGGAAGTATAAATTTAAAGATCAAATTTTTAAATATGAAGTACAACTATCACATACAAAACATGGACCATTTAACCCTTTCCCTCATATAGACTCATTTTGACGCACTCAGGGCCAAAAATTTAATTACAAAATCCTCATTTCCAGACCACTGAGGAGCAGCGAACAGCATAAAACCAGATCAGCCTGCGAGTTACTCGCAGGCTGATCTGGTTTTATGCTGTTCGCATAGGTCTTTTCATGGTGTCCTCTATGAGGGAAAGGGTTAAACAAGAGATGGTCGTTAAACGTGTATGTTCCCTTATATGCCATCATACTATATACATTCGGTTGCATTTAGCAGATTTGTCATAACCCATACTGGCAAGCCACTAGTCATAACCCATACTGGACAAGCCACTAGTCATAACCCATACTGGACAAGCCACTAGTCATAACCCATACTGGACAAGCCACTAGTCATACCATACTGGACAAGCCACTAGTCATAACCCATACTGGACAAGCCACTAGTCATAATCATATTACTGAATATACACATTGTAATAGTTCAACATACGATGTTTTGATTTTGACAATTTAGACACCTGTCCAAAATTACAAGATGTCTTCTATCAGTTGTGATCCATTTTATAATGCTACAGACCAAAGGGTCCTTTAGATTGAACTCATCACCCAGACAAGGCTTCCTTAACAAAGACTGTATAAGAGTTCAATATATGATCATTTGACATTAGAGGTACCGCCCCCAGTCTTGTGGTCTTCTACTAGTCATACGTAATTATTGTACAACGTCAGAGGCCAACGGGCCAATGTATCAATTCGATCTAAAGTTTTCACTTGGACATTGTTTATTTGTTGGCACCGACAGTATTTCAGTCATTTGGAGACGATGTCTACCTGAGACAGATATAGTGTTGCCACACTGCAGTATCACGCCGTAAACATGTGGCATGATACCACACCCAGTCGCATTATCCTGACAGCGGGCCAACCAGTCCTGTAACTACCCTTGTATGCTTAGCGCCAAGCAAGGGAGCTATAAAAGTGCCATTTTTACGAATTTGTATGTCGCGGCCATGGATCGAACCCATAACCTCCCGCTCCCGAGGGGGGCGCTCAAACCACGCGGTCCTCGGGGACGGTATTTGGACATAGTTTAACATGACTGGCCTCTGAAGTACTACTTAAATCGGCAAGATGCTTCTACTGGTCTTAAGCAAAAACAACGGCTGTAAAAAACACTCCCGATAGAAACATTCATGACTTAGACAAAATTTGCTCATCAAGGTGTCTGTGAGAATATAATAAATGACCTTTAAGGTGCAGGCAACTAGAATCAATGGACAGCAGCTCCTGCTGGTGATAAGAGAATATTGCACATTAAGAAACTTAGAGCACTCGGACAAGAATTGGTCTAGCGATGTACGGGGCGGCGGACGGATATGTAAAAAAGCACTTCCTGAATCTTATTAAAGTTAGACATACAAAGTAAAAGGAAATTATGTCTTTTTTTTCCAACGAAAACATAAAGACAATTAAAATCTTAAACCTCATGATCTCCTAATAGAAACAGACCCTGCTTTACTTCACTTTATATCTTTTATATATTTATAAAAGTTACAGACATGCACTTGCCATCAATAGCAATGGTAAGCATTATCTCTCTCTCTCTCTCTCTCTCTCTCTCTCTCTCTCTAGAAATGTATACATACCAAGAGATGTGAAAATTCAACAAAAACTTAAAGAAGGACCCCCTTTTGTATGTTTAGGATATCACTCAACACCCAGACTCTATGCCCTTTAGTTTCAGTAGGGGTTTAAGTATGATATCTAGATTTGCGACTGAGATCGTACTTAATTAATTTTAGAACACAGGATTTGATTCATTTGATAAGATATATCTCTTCACCAGCAAGTAATTGATAATCAAATATAAATTTTATATTTAGCTGACACAAAACGCTTTATATTTTTGCAATTACAGAGCCATCGAGCGAGAGAGAGTTTCTCTTTTTCCAAGTTTTCACGCAGTTTTTCAGTTTCAAGCAGAAACAGTCACGGGTCTTATTTTCTTCGTCAGTACTGGAAACAGGAGTCGGTTTAGTTGTTTCACTAGCCACTGGAACTCTTTCAGGTAAATAAACATGTGCTTTAATACCAGTAATCTAAAAGAAACAAAAAAGTACTTCACGAATGAATAAAGAGCATTTATAGAAGTTGTTGTATTGAACCAAAATAGATCAGCCGATCTACTGTAATACAAAGTCCAATTTAAACTTAACCCGCTCGGCCACGGAGCCCCGTCTCCCTCCCTTTCTCCACCTATTTATATGATAAAGAAAAATGTATGGACTCTTCAATAATTATTGTGTTTTTCAGCAATATCATCGCTCGTAGCAGCAAGCCAGTTTACCAAAGACACAATATTGATAACAAAGTATTTTGAGGAGTACCACGAGGGAATTAACCCCTTTCAATTTCCTTATTCGGTGATGTTGACCGGTCTCGGAGGTGTTTTAGCGATACTTGCGAAACTTCTCTCAACACGACTAAATAATTCCCCTCCAAGTCAGTTCAGCTCACAATCCGTCGACGTCACAAGTCAATCAACCACACGCTCCTGATCTTAAATCAAACAGCTGACCAGCATCTGTTGTAAGTGTATGTCATGAACACTTTTAAATTTGGCATGAACACTTGCAGCGAGATCAGAATCTGTGACGAATTATAGGACATGTCAATTTTTGTTTGTTGATTTGGAGACTGATAGACTTCGGTTAAGCGCTCGTCGACTCTATTTTAGACATTTGGAGACTATATCTACTTGAGACAGATATAGTGCTGCCACACTGCAGTATCACGCCGTAGACATGTGGCATGATACCACACCCAGTCACATTATCCTGACACAAGCCAACGAGCTGGATCACTTAACTGTGACCAGTGGGGCTATGTACAATAGGGGTTTTTGTTTTGATATTCCTTTAATTATTAAAATAATATAATAACTTCGCAAAAATAACATGAAAACGACATCGTGACGTTTGTCGTTTGGAAAGAGGTTCACACCATGATCACGTGGTAACTCAGTGTGGCAGAAAAATACACTGCGCCGGAGTTTCACCAGGGGTTCGACAATACTCGGTATAATTCGCTGACTTTACTGAAAGACATACAGTAGAACCTCACATTTTCGGTCCCGATTTCTTCCCTTTTTATTTTAACTAAAAATAAAATGTTCGCTATTATTTCGAATAAATCCCGGTCCGAGATCACAATTTATACACAATTTTCATAACTTTTCGTGAACCAACTATTGTCCTTCTCATCATTCGTATCCGGTCAGTAACCTAGTTTATTTTGCGGCTGCACCTGGAATGATGGCTCAGAAAAGTTTTTCACACCTCTTTTTGAGATTGGATTGGGCAATGTGTGTCCGACCGGCAATGTTGATTAATGCTTATCAATGTCTGATAGCTAACAAAATATGCACGTGCCAGCAGATAAACCCATGTGTTGATCTTGAATACATTCCATATCATCGCGTTCGTCACCAGCATGCGACGCTACTAGAAGCAGGAGATCGACGGTAAAAATACGTATCACTATGTTGACATGTTTGAACGATTATGTTAATCAGTAACACCGCAGTAGATTATGAAATATTTTTATTACCGTACTTTTCATAACATGCAAATAGTATTTAGATCTATATACGTAACGATCCGCACCGGTAATGAAAACGCAGACATGCACGCACAGAAACTATAATTTCCATCGGATTTTTAATCCGAATAATCGTATTTCGAAGTTTTCAGCTTGGTCCCAACGAGGTTCTACTGTATACAATTGTTCGATCATATTTACACTATTGAGAGGTTATTTGGTTTTAAATCTAGGAGAACGGGGGTTGAAATCGTAGTACTATAGTTGGTGCTGACGTCACACTCAACTAAAAATCAGTGATTGGGGTAAAATATCATGTGTATATTTACAACATGGTCGGTGTGACAGAGACATATGCAGCTACAATGAACTGATAACCGTTGGAGCAATGTGTGGAATATTACACGAACATGAAGATGCATTAGATGTTCGGAGAGTGTTTTTTTGATTTACGTATGTTAACGACTCACTTCGAAGTGAAATGGTAGATTAGCATCCGAATTTTGCGCTAGTTTCAGCTAAAATAGTATTCATTCCGAGCCGATAATCATATCAAACATTTATACATCGTCTGATGACCCCGGCGGAAAAATACAATCAACCGTTCGTTACTGTATTTTTTTTTGTTGTTGATGAAAATCTGTTTAATTGTCTATTTTACTATTTAGCATAAAATGATGGTAATAATAAATAAATAAATAAATAAATAATAGGTCTAATTAAAAAATTATAATAATAAAATCTTTTTCGAACGTTCTCTCGTTTTTCCATTAATTCTGTAACTTTAGACATTTTTATCATGTTTGTTTATCAACTATAACTAAAGAAAGTGTAGTTATGTTGATAGAAAAAAGAAAGAATTAAAAAAAATTAAGTTAACGCTTCGCAAACATATACTGGTACCGAAAAATAAACGATTCCGTACCATGACGTCTTGACGTCATGACGTTATTGTTTCCAAGCGACATAATCGTGGTATTTAAGTTGCGTTAAAGCAAGTATTTTATAATTCTCTACTATCTTCCGAAGCTTTCAAAAAAGGTAAACAGATTATCCTTTTTTATTTTCTTAAATACAATAAAATGTTAATTTGTGATCATACATGTATATAACTGAATGGATTTAAGATATTTTTTTTCTCGAAAATATTCATAATTTCAATGAAATTGAAGTGTGCGCAGTCGATACATAAAATCGTATAAAGAATTAATAATACAAGCTCATATTAACAAAAAAACATAAACAAATCATCTTGAACTTATTAAACACAGACAACTTAACTTTAAAAATTAAAAAATTTAAAAAAAAAAAATTTTGAATATTAAACATTCAAAATATTAAGATAGTGGGACCCTAATTCATTACTTCTAACTGAAGGACATCCATAATCAATTGTTTGTGGGTTCAAACCCCAGTAGGTAATTTCTTTCTTTCTATTTTTTTTCTTTGAACATTATTTCTGTATCAATCAGATCAGATTTAGAAATAAAACGTGTTTTATCTCATATTTATAATTTATTGGATAAGTCATGGAGGAAAAAGTCTTTTAAATGACAAGATCAACCAAAATACTTCGTAGAGTTTAATGACATTTTGGATTAGACACAATTAATCAGACATATAGTAAAACCAGTCCTTAAAATGAGTTCGGTAGGGTGACAGTTTTTATTTAAGTCAACCCTTTTGAGTCGAAACAATGATTTAACGTGTATTATTTGTTTAAAGTGCATATAACATAATATGTA
Source organism: Solen grandis (assembly GCA_021229015.1). NCBI lineage: Eukaryota > Metazoa > Mollusca > Bivalvia > Adapedonta > Solenidae > Solen > Solen grandis. The sequence goes on from CM037795.1 coordinate 13,964,511, forward strand.
GAGTTTCCTTATTAAGAAAAAAACAAACAACCCTTTTTGTCCGACCTTTAAAGAAGACAAATGTCCAGATGAAAACATTTCTTTTTTTGAATACAGGTGTTGTTTCTGGCATACATCACAACCATATTGTTTATGTTTCAGTTCTCTATATTGCTCTTTAGGGTCCCACTAACAACAAAAAAACCAAAAACAAACATCAACAAGAACAACAACAAAAACATCCATATAATATTCTTTTATCACTCTCCTTGTAGATATATTGGTTAATGTAAGAAATACGAACTTTATTTAAAGCGATTCTTTTATCTTGGGATCTTTTCTCTATTACATTGAATACACCACCACCCATTCGGACCTCCCCTCTCTACATGTATATCTAACGGGTTAGGCCGGGGATTGTCGAGTTGATACGATTGGCCACCACCAAAAGTTCAATATTAAATTCAATAAAGACACTTTGTAAACTTAGTATAAACATTTAATAAGCATCATCAGTCAGTGACATTAAATCGTGACGGTATATCGCCTTGACTCAAACAGTTGACTCTTAGAAACTCCCCTATAAGTTTAAAACCAAATCATTGAAATCACCGGTTTTAGGTAACGCTTTTTTATTTTGAATGACACCTTTTGTGTAATTTTAACATACATTTTCTTTTCAGATCGTTTCTAAATGACGAAAGTGACATTCAATACAACTTTCGAAGTTACCAGTGAAAGTCACGTTGTGTGTGTGACGGGAGCCAGCGAGCTCTTAGGGTCTTGGAATCCAGATAAAGCCCTGACTTTAATAAAGTATGAGGACACAGACAAGTGGGCTTCCGAGCTTCAGCTGCCACCTGGTCACAGCTCTGAGTGGAAACTGTTTATATACGACACATCTGTAAACCAGATTGTACAGTGGGAAAGACGAGCAAACAGGAGGTTAAAGATCAGGAACGACGTTCTTACACAACATGTCTTCGCCCCTTGGGATCAGAGAGAAAGTTATGGCCATATCTACAAGCGGTGTACAGAACATGCTGATTCCGAGCCTGATTGTTCCATCAGCAATGCTGGGAACCAAAGTCTTCATCAGCAAAGGTCTACAGAACCAGGATCAAGTCAGAACGTGAAGTCAACCGTGACATTTACGTCAGAGTATTACGTGAAAGAATCCCACCACGTGCTTGGTGTAATTGGATCACTCGGCGAACTCGGAGCTTGGCGACCAAAGAAAGCAGTTCTGCTGACTGCCTTCGGTAATGGAAAATGGTCGGGAGATGTTGAACTAAATGTTGGGGATGTGTTTGAGTGGAAGCTTGTACTGATGGACAGTAAATCACTGAAGGTTCTGCGCTGGGAAGAAAGAGAGAATAGAACAGGAACTGTCATGGATTTTCCGGCAGAAATAAATGCTTGTTGGAACTTTGGTGAGGGACTAAAGTATGCTTTTTGTGACTGTGAGATGGATAAGTCTGCAACGTGTCCAGGTACATCCTCAGATAACCTAGACACACTTCCTAACTCGTCTGGGTATCTAGCAAAACTTAAAGACTCTCTTGATGGACCTGTTGACTTGAATATGAGAAAGAAATCATTTGAAGCATTCAATGCAAAATCTACAGATTCAGGGTTTGGAGAAAGATTATCCCTAGCAAGCATGATGAGTGATGATGATTTGTGGGATGGCATATATACACGAAACAAAATGTTATGTGACGAACCCCCAAAATGTTACCTTGATGACGGACTTCATAAAGTTGGCAGCCAAGGTGAAGAAAGATCTCAAAACTTCTTTAGAAGATTGTCAGACAAAGTTTCTTCTATTAAGGACCTCGTGGGCAGAAATGTTCTTCCGACAGTAACAGTTGTTGCAGCATCAGCTCTGATTTTATATACAGCGCGTAAGTTCAACAAATAAATTATTGTAAAACCAGCTGCAGTAGTTTGTTTTGTTTTAGAAAAATATACTTAAACATGTAACAGTATAACCTAGACTTACAACCAACATATAACGTGTAGAAATTAAGGCAATCCACCAATCATTAAATGATAACCAAGGTCTTTCAAATACTTAAAAATACTTCAGTGCAGATGCATCAATTGACTTTGAGTTATATAAAGGGTCGCTCTAAGTCTTTTAAGGCATAGGCATGCATATACTATAATAATCCCGCGATCACTTGATGGACCACGATTAAAATTTAATGATGGATGAATTACCTTAACTTGCTATCCACCAACATAACAAGGCGAACACATAAAAGAGTAAAAATAAACCTGTAATTACATTTTGGCCCTTAGTCCTTCATATGCACTCGAGTATATTAGTAGCAGTTCTTGTTAATATGACATATTTCGAAATTAAGACTTAAGTCCGAAGAACACATGATTTGCATCGACCGTTTAACTTTCTTTAGACTTAATCAATTTATGATTTAATCCGTATGGTTGTAGTGCTTTTATAATTACTTTGTTCTTATGGCGATCTTGATATATTGAGCCCTCAGCGAGGCCGAAATAAGCATCAGTCAGATTTGAAGTCAGTTAACATTATTGGACAATGGCGCCCGAAAGTTTGATTAAGTTTGCATATTTAAAGATTTGCATATTGAAAGATTTAAATGTACATAGTTTTGTCACTTCTACTGTCAACAAGAGTAATCAGAACATGCGCATGTACACACATACGCTTTTGAAAAACATCCTTCCCTTTTTTTTTTTTTTTTTTAAACAAGTATTTTCATTGGCACCAAATTGTGGCGTTCCCGTGTTCATTGACGTGGCTGGAAACCGGAGCATCTGGAAAACCCACGTGTCTGCGGTTGCTCTGGTAGAAAACAAGTGCGTTAACTAATAACTACTGCGATATCTAGAAAAGATCAGCAGACTAGGCAATGCAAATTATATGTTGTTTATGGTTATTTCCTGCCGGTGACAATTATTGAATAATAATGGCAATTTAATTTACTGTTAGAGCTAGGCTTAATTTTTCAGACTGTCTTAATATCGTGTTTGTGTGTTCTTGGGGAATTATTTCAGAGATGCTAGATTCATTTTCTTGTAATTTCTTTGGTAATAAAATTAATTTCTATCATCGAGACTGGATTAATTTCTTTCAGCACGCCATCACTTCCCTTCAAACTTTTCTTCAGTGTCATCAGGTGTAACGATAGTATTGGGGCCGAGGTGTGTCAAAATGACGCTTATCTCATGCATGTCTTACAGAAAACTGTATTGAGGTTAAAAAAAATGGTCTGAAAATAAAACGTCCATGAAAAGGAATACATTTGAATTTTGTCTTGCTTGACAGAACCCAAACTCCGCCGCAGTAGTTATCTCCCCTTACAGTTGTCGATAACCACTGCCACCACAAGTAGATTCGGCTGATATAGATCGGATTTACTTTTTTCACTTTTGACTTTATTTTTTAATATATCATTTCAGTTTCGTTATATTCCACGAAAATAACATTCATGATTATATGAAAAGTAAAAAATAAAATCAATAACATGAATTTATAAAATTATGAGTGTTGGTCACATGGTTTTAACTATCATCACGTGACTTGTGTGGTCGCAGTGGTTAAAGTAACGTAGCGTGACGTAACCGGTGCGCGGAGTTTTGAATCAGTTGATTTTATTGGAATGATACTAGTCTAATTTCTACTGATGCCCAACTCCTTAAGGAAACTTATTTAGCAGAGGACGATACAGTGGGCCTATTCAAACGTGGTTTTAGAATATATATAGTTAAGAATAGGTATTAGGCTAAAGGTAACACTTTTTCTTCAGTGATATAACTGTATCCTGACACGAAGTATGCAGTATTAACTTCGCCATTTGCATCCCTAGAATGCAATCGTATATTTAGACGTTATTGCTGCTGCAGGTTTATTTGATAAATACAAGTGTATGTTGTTCTGATAAAATTTAAAGAACAGGAGATGAAGACATCATAATTAGGGAATATGATACCATATATGGAAACAACATTGTGTAATATCCTATTTTTTCTTTAAAATCTTAAAAGTTTGATTTAATACGCTTTCTCACGGGACTGAAAGAAGCATTTTAAAACTTGAAAAGGAACTAATTTCCTTCTCAGTGAGACGCGTGTTCCGTGTTACATTAACACTTGAATTGTTTAATCAAAATGATTAACATCTGACATATCCCTTCGCGAGGAACACTATGCACTTAAATGTAAAAACATTTTATACTGCAATGCGTGTGTGAGTGTACATGCGAGCGTGCATGCGTATGTAGGTCGATAAGTAGGTAAAAGAAGGTACCTGCTTAGAACACGTAATAATTAAACAGAGATACATTTTAATATATTCTTAGTTTATGTGACGCTCGAGTTGAAGATTTATATATGTATGTACCTTCATTTATTTCAAGAACGATAACTCTTACGACTGTACTGACTAAATTATAACGTAAGAGCTAGATAAAAGTACGTGTGTATGTTCAAGCTGTAGCAAAATACATAAACAAAAGTTTTGAAACCGAGGCGAGTTAAATATAATTAAGGTACGGTGACGTGAGTCGGTTTTTACAAGATGTTTATCTATATAAACTATAGACGTCAATTATGAAACTGTCGTTACACTGAGGTGGTATTTATATGAAGTTTAACTACATTACCGAAATTCTCCACTGTGAGATAGTTTATATAATGAGGTGGTCTTTATATGTGGTGTGACCAAATATCATACACAAATTAAAAAATAAGGTATTTCATAAAATATTTTTCCCTAACACAGTGAAGTTAAGAAGTTTTGGGCTGTATTTAAAAATATAATTATTGGGCTTTATGTCATATGTTTGAAAACATATATATAAAATTTTCAATGGCATATACATGTATATTGTTGTGCCTTTCATGTTTTATATTTGTGTCCTTTTGTTTTAGTCACATATACTATTGTAAGTCTCATAAACTGTAGGAGAGAGAGAGAGAGAGAGAGAGAGAGAGAGGCACTATGCTTATTATAAGAAGTCCATAATTAAAACATTAATATTATTGAATTTACTATGATATACGAAACAAATGTGGTATGTCCGTGCTCTCAGCGCTATCAGTGCTTTGATTTATAAAGGAAAAGCACTCATGATTGAAAGGAAAATGAAGCCATTAGAAACACAAGCGATACAATATCTGTAGTCATTCGTGCTGATTTATCACCGTGCCTGTCATTCAATGGCCGTTATATATTCCACTGTGTCAGGTTCGGCGACATTCAATAGCCCCACGAGCCCTTCAATGGTTTCTTTTGTCTAATCATTTTCAAAAGTATCTGTTTTTATGACGAAGAAGGATGCTATTCCTATTCTAGTGGCTAATTGATATCCACGTTTGGAAAAAGTCAGCATATTTGAAGCTTAAGTTTAAATGTAATATTTGGCATATAGAACTGAGCTGACTTGCAAAGCAATAACCTAGATATACCCTGGTTCTTTATAACGCTTCATGCAAAAAAACTTCAATATTTCATGTTATTTTTTTCTGACATTGACCCCTCCTTGTAACGGTCATTTTCTATAGTGATAATATGAAAGTAGGGAATAAAACATGCACTTATCTATTGCTTATTTATGTATCATTACATATCTAAATAATAAAATATTCGATTTTTTTCAAAGGTGAGGCGTTTATGAGGTCCTTTAGTTTTTGTATATACCCCTCTAGCATAAGTGGTTGTTGTCCGTGATAAAGTAAAGGATAATGTTGAAGTATGTTAAAGTACGTGTAACTACAGCCAACTTCGTTGAGCGGAAAATAGCTAAGGTTAACTAGGCTCGCACAAAGTCTTTAAGAACGCACATTTACGGAAAATAAGGGTCAAATGCCATGAACTGCGTTACATAACTGCGACTGAAAAGTACGGTTGCAAAAGGCGTAGACACCGTCATATTGCGCTTTTGGATCTTTAAGAGACAATATAATTGATAGCAATGCCTCTTTATTTTATCTATTCTATATTGAATATTTTTATTCTACCATCCTAGGAAGAGGAAAGGAGGTTCCATTTAACGTGTTTACCCAAAGAAGTATTTGGCTCAGCATTCAAATAAATATCTGATATGAAATGTCCAGCATAGAATAGACAAATCTAGGTTCGTAGAGAAATACTGGATATAGCTTAAGGCGTTTCTCCCCCCTATATTATAATATTTGAAATCACAAAATTAGTATGAGGTAATGGAGACATTAATGTTTTCCTTTGTTGAAGTAATAGATAACACCCAAGAAACACGAGAAACTGGAACTCTGCAATTCTACCTTTTGTAAACAAGCGTATCTAGTAATGGTGAAATGTCAGTTTCCCACAGCTATAAATGTAAATGGGCGAGATAATTATGCAGCCTATTTGTTGCCACATTAATATTCATGACGTACCGGTCGTTTCCGAATGAGATCGGATTGTTTCCGAATGAGATCGGATTGTTTCCAACTATATTAGGTAATCTCCGTGAGTACTCGTCAGTTAAAAAGTCGGCGGTTTTATTATTCTCGTTATATTCACATAACTTTGTTTCATATTTTGATTTTTCCTGGAATGTTGCATGCCACATTTTTATGCAATGATTCATATACAACTTTCTGTCAAAAATAGTCGGGTTGAATTTGGTCCGAATACATCTTTAACCCCATTTGACATTACTTCAACCCAGCTGACACAAGTAATCGTACTCACCAGTACTATGAACGTACAATGAACGTACTCCACACGTAATCAAACCACAATACAATGTAGTTGAACGTAGTTTTAAGCATAGTGTCATATTTCTGTGGTCAGTTTTGGTGATCACTACGGCGAATTACTGTCAGCTATTGTTATCTATGTTTAAGGTAGGTCACAGTAGGGTCTTATTTCCGTTGAGGTATTTTGAATATGCTGAAAAACTATGTATTTTTTGAAGTTCAAATTACGCTGAACCAACTCGTTAAAAACTTTTAACGAAGGTCATGTTTGACCGTGAGATGTGACAACTGACAATGACTTCATGCGGAAGTTCCAGGGCTATATTATGCTATTTGTCTATGGCGTTAGATCAATGCAGCGTGTCAGCACTTTATGTGTCTCAAATAGACGTAATGAAATACTATAAAATGGATGTCAAATCAAAGAAAGAAAGAACATCATCTTGATTATTATAGTTGCATTTTACAGATTTGTAAAATTCTTGATAAACCTTTCAATTTTATCATTGATGTTTTTGTAGGCACCAATTTACAATTAAATAAATGGATGATTGATATTATTTTTGTATAAACTCTGCACGTGGGTTTGAATAATCCTCAGATATACTAGGGACGTCCATAAGCATCCCAATTCAATTTAACATTTATTGTAAAAACATACAGTTCATTGCTGTACAAAGCACATAAATATGGCGATATAGTTATTTTCCAAGATTAACACTGAATAAATGACATATCATAATCTTTATTCGACATGAAATGAATGATACATTTATAAATAACAAAAGCATAATATATAACAAATTGATTATATATGAAAGAATAGATTCAGTTTAATTCATGTTATTAATACCGCATGGTCCGTATTTAGGTACAGGTTTCGGGATTTACATTCCTGGAACCGTCAATTACACATGACCCTAAATATACTCTCGAAAGGAACGGTCAGGTGACAACCATTGGATAAAACTAAAAGTACCGATTCTTTTTTTTTTTTTTTTTTCAAGTTTAAATTTTATGATTTTTATAATATATATTTTTTTGACAACATACTGTAAAATGTCTACACCAGTGATTTTTCACAGCAAGTTTTACAATGAAATCTGCTTTAAAGATTACATGACTGCAAAACATCCTGCCTGCGAGGTACAGATTTATTAACATTCTATCTGGTCATTCTCAAGAATCACGGTACGGGGTTCCATGCAGAATACCGAATATTCTTCAGTTATATAGGAAATGAAATATTATAGTCTTAGTTCCTGTTTGTTATTATCAAAACACGTAGTTAAAGTCGGAGTGCTCTTCAGTTGTGGAGGAAATAAAAGTATTGTATTCTAAAGAATGATTATGACTATTCTGTAAAGACATTCCGCTGTCGATCGACTTCTTCTCTTAAAAAGATGATACTTTTATGTCTGGAGTTATAGGAACCTAGGGACATCACCCACTAGTCCACTCAACCAATCCCACGAACGGACCATATCTTAAAGTTCTAGAATGTTACTTGTTATTGTCTTCGAATATTTTGATGTATGAAAGTATACAATGATCAGCCATTTTACGTTGACATTTATCTGAAAAGAAAGATAAGTATACCCCACTGGCTGTATATCATTCCGAAGTTCATTGCAAAATAAATGGGCACAACTATCTTTAGTACTAATGTACTGAGGCCTTCTGACGTTATTTATCCCTCTCATTTTAAGGTATACATAATATACACGCCATAATAGCCATCAATTCCAGCAAAGACATGCATATAACTTCACAATTAAGCTTTTAAAATGTCAAACAATAGAAATCTTAGGGACAAATTGACATGCTATGACAGGGGACAGAAGTTTTCTTATTACCTCCCTTTGATAATTTTGTTGTAATGGGTTACCTCCCTGAAAACTAAAATTGTGACTTTCTCCATTTTCCTACGGGAAAGTTTAGATTTTTCATGAAATTTGAAACAGAGTCATATAATACATCTATCTACCGTGAGTTTTTCTCGAAAATCAAATTCAGTTTTTCATATTCACAGAAATTGCATAAACTTCATGTTAACTTAAATACAGATTATCTCCTCAACATGTAATAAAACCTGGAAAAACTCTCAGCGAAACATTTTCTTTTTATTTTTGGATGTCTTCAAAGTGACAAAGTTTCATAGAAATATTACCATCCAGTGACAAGATATGGAATATGGCTATTATGGGGCTCAGGCCTTTAGACCTTTAGACTAAGATCGAATTCCTCTTTCTCTCACCCCCTCTCTCTCTCTTATTTGATATATAACGTATATATATTTGTCATATTGTATGACCTCTTTTCAGACAACAACTCAATAACTCTATTTTCTTTATGGATTACCCTGTTATTATATCCCTTTTTGTCTTTATGGATAAAATGTTATTGTCTTATCCAATGCGGATGATGAGGGACTTTAAATCCAACAAACAAACAAACAAACAAACAATTCGGATGATATCCTCTCCGATGAGTATCATTATTATTTTCATATTGTTGCCCGTTTGATGGATTGATAGAAATTAACGCAACCTGCATTGTGTGCAGTTTTCAAAGAGGAATTTTATTTATCATACTTGTTCAAGATCTAATAAATTGAAACAACAACAACAAAAAACTTAACCCCCCCCCAATCCCCCCCCAAAAAAAAACAACAACAACAAACAAACAAACAAAAAAACAAAAAAACTTTGATTTCCATTTAATGATGACGTAAAAAAGATGTATTAACTTGATTAATATCTTGTAGATATAATTTCATAAGGTGTCCACTGCTGAATAAACAGTAAATATAACAGAACCCCATTTATGAACATAGGGAAATCATGATTATCTTCTTTTCACAGTATTTACAGTTGTACCTGTATTAGCGGTTACCTGTATTAAGCGGTCAACCTGCATTTAGTGGTATTTTTAATACAATGTGCTACTAAACTAGCGCCTTGTTACATGTATAACCACCTCTTTTATGCGGTCACATTCTCTTGTTCCCTTGACTGAATGCTTAAGACAGGTTTGACTGTACATGTATTGTCTCTCTATAAAGAGTAAGTTCTCTTGAATTCTCTTTTAACACACACACACACACACACACACACACACACACAGATATTAACATCAGCTGATTACAAATATTCTATTTACAGACAGGTTGTGAACATATCGATAAGCACGTGATTTTCATGAATGAAATCCATTCGGAAACCTGGTATTCTAAAGATATTTCACCTGATGAGCATAAAAAGATTGTCTGACAAAATTGGTTCTCTTTATTCACATTCATTAATATGCCTCCAGCTGGATTGCGGTAGGTCGGTGGTTCTACCTGGGTACCTCTGTGTACTCAGGGGTCTTCCTCCACCTGTAATTAGCTGGAGGTCGCTATATGATTGAAATACTATCGCAGCGACGGTAAACCCCAATACAACAACAACAACATTAATACGCCAGAGAGAGATCGAGAGATCGGTGAATATATAGTAATATACACCGGTCACGTAAAAGAATAAAATCGAAAATCGCTGCCGGACCCTCCGATATCAAGCCACTGCCACGCATGTGTTATGTGCATAAAATATACCGGGCTAAATTTAATAAAAACAAAACCACATCAATATGCTTTCGGTGAGTTGAATGAATCAATACGGATTCATAACGAACAGCTCAGTCGTAAAGACCCCCTCATCATTATCATCGGCAGTATCACCATGGACGCAGTGGTCGGGTGGTAACGCAACTGACTGTGCATCCGAAGGTTCGAACCCCGTTTGGGTCAAGAATTTTCATATTTCCAGTACAAAACCAACCCAGGAACCTTTTTAATTTTTCCCACATCGAAAAAAAAATTTAAAAACAACAATAACACCAATGTTATTATCAGAACAAGTATCAATATTCGCAAAATCAATTCGAAGATTTATTTTATGATCACATAATTTTACGTACAATCGTACTACAATTTACAATACAGCTGACTATATGATACCTTATTTTATAAGACTAGCATTGGTATATATTTAACCCTTTCCCTCATATAGACTCATTTTGACACACTCAATAGGTACCACATAAAGCCTGATCTGCAGAAAACCACAGTTAAACCTTACCAAATTTAATTATAAACTCCTCATTTCCAGACCACTGAGGAGCAGCGAACAGCATAAACTCAAATAGTCAAGCCAAGTCAACGATGGAAAGGCTTGAATCCAGGCCAAGGTGTTCTCTCTGATCCCATAGTGGTTGAGCTTGGATAGCAGTCGATTGAGTGAAACCTTGCCGAAAGCTTTAGAGAAATCCAGGACGGCACGATATCGTATTGTTTTCCTTTCCCCCAATGCCTTGACATTGAGCACTGACGAAGGGAAAACGATCTCTGGGAGGATGATATATATAGCTGCAATGTGACCTCCAACCTTGAACCTCAGAGAGACGACAGTGATCTTTTGGGTTGAGCACTTAATGCAATGGAGACGTTAATTTGATTCTTGTCCATGGTGAGCATTAGTCCTATAAATAAGCCTTCGCATATCATAATTCACCTTTAACATTCAATAGACTAATTTCTAACATTTTTACTTTCAACAGATTTGCGAAGTCTTGTGGCTTCCCATAGAGGTCCATGTAGCAAAACATTTAATTAAGTATCACGCGTCTGATGACAAAATAACTCTCATATATAGAAAAGAAGCACAAAAACATATTAATTGATCACATTAAAGTTTGAAATATTACCATAATAATGTAAAAACAACAACAACAACAACAAAAAAAAAACATTTGTAGTTGACACATCAATTGATGTTGTCAATTGTCCACCATCTTCCTGTGTAAATCAGTGTTATGTAAAATATACGGAATAGCCGAAATTATTTAGACGAAATAAATAAAGTCAAATTAACGATGTTGAGTGAGACAATTCTCATGCACTAAAGTATTATCATCCAACATATCGCTCACTACACGATATAAGTGTTTCCAACATTGGAACTTTAAACATGATATAGTTTACAAGATAATTTCACATAACACTAACACTTTCCATAATTAATATGGTAAATTATTATGTCTGCTATAGGTTCAATGTATTTTCATAGTGAATTGCCGATTTTTATGCTTATGATGAATGAAAATGTAGCGCGTTAGAATTCACGCGGAGTTTGCTACATCAATGTATACGGCGAGCCATAAGACATAGCGTATTAAGTAAATGTCAAAATCGTAAAATCGATACGCTATGGCTTATTTATAGGACTAGGTGAACATTTGAGAAGTGACCAGGTAATTACTCTAATTACTGCTTCTGCTGTTTCATACTATATTCCATCATCTTATTCTTCTACTTTCAACGACGACTACTACTACTGCTACAACTATTCATTATCATCATCTTCCTTTTTTTTTAATCTTTATTTATTTTATTATTTTAATCTTTCTTAACTCTTACATCTAATACTAATGTTCATATCATCATTTTATATATCTTCTACAATCTACTACTACTTCTACAACTATTTGTTATCATCTTCCTTTATTTCTGCTACCATTTCCAATGATACATATCATCATTTTATTATTCCTCTACTTTCTAATATTATTGCCCATCCATCCATCCATCCATCCATCCATCCCAAACCAACCCAATCCAATCCATTTCAATCCATCTCATCCCATCCCATCCATCCATCCATCCATCCATCCATCACCTCCTTTCGGGTATTACTGGCAGGTGCACGTTAGTGCAAGGATAAAAGCAATGAAAGGAGCTTTCACAGTAACACAGTGAGAAAGAGTAAAAGTATGACAGTGTTAATGTTAAGGTGAAAATATTAATAGGTTAAAAACAGGTAAAAACATTTTTTTGTCGATTCAGGAGTAGTGTGAGATCAGAGAGGGGTCAAAACTTCTTCTTTCCTTACATTTTTTATTTGATCTTTATAAGCCCTTCCCTGTTTGATGGCATCATCATCGCACATTAATACCCCATCCTTACAAGAAAGTGACAAACTGGCATCTTAACTGTCAACTGATAAGTCATCGTCTGGCGACACATCCGACTTGCGGAGTTCTAGTTTTTTCTGGAGCATTATTAAAAATTGTACAAAGTATTGACTTGAAACTTAAAATATACATAGAATATAATGGTGACTAGGAGAAGAGAAGTGACCAAGAACCATAGCTCTACCATGTCCCATATGGGCATTTACATTACTATATGGGAAAAATACTAGGATACTATGATTATGTTGAAATTGAAATGAAAAAATCCATCTGCATATCATGATAAGGATTCAATAATGCAGTCAAGGCACAGGAATAGTCGACTGTGTTGTCCTCTGACAGCTCTTGTTTACAGTCACAGAATGTTACAATAAGGGACCATGCATCTGTAGATGGGTATTGATAGACGTAATAATTATATACAGATAATTAAAAAAACACATTCTTAGTCATTGAGCTTTTGTGAACGAGCTGCTTTAAAGATCAACATAGCCTTTAAATTTTAAATCTCTTTTCACATTGGGTTGAGGATCATGCGAGATGGTTCAACTACCCAAATGACCTTGATACCGTTCAGATCAGCTTGATTGTTCTTTAGATGGTTCTATGCACTACTACCAGAATGTTACAGATGAAAGTGTGGCCTGTTCCGATATGTCCCGTGTAAGTTTGTTAGTATTTATAAGTATGATTTATCAACCCATAAAATATAAGAAGTTTTTATGGGTAGAGGAAGTTAATGTAAAAACGAAATAAAAACAATAATGCAAACCTATTTTTATGGCTCACAAAATAAACAGAAATTTTGATTTTATTGCATTGTTGTACTCTGAATTATAGAATGAAATGGAGTATTGAATCATTTCAGTCAAATGAAATCCTGATTTTTAAATGCATTAAAACTAGTGAAGGGCAATTGTAGAACTAGAATCCTTAATGATTAATATTTTCTTTAAGGGTTCTCTCCTTTTTGATATTCATCTATCCTTTCTTTTTGTTTCGTATGTTTTCAAATTTTGTTACAGAAAAATACATGTCTATTTTACAGTGCTAATAGCCGACTTCAACAGTGGTGTGGTAATACCAACCAGTTCCTCCAGTCAAATGAAACGTTTAAGTCCGCTTCAACAATGGCAAACAGTGCCTTGTGTAAAAAACATTTTTTTTCTGCCAAAGTCAGATTTTTTCCATAGGAAAGACTGGATTAGCTTTAGCATTTTACCAACTACAACAGCAATTTTAAGAAAGTGGGGAAATCAGATAATCCTTTCCTTCATTAGCAGTATCTGAAATATATCCAATTTGATCTCATGTAGTTTAGACTCGACTATAGGGTCTTCAAAAGTAGTTACTGAAATAGTCTAGCTCATCCCCTATTTCTTACTTTAATGAAGTGGCAAAATTTGTTCGAGTGAAGTTATATTTCACGTTTGGGGTCTTTATACGTAGTTACTGTAATAGTCCAGCTCATTCATGTTTCTTACTACTTATAAAGCTGGGCAAAATTTGTTTAAGTGAAATTTTATTGACACAGGCTTGGGGTCTTCATATGTAGTAAATAAAATAGTCACCACACCCCTATTTCTTACTACTTATGAAGTGGGGCAATTTGGGGTTTAAATTTGTTCGAGTGAAGTTATAAACTCATAGCTTTGCGGTCTTCATACATAGTTTCAAATTAGTCAAGCTCACTTCCTATTTCTTACTACTTATGAGGGGGGCAAAATTTGTTTAAGTGAAACTGTATTGGCATAGGTTTTGGGTCTTCATACGTAGTTACTGAAATAGTCCAGCTCACCCCCTATTTCATACTACTTATGGAGTGGGGCAAAATTTGTCAAGTGAAAAAGTTATATTTTCAGGTTTTGGGTCTTCATACGTAGTTACTGAAATAGTCCAGCTCAAACCCCTATCTCATACTACTTATGAAGTGGGGCAAAATTTGTCAAGTGAAAAAGTTATATTTTCAGGTTTTGGGTCTTCAGACGTAGTTACTGAAATAGTCCAGCTCACCCCCTATTTCTTACTACTTATGAAGTGGGGCAAAATTTGTCAAGTGAAAAAGTTATATTTGTAGGTTTTGGGTCTTCATACGTAGTTACTGAAATAGTCCAGCTCACCCCCTATTTCTTACTACATTTACTTATGAAGTGGGGCAAAATTTGTCAAGTGAAAAAGTTATATTTTCAGGTTTTGGGTCTTCATACGTAGTTACTGAAATAGTCCAGCTCACCCTATATTTCTTACTACTTATGAAGTGGGGCAAAATTTGTCAAGTGAAAAAGTTATTTTTTTCAGGTTTTGGGTCTTCATATTTAGTTACTGAAAAAGTCCAGCTCATCCCTATTTCTTACTACTTATGGAGTTGGAAAAAAATGTTTAAGTGAAATTGTATTGACACACGTTTTGGATCTTCATACGTAGTTACTGAAAGAGTTCAGCACATCTCCTATTTATTAATATTAATGATGTGAAAATTTGTTCGAGTGAAGTAATATTCTCAGGTTTGGGGTCTTCATATAATTATTCCAGCTCACCCCCTATTTCTTACTTCCTATAAAGTAGGGTAAATTTTGTTCGAGTGAACTTTTAATCTCATAGCTTTGCGGTCTTCAGACATTGTTTCTAAAACCAATTTTTTTATTAGTTAAAGGGAAAAAAAATTTTAAGTAAAGAATTTTATAGGTTTTGGGTCTTCATACGTAGTTACTGAAATAGTCTTAAATAGTCCAGCTCACCCACTGTTTCTTACTATGTATGAATTAGGCCAAAATCCGTTCTAGTGTAGTTATATTTAAATATATTTTTTATTGACACTTGGGAAGTTCGTTTGTTTTTGTGGGAAAAACAGACTAGGAAAAACAGAATAACTACAGAGGCACATAAATTGGTTGCAGAGAGCATGGTCTTTCACGCTGGTTCTACGATTATGGATGACTTTGCTCAAGGTGGGTTCTGTGAATAATTAATTTTTTAACATTTGTCACGCGAATCTCAATCATTTTTACACGCACACACACACACAGAGGAAATTTTAAATATATTATGGCCCTTAAATAATAAAAGATTGCTAGACTTCACTTTTCAAATACTCTACCATTTTCGTTTTTAAGCAGTCTTATTCAAATGTTTATGGCCATAATCTTTCGGCTGAGTTGTATTACGGCTGATATTCAGTCATGAGTTGCGGCCCATGTATGGACTTACACATGAAAACACTAAAACAATTTTCTCGTCAGAATCAACAAGGATATAATAATAATATTAATATATAATATTATAATAAATATTTTATATTAGATATTTAGTATGTAGCATGGCCAAGTGGACCTCTTCCAAATATTTTCAAATTATGGTCTTGACAAAAAAAATTGCTTGGCCAAAGGAAGCAAATTTGAATTTTCTTAGTTAAAATTTTTCATTTATTTTCTTTTGAGGAATCTTACAATCATGTTTGGATTATTGGGATGTTTCAGGTCGTCTGATGTGCTGTTTGTTGGACGGTACCCTGCATGGTACAGACGAGCCGAAAGACGATGGCGTGTGCCATGTGAGTTTACTTTTTTCTTTACATTTTTTTTTTCATTTTTGTTTGTTTTGTTATGTTAATTTTATTTTCTTTTCTATCTTTTTTATTTTATTTATTTATTTTCTTTTTATTTTTAATTATGATATATGTTAAATATTTTCTCTTCAGCTATTTCATAGACTTGTCAATGTCTGCAAAAGTGGCACACAATGTTCAGAAATAAAAGTTCAAGAGTTCTCTGTGTTTAGGGTTCACAGATATCAATTTCGATTGATAACGTCCCCCAGTTTCTTAGCTATTGTGTGTGTGTCGACACACGTCAACTGAGAACATTGTGTCCTCAGGCTGAAATGTAGGGGACGATCTCTAAGAACTATGATAAACATTTAAGTCTATAAATTTTGGATACGGTATCAGATTTAAAAAGGTGTTGGGCAAGACTGTCCTTCAACTGTTACATTATTTATCATGTTAGTAAACTCTTTCAAACTGCATTGCAAATGATTTTTCTCTTAAACCGTAGTAAAAAACCTAAAGTATTAATTTGAGCTGAGATCCTTTTATAGTTTAAGATAATATCAAATTCGTGTTTCTATATAACAACTTTATAGACATCAAAATAAGTATATACTCGTGGAATGCCTTATACCTCTAATAATGAAATAATGTGCACTATGTCACAGGAAGTAAATGAAATAATGAAATAATGACCATTATATCACAGGAAGTAAATTTATAAACATCGAACAGAAAATTATGATTAGAAGAAAACATTTGCACACCTAATCTGATATATTCTGTTTCAGTATTGGGCAATCAAGGTTTGATGATATAAAACATTTTAATTCGCTTCACTTTTCAAAACGTCAGTGTTGGTTAATAAATAAATAAATAAATAAATAAATAAATAAAATATAAACTCATTTCATAAGGGCAGGTAACTCTAAATCTAATATATCTTTTTTGCCATAGCTTTTCGTTCTTCTTTTGTGTTGAAGTCTGGGCTCAATGCCTTATGTGGAGCCTCCGTGGCCGAGAGGGTAATGTCGCTGGCTTTAACACTCACTCAGCCCCTCACCGCGTGGTTTCGAATTCCGGCAGAATAATTCGGATTTTAATGTGAGGAAGCCTTCCAGCTTGCGGTAGGTCGGTGGTTCTACTCGGATGCCTCCATGCATTCGGGGTCTTCCTGTAATTAGCTGGACATCGCTATATGATTGAATACTGTCGAAGCGACGGTAAACACAAATAGTCAATCAGTCAGTCAATGCCTTATGTCACATACTTTTATGTGAACATTGAAAAATATAATAGTAACAGCTAACAATATACAATCCAGCATCTAGAAAAGTGGATTGCGCTGTATAAACATAGTTATTTTAAACTAACAGGCCATAGAGATTGTGGACACTTGAAAATATTACTCATCTTATGTGATCTTATGAAATTGAATCAAATTAATTACGTCTATGGATACCAGGTTGTTGGTTTGTTGGAACCTTTTGGTGTTCTACCAAGAAGACTGGGTTCGACTCCCAGGGAACAATATCCTGTCCTGTCCTATGCTCCTAATAAATCATCATTTATTATTTATCTTTATTTGATCTTTTAGCTCACAAATGCACAACATGTTCAATATTCACCTCATGGCTGTCTACCATAATTGTTTAATCAAAGCTTATCCCTTGAAAATGAGACTTCTTGGGGTTTGGATAGTTTCCTAATATTCTTTATGTAGATGTTTTTAATATGATCAGGCACAAAAGTTTTAATAAGTTTAGATAGAAAGCGACATGGTTTATGAAAATCTCATCGTTTGCACTAACTGTTAATTATTAAATGTACATTTCGCCTACAGGAAATTTCCAGTAGGCTTTAAAGTGTTATCTACCGCTTATTAAATTGTGTATGCATGTATGTATGTGACAATATAATTGATTACATTGCTGTTAAATCCATATTTCAGTGTTTGAAAACATTATTAAAAGCATTTAAAGGCAAATCTCCGTTACAATTATTTTTATCTGAAGAGAAAAAATTTACCTATACACCGGCGTATCTCATTTGAATATTGAACAAGTGTTCTTTGGAACACATGTGTCACCTGCTGAAGCATGACGGGAAAATGTGTGACGGACAAACAGACGACGGAATAGTGATCCCTATGGGTCACCTCTGCTTACAAAGTAGGTCAACTGAACATGTTGCATCAAAGTGTTTTAAAAGTATTTTTATTCAAAACCTGACTGGAATAAATACATTATTATTCAAGGATCTCGGTAGAAATTTTAATGCCTAATTTTAAAATTAGGTTTCGGTTAGCATTAGGTGGAAAAAATACCTTTCCGGTTGTGCATACTCGTAGGGGATACTGCAAACCTTAAAGTAGAACTTTATCACAAATAACGGGTACACAAATGTGGTTTAGGGATACCGTATTCTAAATATGTAACCGATTTATGAAAGTGTGACCTAAGTGGCCGAGTTTATTTTGCCAGAAAACTGTTTTTTTTATTTCTACCTATCATCTGTCAACGAGCAGCTTTAAATTAAAAAGATATCATGTCCATGGCGATAAAAGAGGTATGAATGTCATAAACCATTGTGATCCCGACTTTTTGCAGAAGATCAACACCAGTGATCAATCCAAGGAGGTCCGAATTATCCTCAAAACTTGCACGTTCTACTCAAGTGCTCAAGTTTCACAAAATATAAGCGTTTTACCTAGAAAATTTGCTATAACGATTTGCAGCGTTTGCACTTGCGTTTTATAATCATATTTAAAACGTAGCACAAAGATAATGTATTGCGATAGCTTAGATACCGCCTCCATAAACTGACATGACGTATTTCACGCGCTATGTTTTGCATGTTTGGTAGATTGTCTACAAGCATAAACAAGTTATACTGGTAAACCACAAACATACAAGCGTGCTCGGAATTCCAAACAATGAAACAAATCATAAATGAATCACTAATTACACATCAATTGATCTTCATTCCTTAGTTTTCTTTGTTCAATACATAACATTGTTTATTTTGTTTATTCGGCATAAAACAACATACAGCATAGTCATAGGCTACATAAGAAATATATTTATTCAATGTTTATCGGTGGGTTAGAGGGACATATCAGTGAATAAAGAATGGTAATTTCACCATTTCATTACTATTACCATCGTATTTTTCCATAACACATCAATAATGATTTCTGCATTGAAATACCCGATAGAAAAGCTGATTGCACTTTTTTTGTGTGTTCATTTACTGGACCTTTTTTTAGACAGAAATACGATTCGTGCGACTTTGGGTAGAATTTATGATGAATTCAGGAATTATGTGTATGGTACAGTGAGACATTACAGAAATGCGGCAATGTGTAAGTAAGTATCTTATTTTGATTAATAATATAATTGTCGTGTAGTTTCTTGCTGATAAATGGACTTGAGAAAACAAAACAGGAGAGAGAGAGTAAACAGGGAAATGAAAGCGGTATAAACAGCTGACAACATGATGTTCCCGTGAAGTGCGTTAAATTGACGTAACGGTCATCGTACATAGAAATGAAATTAACACTGGTTCATGTGTATTTCCAATTCATATAGAGGGCTAATATAGTTTCAACGGTTACAGCAAGAAATAAGTAGTAAGTATCCTCGAGTGCCCAAACTGCGCCCCTCTAAGATTTAATTAGGAAATGCAACATAAATAAAATACATAGAATAAAAACTGTTCACGTACCAATTCTATCAAATTCACATTGAAACCCCCTAAATAATTCTTTCATAAATAATTATTCACTCGGAAATAGCGTTTAATACATTACGAGTCAAATATTATGCCATCATTTTGTGTGGTCCTAACTCCGCCCCCTAGGTGACGTCATAGCAGTTGCGAATTGTACACATATTACTTCCATTTATAAATGTGTGAACACAGCAGATGGAATTTCCGAGATACTTTTATTTTAAAAATTTGAGTGTAAAAGGGCCATTCTCTGTGGAAATCATTTTGTATTAAGAAAAAACATATAAAAAGAGTGGTGCGAGATAAAATTTGCAATATTTATCAGTTTGAATCAAAATTTCGTACAAAAATCATCTGAGTTTATTTACAGAAACATCGTAATTTTTTTTATCACAGTCGCTTGCGCGTGTGATAAAATCTACCGAGACTACAATAAAATAAAGGAAGGTAGCGGAGTTAGGACAGGGGGCAGTTAGGACCTCCGACGATATTTATTGTCTATTATTAATTTAGATCTATAATTGACTTGGGCATCTTTTGGGATATCTGAAATTAATACAACTAAGTTAATGTGCAAATTTCGTGTTTAAATGTATAAATGTATGCTTTGTAACGAAAGTGAAAAACAAAAGAAGTTAAATAACTTTAAAATGGGCAGTCTGAAGGCATTTGCATCGTAGTGGCAAGCAAGTTTTATGATTTTCAAACTGTTACATAAATCAATTAAAAATTGGTTGAACTTCCCATTATCTCTTGAACAATTAAACTTGCTTTAATTTCTTAAAAAAATCTGGATCTTTACTTAATAAATATATATATCGCCAGTTAAAGTCTGATGCTTTATTTATGTACTGTCTAATTAATTTACTTCTTGTGTCTTGAAAATAGCTACAACACAGAAGATAACGGCTTTCATCGCCGACATTGTCTGTATTACAGAGAGCATTTCTTGTCCTGTAGAGGTATTCCATCAAATCTACCTGTCTCTATCGGTAAGTTATGATTGGTTGTTTGAAATTTAAAAAGACACATTGCTTCATTTTAATTTAAATGTTAAATACTTTACAAATGAGTAGTTTTGAATCAACTATAAATAACTCCTTTATTTGAGTTTTGTATACTTTCGTGCAAGTTTTGTTTGTAATGGTCGATATCGTTTGCATAATTTCTTTGCTTAGATTTTTGTTTCGGATATGTTCTTGATATAGCCATTATTCTGGCTTTTCAACCAAGGTAAGTATGTTTTTTTATTTTTCAATCTATTTAAAATGTTCATTACTTTTGATATCATAAATTTGTATAATCGATAGCTACCAAAATGAGATGGACTAGGATTTACGTGCATTGGTTATTTTGCGGAAGAAGTTATTTTGAACTCTCTTTCTTTTGCCAAGGTTTTCCTAGCCGAAAACTTCTGAGCCTTAAAGTAACTCCAAGATAATGATACTGTTCAGTAAAATCAAGCATTTGAGTTCCAAGTTTAAATTTGAGAAACATTTTTAGTTGTCTTGACCCGAAACAGTTTACTTTAAGATACCATTTGCAACAATGTCGTGAAAGATGTCCAGACTGTTTTGGATATCGTGAGCAGTGTCTGAGATGATAATACTGTCATCCGCATAAAACGGGATCAAAAGTTTAGCCACTGTGAAAAGTTTTCTGACAAGCTCCGATTGCATCACGTTCAGGTAAGTAAATTTGCAAGTCAATTAAGAACAGTGAAAACAGAACTTGTGACAGATTTTCACCTTGTCTTACACCAATTTAAGATTCGAAAGTATCCGAAAATATACTGTTGTTTAACGCATGAATTAAAATGTTTAAACATATCATAGTACCTGGGGGTAAAACTTGCCATCAATAAAGTTCTGCACATTTTTAAAGAAACCACATACAGTACAAAACATTTGTTTCGGTTGGAG
Organism: Solen grandis; assembly: GCA_021229015.1. Taxonomy (NCBI): domain Eukaryota; kingdom Metazoa; phylum Mollusca; class Bivalvia; order Adapedonta; family Solenidae; genus Solen; species Solen grandis. Next base: position 13,986,417 of record CM037795.1, read on the forward strand.
ACAAGATGGGCATCGTGTAAAATACAATGAGACAGATATAAAACAAGAGCAATAAGTCATTGAATATATATCTTTTATAAGATAACGAGAAGAAAATATTAAACCTATTTTGAGGTGAGCATAAACCCCGCATTTTGACAAACAGAAAGGGTGCAGTTTACTGAGAAGTATCTACGTACATAATTTCAAATTGTTTGACAGCGGAAGGTGTCAAGTAACATTTTTAAAGTGCATGTATTAGTAAAATGAAATGAAAGAGATAAGCTATTGGGACAGAGGTACACCTGTCACTGGCGAAAACGAAATGCGGTATTGTGTTTGTAAATATTTTTATTTAAAGGAATAATCTAATTGCCGTGTAGTTTCTTGTTGATAATTGGACTTGAGAAAACAATACAGGAGAGAGAGAGAGAGAGAGAGAGAGAGTAAACAGGGAAATGAAAGCGATCTAAACAGTTCCCGTGAAGTGCGTTAAATTGGCATAACGATCATCGTACATAGAGATGAAATAAATACTGTTGCACGGGAAATTTCCAGCTCATGCTAAGGGTCAATGTAGTTTCAACGGTTACAGCAAGCAGTAAGTATTTATTATCTATGTAATAGATCTTAGTTAACTTGAGCATCATTCTGGTTATC
>CM037795.1:13987155-14037155 GCA_021229015.1 Solen grandis
TTGGTGGCAGTGGTTATCTACAAATGTAAGGGGAGGTAACTACTGCGTGGAGTTTGGTAACAGGTAAACAGCAGTTGTCTTTCTTACAAACGGGGAATATCAGTCTGTTCAATTTCGGAGACAAGTGGTTGACGTAAAGCAATATTTAAACACCTTTAGATTTGAAACATTCATGAATGATGAATTCAGGCCCAGATCCAGATTTTTTTATTTGACTTGACTAGACTATTTGAGTTTACCGTCGCTTGGACAGTATTTCAGGTCGCCCAGCTAATTACAGGTGGAGGAATACCCCGGATGCACGGAGACATCCGGGCAGAACCACCGACCTACCACAAGCCAGCTGGAAGGCTTCCTCACATGAAAATTTGAATGACCTTGCCGGGATTCGAACCCACGCGGTGAGGGGCTGAGTGAGTGTTACAGGTGAACCACAAAGAAAATTTTACTTTTTATATTAATTCTTTCCTATTTTGTTCATTTACATGAGGGAAACCACGAACTTACATTTTTTTGCGAAAAGAATCTCTTAAAGTATGTTAAATGCCGATTTTGTTAGCTGCTGGGCAGTATTTACATTTTAGGGACACGTGAATATTAATCATATTTAAAACGTTTTAATCAAACATGTTATATTTGTTTTTGGTCGAGTATAAAGATAAAGGTTTTATCGAGTTGTTTCTGTGAAATTAATCCGCGAAATTGACGAAAATAAATGATATATTTATGATTACGCAAAACAGATTGACTGTGAAATAAAAAGTGAAATTCAGAGATAAACAGAAGTTTTCAAGTGAATAGAAGTTGAAATTTTCCTAATTTGAATATGTTTTCACCACTATGACTTGACGTATTCCTATACTTTGGTGTTAGTAGTGCAATCATGGTATTTTATTTTAATTCTTTCCTTCCCGAACATTTATAAACTGACGCACATTTTCTCGTATATGTATCTTTTTTTTTTTTTTTTTTTTGACAATGCTTGTGAAAATAAATAATATTTTCAATGAAATACCGAAACGAAATACCAACTTTTAATTATTGTATAATATTATACATGTATCTTAAAACAGCAACAAACAAACAAAAACAAAGCAAAGATTAAGGCGATAATTGTTTTACAAAAACATATATGAATCTGACCCTTTACCAATATAGTTTAAACTATAAAACTATAAAGAAATGCAATTTGTACTTTAAATGGCAACCATATGATTATTTAACTTTCATGTTTTCTAATCATTTTTCCTCATTTAAATCTGGTTTTCCATTGGAAAAATCTTATACTAATTTTGACGAAGGACGGCGTAATGCGTTTGACAATTTTAAGTTTTCATGTTTTCAAGATGTTATTATATAATATTTATTTGAATAAGTCCTACATATGTGGGAAACCTTAGCATTCCTCGTCCGGAATAAAACTTTGTCATGCACTGAGGTATATCAAAATTTCATCACCATTATATGTGCATGACTCAGGTTAATGTACCACATTATAAGGTTGAGCGTCAAAATTGGGTACTCCTTCCATTTGCGAACATTTTAACTGTGGAATTTCCATTGCCTTGCCTTTCTTCTATCCAACCTCTTAATTTTTTTATCTTAGTTGTCACTTTAGTCTCTCTACATTTCTCTTCTGTTCTTTCATTTCTCACTTTCGCTTGTTGAATCGCAAATATTCAAAACCTTGTCATTACAGCTTAATGAAACAGTGTCAGCCGAAAGAAATCTTGAAAATCAGCGGTTTGCAATCTAGTATACAATATTCCAAATAAAAAAAAGAAGAAAAAAGAAAAGTTTTAGAAAGCCCCTAAGATTAGTGTGTGCATTAGAGTCTGTAACGTATCTTTTGGGGTAATAATTTTCCTGAAGTTAATTTTTACATATCTATAACACACCTAATCATAATATATTAATATATACCATAAGGAAAATTATGACACTATAAATAAGCATATGTAGATATGTACTGGCGTTAAAATTATCTTGTGGTAGTCATGTAGAAATGTCTGAGTTCCATCTTCATAGCAGTTTCGAAAAAGAAGAAGAGAACATACTCATCCAAATTAGTGGCAGAGGCCCCCATTGCCAAGTTGTTAAAGTCAATAACCATTCTTAACCCTTTCCCTCATATAAACTCATTTTGACGCACTCAATAGGTACCACATAAAGCCTGATCTACAGAAAACCACAGTTAAACCTTACCAAATTTAATTATGAAGTCCTCATTTCCAGACCACTGAGGAGCAGCGAACAACATAAAACCTGATCAGCCTGCGAGTTACTCGCAGGCTGATCTGGTTTTATGTTGTTCGCATAGGTCTTTTCATGGTTTCCTCTATGAGGGAAAGGGTTAACCAAGCTTCCCCACATGTGAACTCTGGGCCTTCCTTTATCTGTATTTAAGGACATTTCAGTGGGTTACCACTGATTTTAATATTGGTAAAACCTCTTTTAAGTTCTGACTTATTTTTAAGGAGAGTGTTAAAGGAAAAGTTAAAGATTCATGTGTGAAGACATTATCGAAAGAGTTTTTGTAAATTTTTGAATGTCTAAAATGTCACATTTAAACGTTTTTGTATGCAAATGTGGCTAAAATATCAATGAAAAAGCTGTTTAAGCTACATAAAATAAACTGGTGAGGAAAGTACATGGGTTAATTAAAAAAAAAAATTTTTTAAAATATTTTTTTCAATAAGAAAAATGCATATATTTTGTATACATATGGTCTTTACACAATGGAGAATTTATGCCCGCTTTCATAAGTTACAAATTGGGATAAACTATTTTGAAAATATAAATGAAATCTTTTAAGTATTCTTAAGTGAAATCTTCCTAATTTTTGATGTTTTTTTTTTTCTGTTTTAACAACTTTCATCTGTCCCATAATGAGCACAGTGAGTCCTTTTTTCGATATATTTAACCGTAACCTATGGTCATAGATATTTTTGATCAACATTTAAGGTAAAAACACACACACAAACACACACACACACACGAACGTTGCTATATGACGAAAATATACGGTCGCCGAGACGGTAATCGCAAAACAACAACCGGGGGAGGGGTATGTGGGACGATATGCATGTTAAACACTCATATCTCTTCATATCAAGACCTCACGGATCATAATTTATGCAACATATATTTCAAATTTTGCACGATAGGCATGCATTTCATTGAACGATTAAGTCGGACAAACTGTAATATGTCACACAAGAAAGTGACGAAACCTAGATGTTTTATCTTTGAACTCGTTCGTGTTTACTTGATGACACGGTTTGCTCCCACAAATGTATATAAAATATCACGGGATACCATGATAAGAATACACCCATGTTATGAATGCTACACACTGGAGCTGACTTAATGGCGTGCTGAGTATTGATGATTATAATCTGTTTTATGCTAATTTTTCGGATTTCAAATCCAATTAAGTTCCTTAGGATGTTTGAGGGGAATTTTTCTGCTTCATGCGATCGCTTAAATAACTCCTGAAAAGTTAATTTAGTTTCCATTAATTATGATCGCTGATGATGACAACCTAGCGATAATGATTGATGACATAAACTGATAATAGATTTTGATGGTGCTGATCAACAACTGAGGTTGGTTAACTCTTTCCCTCATATAGACTCATTTTGACGCACTCAATAGGTATCACATAAAGCCTGATCTGCAGAAAGCCACAGTTAAACCTTACCAAATTTAATTACAAAATCCTCATTTCCAGACCACTGAGGAGCAGCGAACAGCATAAAACCTGATCAGCCTGCGAGTTACGGTTTTATGCTGTTCGCATAGGTCTTTTCATGGTGTCCTCTATGAGGGAAAGGGTTAATGATGATTGTGATGGTCATGATGGTTATGATTATGTTTGTTTGGGGTTTTTCGTCCCTTTTCAACACTATTTCAGTTACAAAAGAACCTTACAGGGACTAAACATACAGTAAATATGATAAGTTCTAACCGATCATTTTGAATTTATGAAATATCTCAAAACCTTGGGAATTGTAAGAATCAAATTTTACTCAAAGAGTGTACAAAATGTGCAAAATTTCATCGAAAGTGGTTGAGAATATGATGTAAAGTTATCCTCAAAAGTCTAAGTCAAAACAGATAATTAAAAAAGTGATCGGTTAGAACTTTCTGTCAGTGTATACATTATATTCACACCAGCGGATTCAAGGGGGCGCACCCGCAACCAGATCGAGCATCAGATATTGCATTGCTTTTGTTTATTAGAAATAACTTATACCAGTATTTAATGCGTTTGTGAATAATGTACGAGTATATAAACAATCATCTGAAGTTAAAGCTATATAATTATCTCCTTTTTATGTAGGGAAGTAAAACAACATTAACCCACTGTTCAGGGAAAACACACTGTTCGGGGAAATAATAACACCATTTACAAACCGCTTACCCACTGTTTAGTGAAACCCACTGTTCGGGGAAATAATAACACCATTTACCCACTATTTAGGAAAACCCCCTGTTCAGGGAAATAATAACACTATTACCCACTGTTCAGGGAAATAATAACACCGCTTACCCACTGTTCAGGGAAATAATAACACTATTACCCACTGTTCAGGGAAATAATAACACCGCTTACCCACTGTTCAGGGAAATAATAACACCGCTTACCCACTGTTCAGGGAAATAATAACACCATCTACCCACTGACCAGGGAAACCACACTGTTAAGGGAAATAATAACACCCCACTGTTCATGGAAATTGCCAAAAAAAAAACCATATGCATTGTAAAATAAAAAATTTTTATAACATTCCGCACAAAATGTAGCTTTTTAAAACCTCAACAATAGTAACATGTTTTGCTTATATGATAATTGCATTTTCGCACTAAACTTTTTATATGATTTCTTAAATATACGGAATTGTTCTTGTTTAGTATGACTCGTCCATTGAAAGCCAGAAGGGGCTATCACCCCCCCCCCCCCCCCCCCGTGTCCTCTTCCCACAGTATCCCCTTCTATTATGTTTGATTTAAAATCAGATTCAAGAGGTTTAAAATACCAAATGTCAGGTTTCTTTATATATAGAGAAAATAAATATCATTAACTACCACGTAAAGTTTATAACCTGCAATTACTTTTTCTTTCCATTCACATTTAGAATCTTGATCACATTTAGAATCTTGATTTTGGGTCTTAAATTTAGAATTCAGAGATTTTGGTCATTCTTTGGAAGCTGATGAATGACGGTGATCGAAAACTGTAGTATCTTATTACCCTTCCAAACCGCCGCTCTAGATATGGGTACAACGTGAGGTTGAAATTACATCTATTGAATTTGCATAGGTGAGGCATTCTAGACGACAGGATGTACGTTATTTTTTATACTAGAGAATGGTTTTCGATTCCTATCACACCGGAAATCTCCCCCTTTATTTATTTATTTTTTTTTTTGACTGGGTAAAAATGAGGATCACGGTTTTAAAGTATTCTTACTAACTCCGCTGCAGAGGATTGGCTCCTCATAAATCGCCGCCACACTGATTAACCACGTGATCATGATGGTGTGTACCAAAAGTCAGGCTATTGATTAGCTAAGAATTTTAATTTTATAAAAATAATAATAATGCAAGCAAACATACAGATAAAAACAATTAATTGACATTCATTACAAACATCATTCACACCATTTATTAAGGTAACAATTCATTTCAGCTTAGTTTTGTGCTTGAATCACCAATCTCTGGAACACCGATTAACCACGTGATCATGGTGGTGTGTACCAAAAAGTCCTGTGCTTCTTCTTTTGTTTAAGCCTTATACTAAGTTCTCTTTACTAAGCACAATTATTAAATTAGTATATAAAATGTATGATGTATGTGTATGTATACATATATTTATGATGTGTGTGTGTGTGTACAGAGTACACACTTACATATTCCTACTTTCTTTTCAAATACAATGTACTATGCACCAGATGGCCCGCCGCTGAAATCTTAAACTACTTAAATAAAGCTATTTAAAGCTATGTAATTATACAATAAAGTACCCTGAAAAGGCAATGCACTTTTTTATCATCTCTTCACCTATTATTAGAATTAACAGAAATACTTCACAATACACTGACGGAAAGTTCTAGCCCATCACTTTTTAAATTATCTTCTCTGACTTTGACTTTTGATGGTAGGTTAACATGATACCTTACCGCCGCTGTAATTCGCAAGTACTTTCAATGAAATTTTGCATGTATTGTTCACCTTTCTACGGAAGCACAGAGGTAAACATAACCGAGCCCCCACCATACCTTTCACTGATGAGTCAAGGTTCTGTATTGACTTTACAGACAGGCGTGCCCTGGTGTGGAGAACGACCAACGAACGGTTTGCACCAGTATGCATAGCTAATCATGATCGGTATGGACGGGGCTCGGTTATGGTTTGGGCAGAGGTCAGCATGCAAGGTTAAATTTGCGTTAAATTTGACTAAGTACTAGCATGTTCAATGAATTCAGAATATGTGAAATAACAGCGTGCTTCAAGCCACCAAACAGTGGTTACTATGGATACCATTTATTCTTCTTAAGTATTAAATAATCTATTCACCTACATGATTATGATAGAGAAATAAGTTGTTTTACTTCTATACGGGTTTAATGTGATTTGATGAAGAAATAAATTCTTGAGAGGAGAATTCCGCGAATTTTTCAATCAGCCCTCGCACATGTGTCCATTCATGACAAAATCATGCTGAAATGATACTCGTCATTTCTGCTGTCGCAACAACAACTATTTTTTTAAATTATTTCTTTTAAAACACGGGGCGATATTTGATGCTTATTAAAGAAAACATACTAAGGGATATGGCACTCGCAGAAAAATAAAAAAAAAAAATGGAAAAAAAAGAAAAATTAGCTTTTACGTTTGGTGGCAGTGGTTATCTACAAATGTAAGGGGAGGTAACTACTGCGTGGAGTTTGGTAACAGGTAAACAGCAGTTGTCTTTCTTACAAACGGGGAATATCAGTCTGTTCAATTTCGGAGACAAGTGGTTGACGTAAAGCAATATATAAACACCTTTAGATTGGAAACATTTATGAATGATGAATTCAGGCCCAGATCCAGAATTTTTTATTTGACTTGACTTGACTAGACTATTTGAGTTTACCGTCGCTTGGACAGTATTTCAATCATATAGCGTCGCCCAGCTAATTACAGGTGGAGGAATACCCCGGATGCACGGAGGCTTCCGGGCAGAACCACCGACCTACCGCAAGCCAGCTGGAAGGCTTCCTCACATGAAAATTTGAATGACATTGCCGGGATTCGAACCCACGCGGTGAGGGGCTGAGTGAGTGTTAAAGGTGAACCACAAAGAAAATTTTACTTTTTATATTAATTCTTTCCTATTTTGTTCATTTACATGAGGAAAACCACGAACTTTGGTGTTAGTAGTGCAATCATGGTTATTTTATTTTAATTCTTTCCTTCCCGAACATTTATAAACTGACGCTTGTTTGTAATGCACATTACGAAAAGGAAGCAATAAACCATATGTTTTACACGTTGAAACACAGGAAGAAATAAAAATATGGAATAAGTAGTACTTACCTTTCTTTCGCGCATTTATTCCTGCCTTCTTTTATATCATAATTCCATTCAAAAATTAAAACAAAAAACAGCTTTTTATCGTCAGTCCATAACTATTCATTCGTCAATAAATCAAGTTTTAGGTAAAATATTTTCTCATGTCATTTTCAGATAATCAGAATCATATTTACATTTTTTCTGTACCCTACAAAGACATAACTTATAAAATCGATTTGATTTGAATAATAATGGAACAACAGAACCAACCTATATGTAATATATTTGCACGTATAATTCCCGTTACACTATCTTGAATGAAACTTGCCTATCTTAAACGCGTTAAGTATGACTTAATCTGTGTAATTATTGACTAATTGACAATGTTTCACCATCTAAGAACCCAACCGTCTGTAAGCGTCTGCTCACATCTCAAAGTGATTGGCTTGGAAATACGTCACACCCAGGGCCATAAATCATACCCATCAATTTGTCACCACCAATTAGGCATCTCTTTCGGGTAACCCTTTTATTACCCCCTGATTGAGCCCAACCAGGAAATTACATAATCATACCAAACCAAAAAGTTAATTCTTATCAGTAGATATGTTAGAGATTTTACTCATTTAGAAACATGGTCTTTGTGGAAACCCAATGCAGATATAGGATTTTAATGGAAAATAAGAGGGATATTTATATGAAGGTATGTAAAACGTTTATTAACGTTACTCATATTGTTTTTAGAATACATCCTGATATAACTTTTTTTCATATTGCCCCCTACCCCCGCCTCAAATCACTATTCAGTACATAAAGCAACCAGTAAGTCCGAATGAAAAATATAATATCTTAATACATTGTATTTTTTATACGAATGTAAATTAATTGATGGAGCTGCACATTTACACCCTTATTCATTCATTGTCATCTTGGATTTAGCTTGAAATTAGTTACAGTAACTGTGAATTTTTCAATAAGATATATAGTGCTGGCATAGTTTTGTCTATTGATGACGCCATAGCAAAGGGAGAGAAGTCAGTCAATCTTTTCTCACCTGAGACATTTTTGCAACTTTCAATAGCCGATTTCATACAAACTACAAATAATTTTAACATATTTTTTTGTACAGAAGGTCTTACACTCATGTATTCTAACAGATAATAATGAAAATGAAATCTTTGTGGTTGACCTTTAAAGTCAGCGACTTTACCCTCGGCCATGGAGGCCCCCAGATTTTTTCTGCTCGGGGCAATATCTGAATTTGATGTGAGTACTAGGGGGTTTCGGGGGCATGCTCCCCCGATAAAAAAATGTTTGTTTTTTGTCCACCGGAAAAGAAATGATTTTAGTATGATGGAAATGCATTCTGAAGGGTATCTGAGGATGAAAGTGATTTTTTTTAATCCGATATATGTTTTTGAAACTTGAAGGCCATGGATCTAATTCCTATGTCCCACCAGGGAAAAATAATCGGCGATGTGGAGATTCATATTTTTTTTCTACCTATGGCTCCCGAAGTTTGAGCCAAAAAAGACTGAGCAGTCCCATGAGAATTGACAATCGTTCTCTGCTGTTTCGGCTATGAAACAATGGCCTTGAATCCCGATGTTCAGAAAAGCACCGGGGGATCTTCTCCGATGATCGGCGAAGGTGCCCCGGAGTTTCGTCGAGTTTGAAACATCATCGGGGGAATATCCCTGTAGATTAGGGAATCCTGCGAACTATCCTAGGTGTCTCGGGGAAGATTATGGAGATTATGAAAATCTGATGGTGGAATAAAGCGACAAAGTCAAAAGAAGACTTTCGGGTGTTTAAAGGGATGCCCTAAGCAAAATCCAATGGCCTTTTTGACCGTCTCGGTCTAAGATTGACCAAATCAGAAACAAATTTCTGAGTACGCTTTTAAAGCCTTGCCGATTTTTTTTTTTTCAAATATTCTGAGATTAAACCACAAGATCGGGAATGTGTCACAGAATAGTCGCCGAATATCCCCGAATGTCCCCTGATACTTCGGCCAGACATTACAGAAGCATCAGGGATTCCACACGAATTTGTTTAAGCAACAAATGGCGTACTCGGAGAAAAACAATACCGCCAATCCGGAACTATTTTCGACCTCGCAATATTGAAAAAAATGAAATGTAATTCTGTTAAAAAGGGGGCGGTACTTAGCTGTTACACTCAATTGATGCTTGATTGAATTGTTTCCCTTAAAACACCTATTATGTACGAGCCGAATTGCTACAAAGTGAGCACAAAATATGTAAATATAAGGATTGAAATTCATTTCGGGTGCATTCCAGCGATCTTGACGCGATTGATGGAAATGCAAGTTTGACCAGTGCTTTCAAGATCGTTTGAATGCACCCGAAATGAATTTCAATCTTTTATTAACAGTGTCCGCTGTCTTACTCTGACAAACCTGAATCGATTTTTACCAAACTTTGTCACAATATGTATTGCCTCAGTATCTCTAACGAATTTGATAACAAATCAGAATGTCCCAAACAATCGAGAGTTGCAGCCCTTGAACTGATAAAATTGCAGAACTGTCGTATTTTGCGATAAACAGCGTTCTTGTTAATCTTAATTATACTGAAACACATTTAAGCACAGCATTATTAATATACGAGAGGATAATAAATGTAAATCTAGCATATTCCGAACACCCTTGGCGGTTTTGTTGTTGTTGTTTGGTTTTTAATCTTCAAAAAAAAAAAGTCAAAAGGGCCATTATTTCAGCCACTTGAAGATAATGTAAACTAGAGATACTTAACGCTGGCCACGCCGAAGTATTACGCCGTTACATATCATCGAGATATTGAGCATGTGAACGAAATGTTTCTTTAGGAGGTTGGGGCTGGGTGGTATGTGGTGCGTGTTTCCTGACTCACGTGATCGGGGATGGGATATTCTATTCGTTTTGTGAATTGTGTTCATCGCATTGTTGGGCTACAACGGGGATCCGTGCCTGAGGCGATACGTACCGCTCTTATCAGGTAAGCTTGTATCTCTTAATCCAAAACATTAAAGTGTGTGTGTGTGTGTGTGTGTGTGTGTGTGTGTGTGTGTGTGACTTCATCTCATACAGTTGACACGGAGAAACTGAGGTTGTAAAAAAGCCTTACAAAATCGTGATATCGGTGTCAGTTTTAACAATCATACTTTCAAGAAAAACATTGATTTTTTTCGCATGAAATTTACACATATTATATATCGTATTCTCTATAAATTTCTTATGTATTTTTGAAACAAATGTTGCTACATCAAATACAGTTGGCGCGCAGATACTGGGGTTCAACATCTTAAAACTCGTTTTTTAGGGGGTTAGGAGCTTTGGTTGAAACTCTATTCATTCACATAATGCAAATTTCTGCATGATATTTGCACACATTTTAGGTTATTTTTACTGTATATGATAAAAATATTTACGCATCAGCATAGAAAAGTCCTATAATGTTGTCGTATATAAGATTAGAACCTGATGAGATGTTGCCCGCTCAGTATTATGTGTGCTTCATGAGTCTTAGATGAGACGGGATCCAGTCTGAGTCACATGATATCGAAGTCCGCCATTTTATCGGCCATTTTAGCTATTTTGATGAAGTACAGTTTTTCTGTTAAATTTACAGCGAATCAGTGGCAAATAAGCAGGCTACGTGTTGTCCCGATAAAAAAATCCTCGAATTTCTTGCTTCATTTCCATGATTTCAAGAAAAAAGGAACTTAAGAAAGTTTTGACTTGGAGAAAAATGTTCAATCACCAGTACAGTTTGTCCTTTTCGTACTCCAAGGTTATCCCTTCCATATGCAAATACCATTCAACATTTGTGACATTTTATATAACCATAGAAATGTTTCCCTCTTGTGAAACTAATTAATATATTCTGTTAGCTCCAGACACTATGGATCATACATCGAACGACTGACTGATGTATACTATTGACAAAAATAACATTACTACTTCATCTTTTGCTATTATCTCACCATTTACATCCCTCCCTCTACATTTTCCCTAGTATTTCTTCTCTCTATTTAGTCGAATGTCACGTTTCGTTACTGCCTAACACACTCACTGAATTACGTTTGTTTGTGTATTTTTTTTTTTTTTTTTTTTTTGCAAATCTCCATGCTGTAAACCTTGTATACCTGGATGAAAATAAAGAAATGTTCTGTCCTGTTCTAATAGAAAAAATGTTTAATAATGAAGGACAACAGCACAGATTGACAGCAGAACAACAATTAGAGCTTAGAGCTTGCAAATGCTGAAAAAAGCTTTCACTTCATACTTCATAGTTTAGAAATGCCCTGGAAGGAACTTTTGGTAGGCTAAAGCTTGTATCATAGCATTATGATCATTATTTTACAGAACCATGTTGAATTAAAAAAAAAAGTAAACAACACACACCAACCGCATGCACATCTCAACTTTAAGAGAAATACCATTCGAACCGTTTGCTAGCTTTTTTTTAAAAAGCTAACCTTGTATACACATTAGTCACGGTTTGTGATTTCAATACCTGTCACCCCCTATTCAAAACAATAACAAAAAGATGTTATTGTTAGAAAGACCGTGCACGAGTTATTTATTCCACGAGTGAGTGGATTTTCTTTTCGGGAGATTTTGATAACAAGTTCAGTGAGAAGAAATGGAATTAAAAGGTTGAACGCGCTATTTGATTGGTTTAAAGTCGAGCACTTGTTTAGGCATATAAATTACTTAAAAGGTCAATCTGACGTGACCCCTAATGCGATGCTGTCAGATCTTAATCACCGGAGCGCAAATTAGGATATGATTTTAATGAGATTGAGTATGAAGAGACCCTGAAACAACTCATCGTTTATTTTAGCTTTAACAGAACTCTATTATAAGTTGTAAATTTCACTATTTAGCATCCTCCGTTCAAGCAGAATTTGAAAATGTTATGTGTATAGATTATTTGATAAAAAAAGAGAATAATATCACGTGTCTTGGAATAATGTCATGCATGGCCACTTTTATCATTTTAGCTTGATAAGTTGGGTTCCCTTAACAAACAAAACAAAACTAATAAATTATCGCGATGGACAATATGTGAAAGAAATCCTTATTCACATCTTTATGTTTTAACCTCTTTATGAAAAAAAAAGGAAATTGATATCTAAGCGACATCAATGCAAATATCTATTCGATTGAGCATTTCTCGTTGAGTAACTTTTTTCTTTGCGCACGTTCTCAACGAAGCAACGATTGGACGATGCATGAGGAAACTAGTCATCCTTGACGATCACTGATAGGTGGAATAGAACGAGGCGAGAAGCGGTATGAAGCGAGAAGATCACACCGAGCCCATCAGTTCAAGTTGTGCCTTTGGAGAATAAAGAAGAGGAAGGTGTAAATGTAGAAAATCATTTTTCATTAATAACTTTATCAACATGATGACATTAGTCAAGCATAAAGCATATCCAAAACTTAAAGCAAAATCTCTTAATCTAATTAAAGAACACAAAGACACACAAATATAAATTTATCATTCAACCCAGCTTATTTACAAGTTAATACAGCCATTTATATTTTTCTAAATCTTACATGTGTTATATCAACAAGTTACAAATAGTACCACAGGCCATAAGTCGAATGTATGAAGTTGTTGAATGGTTAATGGTGTCATAAGATCCAAAATGGAGATCGTTGGTATTAGTAAATTCTACTTATGTTGCTATTGAAAGAATATTATATTCTGTTTACATGCAAAAAAAAAAAGAAAGAAATCTTTTAGCAGGACAACATTTTTGCTAACTTTAAATATATTATAGATGTAAACTGGTCATGTGTTTACCCAGCATAACGAAAAACAGACACAGATGATAGATAAATAATAATCTTAAAGTTGTATTTACTTGATATGTCTGTCTTGCAAAATATGAAATCATAATATATATTTAGAAATTACGTTTCTTCAACCAGTTTCAATGCAAATAATAAACAGCTAGAAGGTTACCGTGTGACACTTATTCAAAGGTAATATGATTTAAACATAAAACTTTAACTGGCCTTAACAATGCTGTTATACTAGGCGGATGTGACGTCATTTTAAGCTGCCACAAGCAGAATCTTTTGCATCGATTCGGAGGAAGTATATAACTGCTTTAAGTATTTTATTTCTTCCTCAATTTAATTGGACATAGCGCTTGCGATGCAAAAAATAAATACATAAATAAATAAATAAATAAAAAAATGTGCCCTACACATAGGCCATAATGATTCTTTTGTTAGATGTACAGTATTTCCTAACATTCGGGTAAACATTATTAGTGATGTTTTTTGTGATAATCAACACAATTTTCCGAAGAAATGAAATACTTAAGCAGTTTTCTCCTCCTAATCCAGTATATGTGGTATGGCCTCATTTACACGAAGAAAAACATGTTTTAACAAATACCCGGTCTTTTGGTGCATGACTGCTGGTATTAATGGGCAATCCATATTTTGCAGAAAGTCTGTTTTCTAAAGTCCGTGTTATTTCTTAGATATAATCAAAGATTGGATCTGAAATACAGGCAATACTAGATTTTAAATTAGATATTTGTTTAGATTTATAAATGGCTGCAAATTGAAACCACATTTCAATGTCAGTTGATATCATCTATCTACCTTTTTATCAGAAGTTGTGCTTATATTATATTTATTTCAGACATTGAAATAACAAGGGTAACATACCTTTGACCTTGAAGGATGACCTTGACCTATGCATGGAATAGAATGTATACAACACAAAGATGTAAAATATGTAAACAAAAAATCACAATTGCTAATCCTTTGAGTTTTTGCTAATCAACACAAAACTGTAAAATTTGAAGACATTTAAAAAAAAATGTTCTTTTTATCTGCCTAAAGATCATGACCAAAGTCAAACCTGCACATGTTCATATGATGACAAACCAGTATACAAAGTTAAAAAAAATGAAAAATGACAAAAAAATATCTATTATAAAACTGTTTCAAAGTTATGGCAAAATAAGGTCAAAGGTCAAGGTCGATAGATAAAATATTGAGATTTATCTGAAAAACCATTGTCATGATGAATATGCATACCAAATACAAAAGATGTATGTCAAAAAGTAAAAAGTCATGGCCAACATTAAAGTTTTTGGTTAAACATTTCAAAAAAAAAGGTTAAAGGTCAAGGTCAAAATATGAAATATTGAGGTATATCTGAATAGCCCTTGTAAAGATGAATATGCATATCAAAAATAAAAGTTGTATGTCAAATAGTTAAGAATTTATGGCCAACGTTAAAGTTTTTTTGTTTAACATTTCAAAAAATAGGTCAAAGATCAAATGTCAAAAGTCCAAAAGTGTAACATTGGTGGAACGGTCTTGCCAAAAGGAATTTACATGTGAAATATCAGTGCCCTATTGGTAACGGTTCTGAAATGACAGGCATTTTGAAGTTTTCAAAAGTTACAGCAAAAATACAATTTTAATATTTTCATGAGTGCTACATTACCATAAATAAATCCTGTAGGCTTTAAAATGCAAAAAAGTAGTGATGTCAAATCAATATCAGTCAGGATGTTAGATATGGATTTATCTCAGTAATACAAGGAAAAAAAATAATCATTTAGCATTAAAGAAAATTGTACACTTTTTGAATTTACTTGAATATAAAATCATATTTTGTTCATTCATAAATGGCCAAAGGCAAGACGATAGTTGCCTCAAATAAATAAATAAATAACTAAATAAAAACATGATGATAATGAAGAATAAATTTCAAATATTTTAAGCAATTCCTCAAGTTATAATAAATTCCCTTAGCGAAATGAAATGATAAAAAAGGCATTGAAACTCCATTCAAACAAACTTG
The DNA here is from genome assembly GCA_021229015.1 of Solen grandis. Taxonomy (NCBI): domain Eukaryota; kingdom Metazoa; phylum Mollusca; class Bivalvia; order Adapedonta; family Solenidae; genus Solen; species Solen grandis. Next base: position 14,002,569 of record CM037795.1, read on the forward strand.
AACACCATTTTATTCAGATAAATCATTGAAATACCTTTTTTGGGGGGCCGATTTTAATGTTTTTTTCTTCATTAAAACACCATTTTAAAGAAAAAATGAAAAACAATTATTGGAATCAATGGTTCAGTAACTGTTTTTCATTGAAACATCTTTTTTTTCATTGCAGAATAAACTTACTTCTTTTACTAACATTTTGATCCATTGTTTTCCATTTAAACACCATTTTTCTTTTATAACAGAATACTCTTAGTGTATTAACATCAATGTTTACCATTGTTTTTCATTATTTAAGATTGTTTTACCATTGCTTGATATACTTGTTTTTTTCCTCAACATTTTGATTCATCGTTTTCCATCGAAAAAACATACTTTACCATTTCTGGATAAACTTAGCCAACTTGCATCAACTGGCTTATACTTTTATTGACTGTTACAACATTTAATTTTTATACCGGTTAAAATGTACATGTAAGTGCTCTACGACAGAAGAAAAAAAAAGAAAAAAAAGAATGTGGTTGCTGGCATGGTATATTGCATTACTACTTCATAATCCTTACTTTACTGATCAGGAAAATCACAAACGTCGTACATCTGATACTGATCGATACTGTGAAGTTTGATCCAATGCAAGCCAGGAGTTTTTGAGATGAAGAGCAGACAAGATTTTGTCAAAAATTAAAAGGCCATTATTCTGTAATAATTAATTCGTCCGACCTAAATGTGCCCAAGATTTTGCACAACAATACTTGATATTGATCAATCAAATTTATTAATCAAATATTATAACACAATCACAAACATTCATATATTATTATGTGTTACAAAATAGGATTATATCGAAGCTTATTGAATATTAGTGTAGAGATGCCAGATATGACAAACTCTTGATCGGAGTTCATATATTTATTGGATTTTATATATTGAAACCTGGAAGAAATAAGACAGTATCTTAGAGTAAACTCCACAATATTAGGATCAATATAAATATGCAAAGGATATTTCAGAATAAATTTCATCATCATTATTATTTTTAAAATACATTTCTATTGATTTTAAATAATACTGAACAAAAATATATTATTAAGTTGAAAGAGAAAGGTAAATCAACACTCACCAGACGCATTCTAGCAGACAGCATTAATACATACTAAGGTTCAAACCAAGAACCAAGAGTTGACTGTAAGAGTCCTCGTGAGAGAGAGATGGAAGTCTGTGTATTGTGAAGATGGGAGTGTAAGTATATATAGGGATGGGGGTACTCACTCACTCGCAGTTAATAAAAACATCTGTGAGCAGAATATGTCAACTGGGTATTGACATGCAGAAAATACCAATTTCACAATATTCCTGCCTGTCACCCAGTGACCATTCCTAACCTGACAGGCGTCATGCCACATGGCACTAAGCACTGGCCAGCTGAATGCTCAAGCATATCATGACTACTAAATAAACATTATTATACTTATTTTACTGCAGTACAACAAGTAATTTAGCATAATTCTAATACATACTTTACTTTAAGTATTAAAAATGCTGAAATGAATATATACAGAAAAACAAAAAACTATAATAAAAGAGACAATTTTCTCCGTTTAGCAGCTTACTACAACTGCAATGATAACTGAATATCAATATATCACACATTTTGTGCATCAGATGATAAATTACTTAAATGATCTATCAACACAATTCCTGGCTCTGGTGTTTCTACAAACACACAGAAAGCAAGTTTTATATATAAGGTTGTTAAATAATATTACAACAGAAACTTTCTGCAACAAAACATCTCGTGCACCACCCATTGTGCATGAAAACATCCAAAATCATGTCTATCTGAAATATTATAATACAATACATATGGTAAAATAACAGGCATACATAAAGTAAGAACATCAATGTCACGCTGCACCAAATTTTATAATTTGATCAGATTAGATCAAAGCAGCTTTCATGTCAATAATTAAAAACGTGATAAAACAATCAAACATATAATATTTTATCTTGAATAATCTGGGAATTTGCCCATTCTCCATATCTGTCTGGAGGACGGACGTTTCGCCTAGGCCTAGGAGTAGGTACAGGGGGCGTCACATGTCTGGTTGACCTAAAACTATCAGTATTTGGAATAGGGGTCTCCGTGACAGATTGGGTACGTGGGATTTGGGGTGTCACAGGTTTGGGAGAGAAACGAGGAGCGGGCTGAGGAACAGGGGTACGGGAGGCTGAAATAGGAGTAGAGGTATTAGGAGCTTGGCTCTGATGAACAAGTCTCCGTTGCAGGATAAGATATACTCCCGATGAGCTGGACTCTGAAGAACATGTGTCGCCATCATAACCCTGATTAGGAAAAGAGTTTGACCTAGTTCTGGGTTTTCGACCTGTTTTTTGATGGAGGTGTGTCCTCGCGCTCTGGGACAGAAACAAAGGGTAGGAGTAAATTCCTGTGTAAGGTTCTTACCGGTCTCTTTCTAGACTCAAGCTGGACTTTATATACAGGATGTCCTGCATAAGGACAAATTGTGTTCGACACCGACCAAGGCCGAATCAAAAGCGAAAGTACAATGATGTGTACAAATTGTTGCAGATCGATTACCTCGCGTAAATTAAAACACTACAAATACAAACACAAACGCCTTTGGTGAAATCTTGAAGACATTACGCATCATGTCTAAAAATAACCCACGAGACACTTTTTTCAAGAAATATAACAAATTAAAAAACCATCAAGCAAAATACTAAAGCCGAACCCCTAAATAAATTGTTAACACAACAAAATACAACAATCATTAGAAATATTATTAAGATGGTTCAGATATAAACAGATTTTTGAACCCACAAATTACCAAACAGATACAAATGGCTGCCGCTGAAAACCGGAAAGGGCAGATTACGGTGTAGCGTGAGAAAAGCACGCCTGAATAATTACTAGACCAGAGGGGGGGAACAGAGGTATAACAACGACAGATCACCACTTCAATAAAGGGATTTATGTCGATAAACGACAAATCCCATTATTTTAGAATATAAATAATTGTTTTGCTATTAAAGTTGTTCAGTTTGAATGTTGAGTGTTCATTTTAAATGCTAGCTTCAAATAGTTATATCACCAACAATACTTAGCGCTAAGGAAATTCTTAAACTAGGTAGAAACACAATTTTCACCTGCTGTAAGCAAAGGTGACACATAGGGATCACTTTTCTGTCGACTGTCCGTCCATTCGTCCATCTGTCCGGTGACACACCTGTTCCATAGAACGCTCTTGTGGAATAGTCTAATACATTATTATCAGACATGAATTGTTGCATTAAATGCGAAAAATATTTAAGGAATTAAATATCTGGGCATTTCTTTTAGGGAAACAAGAATATTGAAATTTGCCCTTATGTATTTATTACTTAGTACAAAGTAATTTTGTTGGAATTTGAGCAAGATGGGTTTCAGTATCAACAGAGATCACAAACTGTTTCTCTGTAGCTATCAAAGATACTGCTTGGGAACTTTGAACACTTTTTCACCAGTGTAAGTTGATTCTTGAGCTGCAAGAACCACAACTAAGTCTTTTTTTCTATAATTATGGCCCTTTTTACACTTATTTATCAGATTTGCTGGCTTATATTTGTATTAAGGTAATTTTTTTTGTTTACTTTCAAAGCTTTTGCTTGGAAACTTGGAACACTTTTTCAACATCCTAAGGTTTCTCTGAGCTTCAAGAATCATAACTCTGTCTTGCATTTCCTAGAATTTTGGCACTTTTTACACTTAGAAAATATCACCTGTTAGATTAAAATCCATTTTTTGGTCACCTGCTGTAAAGCAGAGTTGACATTTATAGATAACATTGTTTGGCAGGCTTTTTCCACTAGCTTTTGTAAAAACTTGTCACAAGTCTTCTTTGGATCACTTGTATCATTAAACAAGTTTTTCTAATTTATGATACATTGGGTTATCACATAATTGCTTATTTAAAACATTCTATTTAAATTGTAGGAGTGAGAAATGCCATCAGGATTATGTAGTAGTCAACCTTACAGATGATGTAGTGGTAGAAATGCCAGCTGGTAAAATATCTGGAGTATGTTTGGTAAGACTGAATTCAAAGATTTTACAATGCTTTTTAAAGCATGTGTGTGTGTGCTTTATATAAAAAAAGAAACAAAACCTGAAACAACGCTTATATTTTGTGTCATGACAGCTGCTTTAATTATGAATGCCTATATTTTGTGCAGTATCTTTAAAAAAGGCACACTTTTTATTTAAAATATAGGAAGCTTTAGGTCAGTATTAAGTCAATGCAAAAATGAAAATTAGGCAATGAAAATACTTCCCAAGGACTTCGGTGGTTATTTTATTTACCCTTTCCCACAAACAGATATGACCACTACCAGTAAATGGGGAAAGATATGTTATGATTCTTTTTTTTTCCCCCTTTTTTTTTTTGATTCTCTTGGCTTGTACACGGATGTCATTATGAAGATGAGCTTGTAACTGTAGACCTTTATTAGATTTATTGAACAATTAGTTTGTCTGTCATGTTTGAAATTACTGTTTTGCAGAGAAGAAAAGAATTGTCTATGCAAGCTTGCCAGCCAGACCCTAACCTTAGATGCACAGAAAATGCAAAGAAAAAATTGCAGAGAAACCAGGTAATAAGTTGTGCTATCGTAGGCCTATATTATCATTAGGAATAGAAGAGAGATTCTCAAAGAATTATCCCAATATTTATGATTATCCCTGGCAAAAAGATTTTAGTACCATACACCATTTAATATTTGTCCAGCCAGACAATACTGATATATTTAGGCTCACATTTCTATATATGTTTTTATGGACGTTTGTACTTCATGTGTCAGAAATTAATAATTATGGTGACATCTTTCTCCGAATTCATGTTTCTTTAGTAGAGATGGCTGTCTTGCCCAGAATGTTATGTAGTGTGTTCAAGAGATGATTTTCTGCTGGACCATGTTATCAAACGCCACCGGAAACTACATGTACAAGAAACAGCATCTGCTTCTCAAAAATCAAGAATTATTCAACCTACAGGATTAGTAGTATGTTCAAAAGCTTTATTTTCCCTTTAAAGAATACCATAGGTATTTATGTTAAGTCATAAAATACTTACTCATATTCATCAGCTGAGCATGCAATATCCATTAGATAGCTGTAAATATATGAACATTTATTGACCCAGTGCTTAGAACATGATAAATCATAAAGTTTACAAAATTGAATAATCATCCCCACACTCCCCCTCCCCAACCCTCATAGGGGTGTGACATTTTTTTTTACCCTGTCTGTCTGTTCATCTGTGCTTACTAATAGAAACATGTGGAAAAAGTCTATGGCAACATTAGATAACTGAATTTTCTTACACTGCTATACATTCTATAAGGTCTTACTCTTGACTGGCACATTAGGGATGTTTGGCAAATTAAGTACCAGTTAGTCTGTACATCATTCCATCTTTAACACTTGGTTTTAATTCAATAGCTGAAGTTCTATTTGACCCACAAATAGGCCTTATTTAGTAAAGGGACCCTGTTGTTTTGCCACTGGGTTCTAGGTCTCTGTGACCTTCAGTGTGAAAACTGTTTCCGCCTAATAGATAAAGTTATAATGACCCACATCCTTCAAAGTTTGAGATGATTTCTGTTACTGTGAAGAAGAGTTCTATAGTGTTTTAGTCAGAATGTCAAAGGTCAAGGTTAACTTGTCCTTCTGCGTGAAAAATGTTTTCATCTGCTTAATAATTTTAGTTCCATTTCACCTACAGCCGTCAAGTTTCATCAGATGATAGTGCCTGTTGAGAAGAACGTTCATTAGTTTAAGGTTCAGCTCTCAAAATTCATAGCACAATAGCTCTTATTGCGTAATAATTTACATATTTTAACAGAGAATATATGTCAGCTACTTTTTCTCATAATAGTGCCCATTTCATTCTTAAGGTATTGTGGTTCGTGGGAAGATAAATGTTATTCCACAAAAACCTTAAAGTTTTTACTATTGCTTTCTGTAGACCAAGTATGCAACGTCTGATGCCACTTTCAACCACAGCAGCCCTGGAGGAAAAGTGATCTATCCATCACACTGTCAGGGTATGTCTACTCTTCTTATATACCCATCCAAAATAGGGGGTTTGGGGAAGTGATGCATTATTTGAAACCTTGTTGCAGGCATTCGAACATACACCAGTTCCATTAGACCCATTGTAATCAAATTTCTTATTTTTTCTTATTTTTATTTTTATTTTTTTTTCACCATGCTTTAAAGGTACCCTTTCATCTTGGTTTCGGTCTGATGATTTTTCCATCAGATAGGCCCCTTTAAATACTTAGATTTCTTAAAGAATCTGGTTTCCTGAAAATAACTTTAGTTCTCTTTGACCTTTAGTAATTAAATTTCATTTATACCGTTGTCATTATACAAAAACTGAATTTTTCATATATTCCATGTTTATGCTTATGTCTCCCTTTAAATTTATATGTTGATATTGTTTTTTGTCGGAGTTGTCTGTCTGTCCGTCCGTCCGTCTGTCCATCTGTCTGTCACACTTTTTGTCCAGAGCATAACTCAGATATTATCAAAGCTATTAACCAGAAATTCACAGGTGATTACATCTCATAGAAGAGAAGTGCAGTGCACAAGAATTGTAACTCTGTGCATCATATTTCTGGAGTTATTGCCCTTTGTTAATTTCATACTAATTTTTTGTCAAGAGCATTTCTCGCACACTATAAGACATATATCCTTGAAACTTCATAAATGGATAGATCACATGGAGAAGTGCAGGGCACAAGAACCGTAACTATGCACATAATATTTTATAAGTTACTGCCCTTTGTTCAGTTTCATAGTTTTTTGGTATTTTCTTCCCTTTTTGGGAAGCATTACTCATGCACTATGAGACATATAACATTGAAACTTCATGGGCGAATGGACCTAGGAAGTCTCACACACAAGGTCAATAACTCTGTGCGGAGTTTTATCAATAGTCAGCCCTTTAACTTTAACTATTTGCATATATCACTGTGTGCCTTCGTGTATATGTGTGTGTGAGGGGAAGAGTGTGGGGGGAGACATCATTTTTCTATGAAAACAAATCTCTAGTTTACCATGCTAGGAGGTACTTTATTTTTGGGCTTTGCTGGAATCTTATTTAAAATTCTGAGATAATGGCACTAAACTCAGAATATTCTTACTACATGTACTTGTGTGTTAGTTAAACATAGATTTATTTGTTGGATTTTCAGGTATTAAAAAGGATGTCAACACCTCAGAAATAGAAATTGTCTTATCCAATGATGTGGAACTGGATCCAGGCTCGGTAATGCATGTTAAATATTTAATTGTACATTAGGAATTATATACATAAAGCATGAAGCCAGTAATGATAAAACAGTAATTTAAGAACTTTGTAATCAGAATTAGGTTCATATGGATTAATTTTGAAATTGAAGAAGAATGTGTTTGATTTTAGTCATTTACATTAATTTAGCAATTTGGAATGACTATGTGTACTATTAAGAAAATATTTATAACTGTTAACACACTCGATGAAATCCTTTAAATTTATTTTCTCATGAGTTCTTTGAAATGACTAATTGAATGTGACCAAAACCCTATACCAGCACAGCATTTTGTAAAGAATTAATTTCATTGGCACCTTAATGTTCAGAACTGTGTACCTTTTTATCATTTTTATCATCTAGACTGTTGACTGCAAATGGAAAAATTGTAGAGAGAAATTTTCAACAATTGGAGAATGTGATGCCCATGTCATTTCACATGTTGGAAAGGACCATTGCTGCAGATGGGAAGGTTGCCAAGGCTTCACGGCTGAGAGTTTGAACGTTTTGGAAATTCATGTTGTTCGTCATGTCTATGATGTAAGTATTTCCATACTTGTGTTTTTTTAACAAGCATAAACAGTTGTTGATACAATTTGGTGGAGCTGATGTATTTAATTGGTTATGTTTCATGCATTTTGACTTGAAAATTTTGTTTGTTGTAAAACCCATCAAAAAACTGTTGGGAGGTAAATTTATTTATTAATTTTGTTTTTGTTTCTTTAATTATTAAGCGATTTTTTTTGTACTACTGTACAAAATTTCACAAGAGATATAATTATATACATGTATTTATTAACCTTTATGTTGCAGAATGAGGATTTGTTTCCATCATTGGATGACTGGGTCGCCATACAACCAGATGGCAAGTTTAGTAAGAAAACTATCTTGCACAGTTGTCCCAAACATTTTGTAAGTTTTGTTACTTATATATCTATGTCATTTCACTTCATGGAAGTATTTTATTGTTGAATACAGTTTAGTAATACAGAGTTTTTCTTACAGATAGGTACTGGTTGTAATGATCCGACTTATTTTCAATCGGCTCATGACACAGGCCTATTCTCTATATCTTTTTCAGAGGTCCAAGCTCAAGCTGTTGTTTTTTATGAAGATTTCAAGGTAACTCCACAGCATTATAGTGCAGAAGACCACGGGAAGATTTTAGAATTTGTTTATATACACTATCCAACCCAATTTGAGGAAGATAAAAAGAATTTTTAGCTAAACGTAGGTCACTTGGGGAAGACTGGTCAACTTATGTAGGTCAGGGTAGTTCAGATGAACTGATTGCCTCCACTTTTACTAAATCTTATGTATCAAGCATCCCTAGACATTTCTATTCTGTATCATGTAAGAGAAAGTATGATTTAGTACAAACCTCTTGGCCAGAACTGTCCAGTACTTACTTTTCAGGAACTCATTTGAGGCAAAACAAGTTATCAAAAAAAAAAAAAACTTCAACTACACAAACCTCAAATTTAGAAGAAAGTCATATTTCATGGTTTAATGTCCTGTTGTCAAATCTCTCCACTTGTCATAAGGCTATTTCTACTCACCGTGATATACTGAATAAAATGAAAGAGATTGGCTTAACAGAATCAACAAATCAGAAAATTTTCACCATTGAACAGGAAACTGTAAAGCTAGCTGCAACAGATAAATGTACTGCTGGAACATTTCTATGCTTTGTATTCAAATGTTATATTAATGAAGAAGAATGTTTTACACCAGTCTGGTTGCTTTATTTATTTCATGGATCAGAAACTTTTGAATATTCTTAGGGAAAAGTACCATTTCAGTAACAACACCTGTTTTGACCCAATACTTAGAAGTTAGTAATCTTTTGTTTTTCTGATGCAAAAAATATTTAGTTGATTTCAGGTTACACAGGACTGAGTTAATTGGAATTACATCTAGAGATATATTTGAGAAGGAGCTCCCAAATGTTGAACAATCTATGAAACTTAACTGCTTATCCGCTAATATCAAGAAAGAACAGAGTAAACATTTGTTTAAACATCCTGGAAGGTATGAAGCCAATTTCCTGCAAAGTCATTATCAAACATTGTCGCTTAGAAATCACATACTGGTATTGTATTTAGAAAAGGGCTTACAAAAACTGTACTCATTTCTTGTTAGTTATTCTCAGGTCTTATCGATCCTGCATGTCAGAATTTAGAACCTACTGTACCAAAACAAGGGTAATGTGCCAAGAGCCAAGAAAAGGAAGACAAATACATATGCGAAGAGTGTTTCAGTTGATAAGTCATTTTTAGAGAAAAGGTTAAAACAACAAGCGTCCAACGTCACATCAAGCACAGATATTGATCCAGTTCCACTTTTTAACACATTTTGCTTTCAGCTTTTACAGCATGACAAGTTATCTATTCTGTCTGTTGATTAATTGGGGGATGTTGTCTGTACCATGAATGATTATAGCGCAACTGATGGTTCATTCCGTGAAACAAAATTTGTCTATACATCAAAATTAATTCAGGAGACTGGAAATTATTTTTATTGCAGTTGCAGTACATACTCTACTCTACTTGAGGTTCGCCACAGCCAGAGTAACAATGAATTTGTTGTTTTAGATTCTGTAGGAGGGAATTGTGTTACATACATGCACTGTAAATTTTTAAGTCAGTATATTCTTCCAAAATTTAGAATCGTACAGTGCATATGGTGAATCAAAAATCAGTAAGTTTGTAAATAATGCTCTGCAAGATAAAGGGGAGAGACAACCAACGTTTGTACATTTAACATTCAATCAGAGAATTGGGAAACATATTGTGTCTTGTATGAATGGTCAGTGTCTATCTAAAAATGGTCATAAAAGAAATATAGAAACTTTTGAACATACAACTGCTTGCCGAATCTGTCTGTTCTTAGAAATAATTTAGAACATTGGCAAGATTTGAAACACAAAGAGCCCTTTGAGCTAGATGAAGCTGAAGGAACTTGGCTGAACGGACCTGAAAATAACTTCATCTCTTTAGACATCCCATCCGACATCCCATCAATTCCCTCAGAGGCAAAAAATAATTTTGATGAACAAACAGGTCTTTGGCATTTCAAGTGTAAAAGTTCTCATAAACCAAGTTTGAAAGGAAGTGAATATCTTAAATTAAATTTGCAAATAAGAGACCTGTGGAATGATAATAATTTAAAAAAGGACAAAGATGGTTATTTAATTGGTCCTAATCTATTTTCAGATATGCCTGATAACACCTGTGGCTGTGGTGCTGGTTGGCTGAAATGTGAAAATGATGAGAGTAGGGGTAGCATTTAGGCATGCAGCGTTTGAGGAAATTGAGAATGTTGATTCAGAGGCTCCTGAGCATCAAACTCTACATCGTAGAATGAGTAGATGTTTTCTTAAAAACTGTCCTGAAATTACAATTCCTCAGATGATGAAAAATAGGGAGATGCTAGACTATTTGGCTAGAGAAAGTTTAGGAGAGCTAAAATCACAAGAAATTTTAACACCCGAAGATTGTCTAAGTGGAATATTATTACTAAAGCAAGCCTTGCCTAGAGAATTTCTACTTTCATTTAACAAATTCTATCCATTTGATACATTCTCAAGACTGCACGAAAATGAACAATTTGCCTATGCTTTTGTTGTGAAGATGTTAGCAACAACTGCCTCAGTAACTAGCCTTTTGCACCCCAAGTACTGTCCTGAAGTGCAACACCTGCTCGAACCAAACATTGATGACATAACTTTTAATCATATTATGAGCAATATGAGATGTTATGCCCCTGAACTTAGAGATTTAATTGCTGCTTCTTGAAAGGCAAATGATTCAGATGATGGTAAACTTGAAGATTATGTAAGCTAATTTTTAAGATTTTTAATTAATGAATCTCGTGATTTGCAAGTAAATGAACCAGAAGCAGCAGTGCTACAGCTTGGATCATACAATCCAGCCAAATATGGTAGAGCCTATTATTTCAACAAATTTGGGTTAAAATTAAGAAATGTGAGAAAGTTTTCAGTAGAAAGAAATAAGTCCTCAACAGTGAATAACGATCATGATGATGCAGCACAAGACTTTGAAAAGTGTCAGAAACAGTTCTCAAAAGTTCACACTTCAGCTCGTGGGACAACAAGTCTATTCCTTTGGTTCTGTGCCGATCATGGTCACTGTTATGGTTTTCACATGACATATGCTGTGGGCAGAAAAGACCCTTCTGCCTCTCTTTATTCATACTTGGAATATCCACCTACAGATATTTTTTTATGATTTTGCATGTAACTTACATGAATATTGTTTAAATAGGGAAAGTGGTTATTACAAGAATGTAAGATTTTTTTCATGACATCTTTCATGGTTACTCACACAAGTGATCATGTGCTTTTATGTCAAGTCGATTGCAAGGTTTTGAATCTGTCAATTCAGAAATTTGTGAACAGTTTAACAGCTTCCTACAAAATATTAAGAAGTCGGCTAGGCAAATGACGCAAGAGCATTTCTGCTTTTATTTACAGTTCTTCTTGCATCAGTGGAACATTCGTAAGAAAGAGGTTTATGAGAGGAAAATAAGGGTGGCATTGACTGGGTTGGAATAGTCAACGCTGTGGTCATTATTTGGTTAAGGGCCTGTTTTAAACAGTAATTTAGTCATATACTGACGAGCAGTTACCAAACAGCTTTTCCTGGATTATGTATCGGTACTAGTCTAAGTGATAACTTCACATGGATCATTTGAAAAAGTAGTGGACAATAATTGGCGTAGGATCGTTCAAAATACAGATTAAAACATTACTATAGCTTAGTTCCCTGAGTTATAACAGTTGAACGGTTTTTCAAAAAAAAAAGTACCTTTGCTTATTGAGATAACTTGTAAATGTATTTGTTATAGAGACACCTTGTATTTGGAATATCCGCATTATAGTAGTCTGTTTCATCTTCTTTATATGCCTGTTATAGTCCACTTCATTGCAAAACTGTTTATTGGATGACCCATTTGTTTGGAAATCTCAGATTTAAACGTTCTACAGACTTTAATTCTTTCATCATCTGCCGTTCTACATTCTTCATTTCTTGAATTCCCGCCAGAAACGCTTTTCATTGTTATTATAAATGGGAGGTATTGTGTGATCAAAGTTTTCTTCTGAGAGTCAAAAAGAGTAAAACTCACATGGGTTGGTAGTGTTAGTACATGTATGAAGCATCACTTAATTTACATTAATTTTGGAACAAGTTCTCACAGCTTGGTTTAATCAATGTCGATTACTGGATCTATGTATCACTATGCACACAAAATTAGGGATTGAACAGACTGAACCAAAATATTACTCTAGACTGGATTCAAACCTGACCCGATATATTCACTTATGCTTTCGCCCTGCATATTTTGTATCTTGAGACATGAATGAAGGACTAGGTAGTCTCGTTATATGCACTAATTTTGTTTGCTCATCTGAGCATGTAAATGCTCATTGAGAAATCATGATTGCTCTGTGTCTGTTGTGGTCTGTAACAGATATGTTCATAAAGAAGAATTCTTGCCAACTTCTCTACAAATTGATGAAATTTTTTTGCCTTATTATTTTAACTTGTTAATGCAGACATAAGTTTCTTAATATTCATTGAAATGGAACTTTATAAACCCCCAAATGTTTGTTCATTTCTGGAATTATTCCTCTATCATTTATTTCAAATTCAGAAGTTATTTTGATTCAAGTGAGCATGGAAGGGCCATCCTGGCCCTCTTTGTTTTTTATCATTTCAGTGGAAGACTTCCAGTACCCATTTAAACGATGAATTGAGTGACCGAATTCGATGGAAATGAATAATTGCATAATTGTTATTTCTTTTAATATTATAAATAAAATTCTTTCATTTCTATAAAAAAAGTTTTGGTTGTTTTTCACTGGTCCAGGTGTTGAAAAAATATTATCGACATTTCTGCAATTTTAACTGCTTTGGCGTTGTCCGTCCGTCTATCGGGAGTCATAACTTGAAAACAGGAATTTTTAAATGAAAAGTTTTGCAATTAATTTAATTCACCATTATTCAATAATTTGGCAAAAGTTTGCCTTTCTCAAAGGAAAAAAAATGAATTCTTAGCAAGTGCTACATAACAGACGATTGAATAGTCGCCAACTTGTAATTAATATCAAAAATTGCAATTGATTGATAGAATTTTGGCGACTATTCAAACGTCTATTATGTAGGACTTGTTAAAAAATCATGCTTTCTTCTTGGGAAAGGCAAACTTTTGCCAAAATATTGAATAAGAGTGAATTTAATTGTTTATCTGAAAAATCAATACATTTATTATTTTGTTTTCTATTTTGGGGAAATGAATGTATTACCCACTCCTTTGAACACTATAATAAAGGTCTTTTGCATAATTATTTGAAAAATGTCAGTCTTGAGTCACGGCTTGGAAACAGTTTTTTTTTTTATTAAATTGCTTGAGGATATTAAAATGGGAAATTGCCATGTATGTAAACTAGATCTGGGAACACAATAGTTATATGACAATTTCCTTTATATTCATATGTCTGCTTGGAACTGGTTCAGTTCTAAACAACACCTATACGTTTACTACAATAAGGAAATGCATGTATCACTGACAATGGAACACCAAAGATGTGGCCCTCATCCACATAAATCGGTTTCATAAGCAGCATTTTGGTAGCTCAGCATATATAAGGTAGTTCCAGGACTAACTGGCGTAATGTCGGGATCATTTGACTTGGTGTGGTATCATGGCATGCCACATGTATTCTTTTTTGTGTGCGTTTTAAACAAAAGGTCGGATCTCGGTTATCCAAACATGCGTTATCCGAAGCCTACCCTTTATCTGAACCTAACTTTCGGTCCCGATTTTTTCCTTATATAAGATCATATGAAATAGAACCCTTTATGCGGGGTTTACCGATAAAGCAAACTTAAGATGGGTATAAATGTGGACCGATGTTTTTTTCAAGAATGGTTTCCACGACTAAAGCAGGTGATATCTAAGCTGAGCCACATAGTAGGGATGGACCCAGCAATGGTTGAATATCCAGATCAGCTTCAATGCCATTATATATTTTTTCACGTGGAATGAGATCGATGTAGAGAAACAGGAAATAAAATGGTTGACACATAAGGTAATTAATATAACAATAAAAGCATATTATTTAAAAACCTGTTTCATAATTAAAGAACATGAATTATCATTTACAGTTATTATCAATATTCGTTATAATAAAAACATATCTTCACTACATACCACTAAATACAAACGTTAAAGTATAACATTTGACCATTATGGTATTTTCAAACAGATACTTTATTCGGAATGAAACGTCAGTCGACTTCGGATAACCGAGATCCTGCATGATTTACAACCTGACTGCCCTCCCCTTCCTCATTTTCGTTTGATGGATTATGCATGCGACTAAAATACCATCTTCGTTTTTTACAATGTTAGATATGAATGCTGCTGTTTATTTCATATAAACCTTACAGTTTACCATTGGCATAATTAACCGTTAGCTCAGAACTGCATCTAACGCTAACTCAAAAAAGGGACCAATTTCCAAGTGATAATGAAAACAAAACTTCAGAACGAGAATGTAAAGGTGTATATGGATGTTTTCTTCTTGATACAACATCTTTCAGGTATAAATCCTTTATATATTTTATGAACTTTAATATCATTATAATACACATTTTAATAAGTTAAATTACTTTGATTACCGAGTGAAATTTCGTACCATACGACGATCGTAATTGGCTCAGAGGTTCTCTTCGGGTGGTTTCGGGACCTTTTTGCATTCCAACATGGCCATCGCCATACCCCGATAATTCATAAAAGTGTCTTTAACCGAGGCGTGGGTGTTATGTGACCACCCAGGTGTGCCAATACCATTGATTCGGGCAAGATAGCGCTTTATTTGGTGCGATAAGGCGGCCGTTTGACCAAGTTTAGGGCAGTTCAAAGAGCTGACCCGGGCGTCCATTGTGCAGATATATTGAAAATGTAAACACGACCTGCTTCTGGACCTATAACTTCCTTTAAATTGCACTGAGAATGTTCCAATGAGCAAGGAATCATCCTGAGATAATGCCCAAGGTTCAGGAAAAAAGAAATCTTGGCTCAGAGGTTCTCTTTGTGTGGTTTCGGGACCTTTTTGCATTCCAACATGGCCGCCGCCATACCACTATAGTTAATATAAAGTGTCTTTATCCGAGGCGTGGTTGGAATGTGACCACCCAGGTGTGCCAATACCATTAATTCGGGCAAGACAGCGCTTTATTTGGTGCGAAAGAGCGGCCGTTTGATCAAGTTTGGGGCAATTAAATGAGCTGAGCCGGGATTCCATTGTGCAGATATATTGAAAATTCAAACACGACCTGTTTCTGGACCTATAACTTGCTTAAAATTGCACTGAGAGTGTTGCAATGTGCAAGGAATCATCCTGAGATGATGCCCAAGGTTCAGGAAAAAGAGAAATCTTGGCTCAGAGGTTCTCTTTGGTCGGTTTCGGGACCTTTTTGCATTCCAACATGGCCATCGCCATACCCCTAAAGTTAATATAAAGTGTCTTTATCCGATGCGTGGGTGGTATTTGCCGCCCAGGTGTGCCGATACCATTAATTCGGGCAAGATAGCATTTTATTTGGTGCGAAAAAGCGACCGTTTGACCCAAGTTTGGGGCAATTAAATGAGCTGAGCCGGGCTTCCATTTTGCAGATATATTGAAAATGCAAACACGACCTGTTTCTGGACCTACAACTTGCTTAAAATTGCACTGAGAATGTTGCTATGTGCAAGGAATCATCCTGATATGATGCCCAAGGTTCCGGAAAAATGAAATCTTAGCTCAGAGGTTCTCTTTGGGTGGTTTCGGGACCTTTTTGCATTCCAACATGGCCGCCGCCATACCCCTATAGTTAATATCATGTGTCTTTTTCCGAGGCGTGGGTGGAATGTGACCACCCAGGTGTGCCGATAACATTAATTTGGACAAAATAGCGCTTTATTTGGTGCGAATAGTCGGCCGTTTGACCAAGTATGTGGCAGTTCAAAGAGCTGACCCGGGCGTCCATTGGTCAGATATATTGAAAATTGAAAACAAGACCTGTTTCTGGACCTATAACTTGCTTAAAATTGCATTGAGAGTGTTGCAATGTGCAAGAAATCATTCTCAGATGATGCCCAAGGTTCAGGAAAAAATAAATCTTGGCTCAGAGGTTCTCTATGGGTGATTTCGGGACCTTTTTTCATTCCAACATGGCCGCTGCCATACCCCTAAAGTTAATATTTACGTTAAGTCTGACCAAATTCAAACTCATAATTGCAGGTCTGCCTAGTAGGCATCGGTCAATGCCACGCACAACAAATATTTCTTCTACTGACTACATTGTTTCGCTTGATACAGTTTCTGTGAAGAAACCTAAGACATTCAGCTTCTTGTTTCCTGGGGCATATAGACTTTTATTAGATTTCTTTAATTTTGGCTTTCCTAAAGATAAGTGAATGCTTTCTGGAATGACCGTAACATCAGCACCAGTGTCTATCAGACTAACAATTGTCCCACCTTTAGTTTGGCTGTCCATGGAATGTCTCCTTAGTTGATTGTTCCCAGAAATTAACTTTCTGCAGCAAGTTCGTTTAATGTTTTGGTTTTGCAACAAACAACGAAATGAACTTTTTTTAGCGCTCTTCTTACACTTTTTCCCCATTGCTGGACACTTCCCTTGTGCATGTAATCTATTACATCGTGTGAAATTTCTTTGTACTTTAGGATTCGAACTGTTTCGATTTGTTGGTTCTCCGTGTCGTTTCGAAATGTGTTTTGGCCTGGCTCCTCGCTGGACTTCATCCGTCGAATGTTGTTCTGTCTCGAGTTGTATTTTGACCTCACTTTTTACGATTTCACTCTGTCTGGCCATTTGAATGACTTTTTCAGGTGTGAGCTCAGACTCTAACTCCCTTTTCTCTGATTAATTACTATTTGAAATTCCAATCACAATTTTGTCCCTAATTGGCTCTTTTTTTAGTGTTTTCCGGAAATGCGCAATTGTGGGAAAGTTCGTATAGTGATCTTGATCTTATGAATGATTCGACTGTCTCCCCTTGGCGTTGTCGTCTTGAATGGAACTTAGCTCTTTCATGTCGACAAGATCAAACCTAAAACCACGGACACACAGTGTGGTGATAGTGATGTAGACGATGACGAGGATGACGCTGAGGAACCACAGCTGATCAACTCCCACCAGGATGCCCTGAAGTGGTTAGGTCTGCTGAAAGTGTTCTGTATGACCAAGGACCTGGGATCGTTATCAGGAGATCTAGGGGAAAAAATCCAGAAGGAGATGGAGAAACAAGCCGTGATGGTCAAGAGTGCTAGCAAGCAGTCTACTCTTGACATGTTCTTTTCTAAGTGAAGATAACTTTAGGATATGAAAGAGTTTTTAGTAAAAAGTATGTTGTTGCTTGTTTTATAAAATACTAAGATGTATGAAATGATTCAGTGAAAAAAATGAAAGTAAAATAATATTGAATGTAAGCATGATTCTACACATGACATGCACTATTCAAAGTGATGGAACTCTTAAAATATGAAAGGATTTGCACTGTTATGTTTGTTTGATATTTGTTACTTGTTTGTATATTTATAGAAAGATAATATGCATGAAATAGTTCAGTGAAAAAAAGATAAATGTAAAATATTATTGAAAGAAGGTGCAGTTGTTTCTCTTTTTTTTAAAGAAAAGGTTATGATGGTATTCTCCTCTCTCTCTCTCTCTCTCTCTCTCTCTCTCTTTTCATACAGATACCTGTGTGTGTGGGGGGGGGGGGGGTGCCCAAACACCAAAACTCAATAATAAGACAAACTCAATATTAAGACCACTTTCAGGCGGACCCAATGGTGGTCTTATTATCGAGGTTTTACTGTATAACGTTCTTTTTGGGATTGAAGTGGGCATCAAATTTTTTCAGGACTTTTTCGAATTTCTTTCTGTCCTCGGCCGAAAGTCCGAAAGATTTTATCAAATTGTCAGCATCTTTGCCCATGTTATAAATTAATGTTGCCACCTGAATATTATCATTATTGTGTAATTTAGATGCGGTTCTGTAAAATATAAATCTTTCCTTCCATTCATCCCATTTGTTGGGCTGTGTGAAGTCGAACACCTCTGGTGGTGGTAACTTTGCCATTGTGCTGTATATATCTGCCCAGTGTCCAAAAATCAAAGCTGTATACAATTGAATGTATTCACGCCTTTAAAACAATTAAATGTTTAAATCCAACATTTTTGTATACAATTTAATGTAAGTCCATTTTGTTTTTGCTTCTGACACCATGTTGTATCAAGATAACCAAACACCTTCACGGTTATATTGTTTTATTGTACATAACACAAGCATACTCTAGCGTAAGTAAATAGAGACTAACTGGTCTACAACAATGGTACATGCATTTATAACAGTGTGGATTTCTATACAAATTGGATTAGGATTAAGGATCTGGACGAAAGGTAAGTGTTTTTTTTACTACCATCTTGAGTTTCTTTCTCCTGTTTCCCTTTTATTCTACATATTTAGGGTTTATTCCGTCTCGGTGAGAAAAATCTAGGAAGTTCTCGGATGTTTTTTTCTGGTGAAAAAACAGCGTTCCGCCAGTTGTAAATAGGAATAAGGGTTGTTCTCGATAAGAAACTTGTATCTGAGTAGGTTTCTGTGATTCCGCACACGATTCACCATAAATTTGATGCAAAATAAAGCCTTTTTTTTATGCCAAACTCCGTTTTTTCCCTCGTGATCTTGAGTGACCTTGGGGTTTTGTTGACGATTTTGAAATGTTTTGAGCAGCGTTTGCGGAGATTTGAAGCAGATTTAAATCGCTGTACCCTTCTTTCACTGAAAGTTTGTGTCCTTTAATAACTTGGATTGTTTACATTTCGGACCGTTGTTTTTTAATGTTTTCAGACACTTTTCAAGCATATGTGACAGTGTATATTTTAAGAATTGAAATTGTTTTGACAGAATGATTTGAATGCTAACAATTTTATGCTTTACTCCTAATAATTTTTAATTTTTTCTTGTATCTAGAATGTTAGTAATGTTTCAGAAAAAAAACTTTGAATCATGAAACACCGTGTCCGACTTAAATTTAAATTTAAATGATCGATGGGTTGTTATTGCATCTTTTCTCAAGTAAAGACCGTTTCAAATCCCGTTTATTTAACTGTCAAGAGATGTGCCCTTCTGCAAAATATTTCTGTCACTTCTGACACTTCTGCTCATTTTAGTTTCAGTGCCGGATTTGTAAAGAAGAAAAATACAGTGGTACTGTGGCGAGCTGGATGTGACCTGGATGGAATGTGAAAAATATTGGACTTAGTAATTTTCCTCATTTTCAGATTTGTAGGCGGGCTATTAAAAACACGTCTGATCAGTTCAACTGTCAAAGAGCGACTGAGGGCAAAATCATTGAAAAAAAATCCCGGCTGAGATTTTAGAAATGCTGCATTCTGATTGGTCAGTTGACATCCTGCAACATTTCTGCGCTACGGTAAATCTGTATGTTTGTATTTTTTTTATATTTGTGCAAATAATGGACTTTGTCTTTTTCCCTACTTTTCGGGTTATTTGGAGCTGCTAGCAATGAAATTTTGATATCGATGTAACCGTCTGTTTGAATTTTACGTTCATGTGCAAAAATTAGACTTTGTCAATAATTCAAGTTTCTTACAGATTGGACTAAGACATACATTTTTTCAGGTATCTTACAGAGCTATCAAAAACACGTCTGATCAGCTCAACTGTCAAAGAGCGACTGAGGGCAAATTCATTGAAAAAAAATCCCGGCCGATATTTTAGAAATGCTGCATTCTGATCGGTCAGTTGACATCATGCATTGTTTCTGCGCTACTGTAAATCTATATGTTTGTATTTTTTGATATTTGTGCAAATTATGAACTTGTAATTTTTCCTCATTTTCTGGTCATATGGAACGATGCCTATATATATGTATGTTTGAATATTTTTACATGCGCAAAAAAATTTTTTTTGGGTATATTTGACAGGAAGAAATTGGAATTTGTCATGATTTCATCATTTTTAGGCATCTAGAGCAGCTAGCATTAATTATTGATGCTAAAGAAAAAGTTTGACTTTGTCATTTTTTCATCATTTTTTTAGGTATGTGGAGCAGCTATGAAAAACAGCTGCTGATCAGTCTGATCAGCTTGGCAGTCAAATAGCAACTGAGTGTAAAATCAGTCAAAAAAATTCCCGGCCAAGATTATAGAAATGCTTCATTCTGATTGGTCAGTTGACATCGTGCATTATTTCTATATAACTGTATATATGTATATTTGATACAAAAACAAAAGTTGGACTTTGTCATTTTTTCATCATTTTCAGGTATCTGGAGCAGCTAGCAATACACTATTAATGCCTATATAACTGTATGTAACAATTTTTGATGTTTAAGCAAAAATCGGACATTGTCATTTTTTTCATCATTTTCAGGTATCTGGCGGAGCTAACATAAACACGTCGGATCAGCTCGAAAGTCAAAGAGCAAGTAAGGGCAATATCATTGAATTTATGAATTTATCGATGGAAATGTCCCGGCATTAACAGAACGTAATAGATGTCTTGTTCGAGGAGGAGCGCTGCGAAAGTGGCGGACAGCAGCGCGGACCAGCCTCCCTTACGGGCAGGCGAGGGGCAGGACGACCTCGGCGAGAGCGGTCTCGCCTCCCGTACGGGGAGGCAAGGGGCAGGCCGGCCGCGGCGAGAGCGGTCTAGGGCCGTATTCATAAAGCTCCTTAGGAGAAAAATTCCCTTAATTTCTAAGATTTTCCTTAAAATCATAGAAATTTCCTTAGTTATTAAGGATTTTTATTTAAAAAAACCTTAACTTTGTAATTTTCTCCTTAAAATTTAAGGAATCTCACATGTTGCCTTAAAAATTAAGGAAAAAAGTTAAGGGAAAAATAGTGCAACAAAGATGGCCGACTAGCAGACGAACTTTGCATCCATTGATTTAAATATTAACTTTCGTGAGTAAAAAATATGTTTTACAGAGTTTTGTGTCTGTATACTGCCATTACTGAATTATGTCCCTTTAAGCGGTGCAACTAATTTACGCCATCGGGCAATATATACGCCATCCGTTCAACATTTATATTTTTTTTGCATCCCCCGTTTTATTACGTGTTATCTATGTATGATAAATCGCCATTATTTTCATCAAAACCATTTGAAACATGTGTGAAAATATCGCTCGGAACTTTCATGTTTTTATTGCTTTAAAGTTGTTTATTATTTCACTTCAATACCGCACGTTATAATGGACTGTACGCCATCCAGTTTTCGAGCGATAACCGTTTTATTTCACCTCGTATAGGTATAAAACTTCACCATTATATTTATAATATATATTCAAAACATAAGTGATAGTTTCATCTTGAAGATTAATGGTTATGTTAATTTATTTCCAATATTATTTGACACCGCACTGGTTAGATACAGACGCTACAGTGTTATAATGCGGATACCCAATGCGGCCTCAGTATGCGGATATCTACGCTTCACTACTTTATTTTTAATACGGTGGCAAAGTTTTATGTTTTTGTTTAATTATCATTTTTTCCAAGACTTGTATCGATAGCTCGTTGATAAGAACAACTAAGAAAATAATAAAATATTAATTTTATGCAAATTGAATTTAAAAATACTTTGTTCTTACTCTTTGTGATATCTACTAAGAAAATCCCATTTAAAATATAATTTTAAATTACTAATAAAATAAATGAGTAACTATCCTTTATATTGTGGCAGTATACAATCACATATGAATATTCTTCATTTAGCATTGATATTATCAATGTTATACTCCTATACTATCATCATTATTCGCCATAAGTTATCCAATTTCATGTTCTTTGATTATTATTTTTCAACCTATTAACATCCATGATATATTTTAATAAATTTATTTACTTGATACCATCAGTTCATAATAATCATCATGATGAAATACTAAAGCACATTTTAGCCCACAAATTTTTATAAGTAAAGAGGTGTATGTCATTTCATGTTGCACTTGTAATTAAATGTCAGAATATAAATAAAAACAATTCATTACAGAAAATGGCCAGGAGAAATTTTCATGATAGACCAAACATCCTTGAAGACTTAACAAATCTGGAAATTATTGAAAGATACAGGCTTGATCGTGAAGGAATTTTGTATTTAGAACAAGAACTTGAAATATTGAAACCAAACACAAACAGAAACCATAGCCTTTCTGTTCTCCACCAAATATTGATAACATTACGCTATTTTGCAACTGGTACAATCCAATTGAACTATGCTGATATGCATGGTGTTTCTCAGCCGACTGTTTCACGGGTCATTGCCAAAGTGACAGATGCACTGAGCAATCCAGGTTTCAGTACACGCTTCCTGAAGTTTCCAACTTCAGTGATGGAACAGACTGCAGTCAAACAACAGTTTTATGGGATAGCCCGTTTCCCTAATGTAGTTGGAGTTGTAGATGGTACACATGTACAAATACAAGCTCCAACTACAGAGGAGCCATCCTATGTGAACAGAATGGGCTACCACTCAATAAATACACAGGTACTTAATTATGATATTTGTGACAATTCAATTTTTATTAAATCCTTAATAACATATTTTTTTAAACCATTTATAACCTCATTATAGAATTCTTGATGTAGTGGCAAGGTGGCCTGGTGCCACACATGACAGTCGTATAATCCGAGAGAGCGGTCTTTGGGCCCTTTTTGACCAGGGAATGGCTGGAATCAACTACATTCTTGGGGATAGTGGGTATCCCTGTAAGAGATGGCTTCTGACGCCCTACCTACACCCACAACCAGGGTCTCAGGCGGCATACAATAAGTGTGTGATAGAAATACAATGAAATTTACAAATATTTTACTTTATTTTTATGCGTTACTAAATTACTCAAAAAGTATAATGGTGACCCTAAATTTTTATTCCAGAAATTAGTTTCTAATGTAATTCTCTATAATAATGCAAAGTTTTATTCATATGGATAGTTTTAATCTTCCTTATTTGTCTTTAATTAAAATAACTGCATTGTACATGTATGCATTTAAAACAATGTAAATTTTTTATAGGGCTCACAAATTGACAAGGTCCACTGTCGAGAGAGGAATAGGTCAGTTGAAAAGAAGATGGGGTGTCCTACATAGTGAAATCAGGCTGGATCCAGTGAAAGTGTGCAAGTAATTATTTTGTAACAACGTGTGTTTGTCTAATTTGTTTTTTAATCTTAACATTCATTTATTACCAATTCATAAAAATATATGCATTTTATCTGTCATGATCTTAGATAAGTATGGTATTATTTTTTTCTCATTACCCAGATAATATCTGAGTGATATGTAGCATTCAATATATCTTTTCAGAGTGATAACATCATGTTGTGTCCTGCACAATATTTGTAAGGATAGAAACATCCAGATGGTAGGGGAAGTCCATGTTGCAGGTCACAACAACCCTGTTCAAGCATATAATGGCATTCAAGATGGACTACGCTACAGGGATTTTGTTGCCAATACTTATTTCTAAGTTTCAACAGAGCCTTACATGAGTTGCTATGAAGGGACATCTGATTCAGTTTGAAATGCTTGATTGGACATAAGCCAATCTATTTATATTATTTACTTGATACAAAAAGTTAACAGAATTCTGAAACTTTATTCTAATAAAACGAAACAGCTTGGATAAATTCAGTATATATACAATATAACTTAAAAGGTTACAAACCTATCATAAATCACTGGATTGTGACAATAACTAAATTGATCTGAATTACACATTACTATTAAAACAACAAGAATAAGATTTCAATTACATGTTTTAATGTGACAATATTTTGTAAAATAACTATAATGTGCATTATGATACATATGTATGTTTATTAGTACATGAATGAATGAATGAATGAATGAATGAATGAATGAATTGATGTAAAGATGAATGAATGGATAAGTGGAGGATTGATTGAATAGATGGATTGATGAATTATAGAATAAATTGATGGGTGGATGAGTTGATGGAATAATGAATTAAACAAATTCAACATGATATTTATTGCTCTGCATTCAGAGACAATTCCCTTTCATAACAGGCAATCTGAAGTTTCAGCTTCTTTTTCTTGAGCTGAAGCAGCTCCTCATCGCAGTGACAGCATGCAACACTGAAGTGGTATCAGAAAAAAATTAAATATTTGCTTTTTCATTTATGGTATCAAAACTAACATAAATTATCTTTTTCATGAACTTTTAAAGACTATACTTATCCATTTAAATATATTTAAAATTCATATTTAAATGTTAAGTTTCAATTTCTAACACAATCAAATAAATATGTCAATTTTTTTTTCTTGATGTGTATTATGTTCAGATATATGCATATTTCAAAAATTACATTTGATTCATATGCTGTGTAATTAATCATAAATTAGCAATTGAATGAAATACTGTAACTGACACATTATTTCTTTATTGATTTTTTTTATTAATTATGAAAAATATATGTATATGATAATCTAAAAGTCCTTTAAAAAAATGCTGAAAAATTCTTCAGTAAATCTTTACAGACCTTCGACCTTTTTCATTTGATTCCACATCGACACTTGAAGGTTTCACTTGGTCAACAGCTCTATAACAAGGAATACATAATTATAATTCATATTTATCCCATATCAAAATCATTTGACAAATAAATGATAAAAAGCATAATTATTTGGTTTGTTAAATGATGTTGATATCTAAACTTTTCCAAATAGATATCCACTCAATATTAATGACCTTAACAAGCATACTAGATTTATGATTCCCTAAGTAGATACATTGTTTGGGAGACTAAATAACAGTTTATTTATGCAATTATCACTTCTTGTATTTATATTTACTTCAGTTTACTTTAAATATGTAAATTCATATGGGATATTTGTTTGTTTTTGTGGATACTGAATATATCTTATAGAGAAGTTATACAATTTTAATATTTTCATGAGTCCTACATTTCCAAAAATAAATCCTATAGGCTTTAAAAGCAAAAAAAAAGTAGTGATGTGAGTAATGGATTTATATCATTTATATAAAAACAAGAGGGCCATGATGGTCCTAGATCGCTCACCTGGTATCATTAGGCTATGTAATATCAAGTGACCCCTGGGGCAGAGCAAATTTTGACCCCAGGGTCATAATTTGAACAATCTTGGTAGAGAGTCATATGATCATGCTACATACCAAAAATCAAAAGGTTAGGCCTTGTGGTTTCGGAGAAGATTTTTTACATTTTCATTTTTAAAATCTATTTTTAGCCCCTGTGACCTACTTATTCACCCAATCAAAATAATTTGAACAACTTTGATAGAGGTCATAATAAGGATGATTCCTGTGAAGTTTGATCAAAATCCATCCAGTGGTTTAGAAGGAGAAGTTGTTTAAAGGAAAAGTTGACGAAAGACGCACGCACGGACGATGGACGACGGACAAAAGGCGATCACAAAAGCTCACCATGAGCACGTTGTGCTCAGGTGAGCTAAAAATAAATATTTCATAAATTAATTAATGCTATTCATTACAACAAAATTCAATAGACATCCTAAATTCAAGATAAATTATACCTTTTTGAGGTTCCAACAGCTCTTTCTACAACTGCACTCCTTTCAGAATTGCTTTAATATCAAAGATATACATATATGCAATTGATAAAGTATAATATTTCACATTGTTTTAATGCAAATACAATTGTTATTTCAGGCAAATCTAAAACTTTCCTCCTTAGATAATCAATTTGATGTGTAGGCAAACAAAGCACATCCGGATATGACAACTCATATAGGGCCCTCCTATTTTTTATTATACAATATTGTAGCTCCTTTCCTATACAATCCGTTGTGTAAAGATAAATACATCATTTCATAAACCATTTAAAGATCAGTCAAATATTATTCATGAAGTCATAAATCTGTACATAAGTATTTGTCCAGTTAAGTGTAATACAACTTTCATTGTTTAGTATATTTTATGATAATAATATTCAGTTGGTTAATCAAATATATGCATTCATACACTGAATTTCAATTCCTTTTCTTTTTTTGGTTTATTGGGGTTTTCATTAATTTGTTATTTTTTATTGTTGTTTTTTTTTTTTTGGCTGGATTTAACGTCCCACCTACAATATTTCAGTCATTTGGAGACAATGTCTTATTGAGACATATATAACGCTGTCACAGTGCAGTATAACGTTGTAGACATGTGGCATGGTACCACACCCAGTCTCATTATCCTGACACCGGAAAAAATATGCTAAGTACCAAGTTGAGACAATATCACAAATATGTCACAGGGACTCAAAATACTATATAATGAATAGTTATAACATTACATAAATATATGCATCATAAATAACAATACTCACTGTTTCATCTGGTTCATGGTTGAATCCATTCCTATGGACCCAACCCCACGGACAGCAACAGTGTCCTTGCCGATCACCGACATAACAGCTTCCGTCAGGATTCTGTATTTAGAGTTTGATGGTCCACTCCCTTTAAATTTATATTGTTTTCATTGCTTCATATATACCATTTTCGATATAAATTAAAAATTTATATATACGGACATATCAACACTTATAAAGTAAATAAAGCAAAATTGACACTAACTGAAAACATTTACACATGTTGATTTTTTTTTGCATTTTTAGTATAATGCTATGTTGGAGAGAAAAATAATACCTTGACACAAGGTTAATACATGTACATGGTAAATATTTTTTTCTTAAATGTTTGAAAGTTAGTTTATATGAATACAATATTTATTAAATATATTGACTTATCAGTTAATAATTAATTTTTTCCAAAAATATACAGACAATGCTATTGAAATCAAAGAAGGATAAATGCATACTTTCTAAATTCAGGGACTCATATAATGTTAGCCTAACGAGTCCCTGGACTCTTGCAATGAAAATTGTAAAAAAACAACAACCTGTAAATCATTATGGAATATATACCTGTTGCATTTAAACCTCTGATGTAATCAGAGTAAATGGCCCTGTGCTTGGCGACCAAATTCTCCCATTTCTTCTGTAGGTCGGAAGCCTTTCGGACACCATTCAATGCATTTGCATTGAACGCCTCCCCCAGTTCTCTCCACATTTTTTTCTTTGTGGCACTTGTTATACCTACATTTAGCAGACATATCAATGCTAACATCTAAACAATAAAGAATATACTCTGTATACATAGTATAGTATTGTAACAGTGGCAAAGCCGACCAAAAAATGAACTTTTTCTTTTATTAGTTTAGATATAAGCAGAAGTAGTATGGATTTAACAAGTAACTGGTGTTGCACGCAACACATTAGTCCCCTACCGGTGGGGTACATAAATTTCTTTTTCCATAACAAAAAGAAATTTTGGTGCAAAAAAACAAAAATACATGCAGAATCTCCATACTGCCATCTTTTCATATTCTAAGTTTTCGAATATCATCTTAAACAGTTTTTAAGTTATCGCAGGGTCCAAAATTTCGAATTTGACAATAGATGAAATAATGTATTGCATCTTTGCAAAAAAATAAAATAAATAAAAGAAAAGTTTTATTATTTTATGTTTTCAAAGGATGAAATTATATTAATTTCACTGTGAAAAAATTATAAAAGGCTGTTATTTTTATCAAAATAATCATGTCAATGCATGAAAGAAAGTAATTTCATGAATAAATGGGTTTCTAATGTTTTAAATTACTATCTACATTGATCATACTCATTTGAAAAAGTATAAATGTTGAAAATAAACCAAACATTCTTTAAGTAAGCCACAGTGTTGTCTGATATTGTTCAACCCTTATGCCATATATAGGTAATGAAAGATTTATAGGAGTGTAAAATTAATATATACTTACTCTCTGTGAATCGATGTTTGTCGAACTTGTGACGCGACAAATTCGTTTCCAAGTAATTTTCACCCATCAATTCTGCAAGTAAATGGCATTCTTGCAGGGTGAAGTTTGGAGCTCTGCATTTGGTGTCAGATTTAGACTCCATTCTTAGTCGTCTGCTTTCGGTTTTTGTTTTGACAGATCTAATTTTAGACAGCTATTTTTAGGTTGGGAACTTCCGATGATTTAGCAAGGTCAACAAGAACGACATGCGAATAAACTGATATCATGTAAAAAGACGTCAGTTTCAAACCATGTCACTAATGTTTAACCCTCAATTAATACTGATGTTCCATTTCCAACGGCGATTCCAAGTTAATCCATTAAATACTTGATATAATTTAATAAAACATGCTGTTGACGGCACGTTGTCCACATATATTCCGCCATCTTTGTTTCGTGTAGCCGGTGCCCGCAAGCCTGTAGTTATAAATAGAGGAATTTTTTTTGGACGAAATTTTCGCCTTAGGAGAAAATATTTCCTTAGGAAATTCTTACCTTAGGAATTTCCTTAAGTGTTTAAGGAACACAAAAGTAAGGGATTTTTCTACCTTAGGAAAATTTTACCAGTTAAGGATTTTATTTCCTTAAAAACTAAGGAGCTTTATGAATACGGCCCCTAGCCTCCCGTACGGTCCGTGCCGGGAGGCGAGCGGCGGTAAGTCTCGCTGAGAGCGCGGTCCACGCTCCCGTACGGGGAGGCAAGGGGAAGGCCGGCCGCGGCGAGAGGGAGAGCGGTCCCGCTCCCGTTCGTACGTGCCGTGCCGGGAGGCCGGCGGCGGCAAGCCGCGCTGAGAGCGCAGTCTCGCCTCCCGTACGGGGAGGCAAGGGGAAGGCCGGCCGCGGCGAGAAGGAGGGCGGTCCCGCTCCCGTTCGTACGGGCCGTGCTGGGAGGCCAGCGGCGGTAAGCCGCGCTGAGAGCGCCGTCTCGCCTCCCGTACGGGGAGGCAAGGGGAATGCCGTTCGTACGAAGGCCGGCCGCGGCATCATAACAAAAATCTTTATTTAGATTTGCGATGCTCGGCGACGGCTATATAAGATGCAACTTCGATAAGGGTGCATCATTCCGCGGCCGGCCAGCGGCGGTAAGCCACGCTGAGAGCGCGATCTCGCCTCCCGTACGGGGAGGCAAGGGAAGGCCGGCCGCGGTATCATAACAAAAACATTTATTGAGATTTGCGGTGGTCGGCGACGGGTATATAAGGTGTAACTTCGATAAGGGTGCATCATTTTACCTGCGATATCGATCAGTAAAGGTCACAATGGCTCAGGGATACGTAGACTTGTATTACTCCAACTGCCAGTTTAGGCAATTCGAAGAGCTTAACAGCTTAAAGGAACAGCTGAAAATGGCAAACCAGATACTTACAGACGTAAACAAAGAACTGGAGAAGTCCATGGAACGTTTTTGTTGTGGTATTTGTAAGAGACAACCCACAACCAACAAACTGGTTGTGAAAGGACAGTGTGGTTACCTGTTTGCCTGTACGAGGTGTGTAGTAAAATATTTCGAGAAGGTCCAGAAGGAGAACGGTGGGAACTTGATTTGCTTGCTCTGTAAAAAGCAGGGATCAATTACAATTTTGCAAGAATGAACACTGACGAGATTAAAATGTGTTTATTGAATGTTTTGTGAAATGTTTATGGCTAAAAACGAACATTTACGTTTTGCCTGCTTTGTAAGTTTCTTTGATTAAAATGAACATTTGTAACTTTGAAATTTGTCATACGTTAAATATATATACATTGTGGCAGATAAACAGAAACCTTGTGTTTGTTTTGCTTTTTCTTTTATTCCAAAACACAGAAGCAAAGTACATGCTTTGATTCGTTCGAGCCGGGAGGCGCTGCGAAAGTGGCGGACAGCAGCGCGGACCAGCCTCCCGTACGGGGAGGCGAGGGGCAGGCCGGCCTCGGCGAGAGCGGTCTAGCCTCCCGTATGGTCCGTGCCGGGAGGCGAGCGGCGGTAAGTCTCGCTGAGAGCGCCGTACGGGCCGTGCCGAGAGGCCAGCGGCGGTAAGCCACGCTGAGAGCGCGGTCTCGCCTCCCATACGGGGAGGCAAGTGGCAGGCCGGCTGCGGCGAGAGCGGTCTAGCCTCCCGTACGGTCCGTGCCGTGAGGCGAGCGACGGTAAGCCTCGCTGAGAGCGCGGTCCACGCTCCCGTATGGGGAGGCAAGGGGAAGGCCGGCCGCGGCGAGAGGGAGAGCGGTCCCGCTCCCGTTCGTACGGGCCGTGCCGGGAGGCCAGCGGCGGTAAGCCGCGCTGAGAGCGCGGTCTCGCCTCCCGTTCGGGGAGGCAAGGGGAAGGCCGGCCGTATGTATACGAGAGGTTTATGTGTTGATTTATTCTGTAAGACTTTTCATGCAACGTTTATACCATATTATACCAGACACGGTCTCGAGAGAAGTAGGAATACTCCGAAGGTATGCAGAGCTGACTTAACATACCCCACCGACTGTAGTAAAACGCAAATTGTGGGTCAGTTACTGGTACAGAGTGGGGAGTATCCTACTTCAATACTGCCAACTGAACCAACAAGTTGACACGGACTGGAAAATTTTCTGCCAAATGAAACCAACAAGCTGACACGGACAGCGGAGAGTACTAACTTTATTGTCAGCTGAACCAACAAGCTGACACGGAGTGGAGAGACAAATTTCGTCAACTGAAACCAACAAGCTGACACGGACTGATGTTGAGCGCAATCACAGCAGTACTACCTAATACACGAGGTGTATCCCAGCCTGCGTGTACAAGCCGCCCCCTAAAACACGCGCACTAAAGGGTACAGTAGCTACAGGGACGACTTGGGGACCAACCGGAAAGCCTGACTGACGGAGTTCAGTCTGCTTACGACTAGTCGCCTTTGACCAGAGTCTGACTTGTGAACGAGCGAATTGATGTTCATTGCTGTACACAAAAGTCGAGAGCTACTTAGTCTCAGGCAATCAGCCGCTGCGCTCGAAACACCAGGGTTGCCAACCGCGAGTGCGAAGGCTTCCCTTCACACAGAGAAGTCAGTAAGACAAACTCTGTGGAGAGACTATTCTTGCCACGATTGTGAAGAACCTGTCTCTGAGGCTAAAATGGACTGCAGCTGCTTATATACTCGCCCTCGGTGCCCCTTGCATTATTTGTATTGACCAATCAGAGCACAGCAAAATTCGGAGACCTGTAAATGAACAAAAACACATATTACATATTGACCAATCAGAATGCAGGGTTTCTAAAATATCGGCCGGGAATTTTTTTCAATAATATTGCCCTCAGTTGCTCTTTGACTGCCAAGCTGATCAGACGTGTTTTTCATAGCTGCTCCAGATACCTAAAAAAATGATGAAAAAATGACAAAGTCAAACTTTTTCTTCAGCATCAATAATTCATGCTAGCTGCTCTAGATACCTAAAAATGATGAAAAAATGACAAATTCCAACATTTGCTTCTTGATCAAATATACCCGAAAAATGACAAAGTCCAACCTGCAAGAAACTTGAGAAAGGCCGGGATTTTTTTTTCTCAATGATTTTGCCCTCAGTTGCTCTTTGACAGTTGAGCTGATTAGACGTGTTTTTAATAGCCCGCCTACAAATCTGAAAATGAGGAAAATGACTAAATCCAATATTTTTCACATCCCATCCAGGTCACATCCAGCTCGCCACAGTACCACTGTATTTTTCTTCTTTACAAATCCGGCACTGAAACTAAAATGAGCATAAGTGTCAGAAGTGACAGAAATATTTTGCAGAAGGGCACATCTCTTGACAGTTAAATAAACGGGATTTGAAACGGTCTTTACTTGAGAAAAGATGCAGTAACAACCCATCGATCATTTAAATTTATTGTTAAAATCAAAAGAAAGAAACTGAAATCAATATACATCATGCATTTCAAGCATTTACACGCGCTGTCTTCATCTTCAACCAAGCAGAACATTGCCTAATTTCACTTTTTTGTTTCTGCAAGTCGGACACGGTGTTTCATGATTCAAAGTTGTTTTTTCTGCAACATTACTAACATTCTAGATACAAGAAAAAGTAAACAAGAAATATCTTTAAAACAAGAGGGCCAAGATGGCCCTGTGTCGCTCACCTGAGTAAGATGGCAGTGTTAGGCATAATGACAAAAAATCTGGCATCTAAAAGTGTTTTTCTAACATTTGACTAAGTGACCTACATATTGATCCTACCTGAATTTGCACTCAACTGGGAATTCATGCAGTCATCATTCATATTAAGTTTAATGAAGACTGGGACAAAAATGTAGGCCTCTAGAGTGTTCACAAGGTTTTCCTTAGATTTGACCTGGTGACCTAGTTTTTGATCCCACATGACCCAATTTCAAACTCATGCAAGATATCATGTAGACAAACATCCTGACCAAAATTTATGAAGATTAGGCCAAAACTGTGGCCTGTAGAGTGTTCAAAAGGTTTTTCTAAGATTTGACCTGGTGACCTAGTTTTTGACCCCACATTACCCATTTTCAACTCATAAGATATCATGTAGACAAACACCCTGAATTTATGAAGATTGGGCTAAAACTGTGGCCTCTAGAGTGTTCACAAGGTTTTTCTAAGATTTGACCTGGTGACCTAGTTTTTGACCCCATGTGACCCAATTTCGAACTCATCTGAGATATAATGTAGACAAACATCCTGACCAAATTTTATGAAGATTGGGCCAAAACTATGGCCTGTAGAGTGTTCACAAGGTTTTTCTAAGATTTGACCTGGTGACCTAGTTTTTGACCCCACATGACCCAATTTCAACTCATCGAGATATATGTAGACAAACATCCTGACCAATTTATGAAGATTGGGCCAAAACTTGGCCTTAGAGTGTTCACAATTTTTCAAGGATTTGACCTAGTGACCTAGTTTTTGACCCCACATGACCCAATTTCGAACTCATCCGAGATATCATGTAGATAAACATCCTGATTAAGTTTCATGAAGATTGGGCCAAAATTGTGGCCTCTAGAGTGTTCACAAGGTTTTTCTAAGATTTGACCTAGTGACCTAGTTTTTGACCCCACATGACCCAATTTCGAACTCATCCGAGATATCATGTAGACAAACATCCTGACCAAGTTTCATGAAGATTGGGCCAAAACTGTGGCCTCTAGAGTGTTCACAAGCAATTGTTGACGACGGACGACGGACGACGGACGACGCACGACGCACGACGCACGACGGACAAAAGGCGATCACAAAAGCTCACCCGAGCACAAGTGCTCAGGTGAGCTAAAAAGATATTCGGCGTAAAATGGAAAACAAACTGAACTCCTACAATCTAATAATAGACTGTATTTCCGGGAACCCAGATGTATTCTTAAAATAGTGATCATGCAGTCTATTTATATACATTCTGTACACACTGACATGGTTAAGTTTACTTATTACAAAAAGGGGTCAAAGGTATGTTATTGTATATGTAAGATTCATAATGTTTGTTGGTTAGATCCGTATTGATAAAGTAAGACCCCCTAATTGATAGGAAAGTATGTGTTAATTATAATATATGGGTTAACTTCCACCTCCTCCGCATACTACATGATCAACAGGTTAAAGTGGGCGAGTCCACTTCTGCAGATTTGCAGGGGGGATTTTGGTCTAAAAATAAACATCGAAATCGATTTTATACAGCTACGCCGAAAACCTATTAGGAGTAAAGCATAAAATTGTTAGCATTCAAATCATTCTGTCAAAACAATTTCAATTCTTAAAATATACACTGTCACATATGCTTGAAAAGTGTCTGAAAACATTAAAAAACAACGGTCCGAAATGTAAACAATCCAAGTTACTAAAGGACTTGACACAAACTTTCAGTGAAAGAAGGGTACAGCGATTTAAATCTGCTTCAAATCTCCGCAGACGCTGCTCAAAACATTTCGAAATCGTCAACAAAACCCCAAGGTCACAAGGGAAAAAAACGGAGTTTGGCAGAAAAAAAAGGCTTTATTTTGCATCAACTTTATGGTGAATCGTGTGCGGAATCACAGAAACCTTCTCAGATACAAGTTTCTTATCGAGAACAATCCTTATTCCTATTTACAACTGGCGGAACGCTGTGTTTTCACCAGAAAAAAACATCCGAGAACTTTCTAGATTTTTCTCACCGAGACGGAATGAACCCTAAATATGTAGAATAAAAGGGAAACATGAGAAAGAAACTCAAGATGTTAGTAAAAAAACACTTACCTTTCGTCCAGATCCTTAATTCTTATCCAATAGTATGTATAGAAATCCAC
>CM037795.1:14037255-14087255 GCA_021229015.1 Solen grandis
AACTGATTTAGAATTGTTGCGTTTCTTATTTATTGACCCATTAAAAATAAATAAATAAATCTGTTACATTGAGTTCTTTGTTATAAAGAATATTCTTCATTTTCTTCCGACAGTCATTGATCAAAAGAAAATCGTTTCTTTTATTCTAAACTGTAAATCAACAGTGTTTTCGATATAAATCCCTACCATTTTCAATTGTCTTACATCGCACTATCACAGAAAGTTCACAAAAGTTTGCTCGAATTTTACTGATGAATTAATATCCGCGAAAACCAGTTATAATTCTAAAAGGTAGCAAGGAGAAAGTTTCAGTTAATGAAGATCACTGCATGAAGTCAGAAAACAAATTACCTACAGTATACGTCATGGAAGACTTTTTGATTACAATTTGAAAAACACGATGGTAATCGAAATTGGTCCGCGATTGTTCAAAGCCGACATTAGAAGTCAATACCGGTACTAGATATGATATTAACACGAGAACAAAGTCCACAAAGCGTCTAGTAACTCTGATGTTTTCTTCTTTTATACTGTTTTGTTTTTTCAATAATAATTAGGAAATTGATACATAGATAATTGTACTTCGTGTTGCATACTACCCAAGGCAGTATGGCCATGTGTTACTGGAATATAGCACTTTGTGTCAGAAATGATTCCAAAACAATTTACAGAGGTTAAAAGAGTAAGTAAGCACGTATATTCCTCTTTATGTGTAGTTGTGCACCATATGTTTTGGATTTGAGTTAATTAAGTTATATCGATGCATTGATTGTTTTCTATACGTAAAGTGGTGTAATGGATGCTGAATTTGAATTCAAACACTGTGGTATCGCCCGTGAGTGTAAAAATATTGGGAATATATCCAAAAGTGGAATGGATCAAGTCCTATGTACATATCTCATGTTACTGTGATGATGATGATGATGATGATGATGATTTTTATCACCATCATCCCATCTGAAGAAAGTTCCTACCTCTTTATCCAAATAGAAATCAATCATGATACTACATATTTCATATTACGTCGATTGGGAAACAATTTCGTTCATCTTATATTTAGGGATGAGCCAGTACTTCGCAACTGAAAAAGAAATAATATATTCTTGTCACAAACGGGATTCGAAACCACAAAATAAAGATACCTTTCCAGTTCTTACAAAAAAAACAACAACAAAACAACAACAACAACCCCCCCCCCCCCCCAAAAAAAAAACAACAAAAAAACCCAACAAACAAACAAATACTGTGCAGCGTAAATAATATATTGCTATTTTTTCCTTTTTTCAAGGAACCCTCCCCCAGTTCTTCATCGCTACGATTTGTCCTGATGTGATGATCTAAAGGTGAGATTTATGTTTTATAAATCAATTGCTTTTCACCACGTAATTGAAATATCTTGTTTCTTGTTTCAATAGCTTTTTTTTAGAATATCGGAAGACATAATCGATTTTAAAAGAAAAAAAGTGTCATTTTGACCAGGAGTCAAGGTAGAATTATAGCAGCACTGAATTGCGCTATGTAATGCCTCAGTACCACGATAAAACCTGCATTTCCTCAATTTATATACCCTAATTTTTCATTCACAACAGGTGTTCATCATAAAGGCTGATATTCAAGTCAACTTTGTTATCTTTTTAGATAATATGAAAAAGGTGATAAGTGGATTGTGTTCTTACCTAATTTAAGACTTAAAGGTATCCATCAATCATCAAATTATAATCATGGTCCTTCAAATGCTTAGAAAGACTTCAGTGCAGATACAACATCCATTGACTTGGAGACCCATTTGCTCTAAGCCGATAGGGGCTTGCATTTACTATAAAATTTCCCATGATCACTAGATAGACCATGATCACATTTAGTGATGGATGGATTACCTTAAGCACTGCACAGTCTTGTTTCCAACAATCTATCTCATCCTTCCATTATTTATGTTCTCACTGTTATACAACGGTGCTGTTTATAATCCATCCACGGATGAAATTATGAATATGCTAAAAAACATTTTTTTTTGTTGTTGTTGTTGTTTATAGACGTTTCGTTTTGCGAAAATTGTAACAACTGGCGAAAGAAAAACAGAAGCTCAAGGAAAATGGCCGAAAGTAAAATAAACATAATAACTATGCTTTCAAATGTTTTCCCATTTTATCTCTATAAACTTAGCGCCAAGTAAAAATCATAATGAGGACCAAGTTTGAAATTAAACAAAGTGAAAGTGAGGGTGAAAAAAAAACAACGACAAAAAACAACACACACACACACACACACACAAAACAAATATCACAATGCCTCACGTATCTGTCACCGTTACCCTTCTGTAAACACTTTGATATCTGATCAGCTTAAAACGTTACCGCTTTATTTTTGTATTGATGAATTTTCCATCGATTGTTGATAGTTAACAGTGAAATATAAACCCACCCACAAAATGAACCATGAAAACACGTTATGAGCAACGTCAGTTAAGCTCTATATGACAACAACCTTTACGGCGTCTACTACAGTTTTTCTGTTGTAGAATTTTCTTATCACATATATATCATGGACAGATTTGCTGAGCTAAAAAAAAAAAAGAAAGATCACCGTGCTTGTTTTTATTCAACGTTCGTTTATCCATGGTAACCGTTTTGATTAAATAAATAGCTCGGTGTACGACGAAAAGAAATCCTAAATAGTTTATTATGGTTCACTTCGTAGAGAAGGGGGCGGGGGACGCATGTTGTCCCTGTAACCATAGGAACAGTCCAGTACCCCTTAAATGAACTCGACGATCTATACATAATTCCATTGATTTGATCAAGCAACCAGCAAATCAACTGTTTATTCAGGTTTATGTAGGTGCTAGATTCTGTAAATGTGTCATATTTCCCTATGTAAGGTTCGTGAAATAGGTGGTGCTATATAGGCAATGGTCCATGATTTATTGAAAGTATGCAAGCTTGGTATTACAAGATGACAATGTAGGCCCGCCAGCCTAACATTAAATCTATTCATGATGTAACAGATATTGAACTTTAAGTCATCAAATTTCCGAGCTCTCTCTCAAGAAGAAAAAGTTGCAGGCAATGAAGGCAATTTTTTCCCTTTATTTTTTTGAAGGAATTGTTGGCAGTACAAAAACTACTTTGAGTTATTTTTTTTTTTTTTCTTCTTTTTTTTACGTTTATGAATATTAAAACAGAAGACACTGGATTTTACAATGTAAGAAACTTGGGCTTAAATCTAAAAAAAGGCTTGGGGGAATCATGGCCCTAATGTGTTATTGACTAGATTTCAGGAATGGTTTCTATATTTACATGGAAAGTTACATTGAGCTTATTGTTGATCTGTATTACTGTGAAAATATACATTTAGCTCGTCAGAACTGACTTAATGAAGCAGGTCATAGCGATATGTTTGCTTTGGTATCAGAATCGGATTAGAGCTTCATTAGACATCTTCAAGTTCTTTGTGTGATTTTGCTTGGTTTGTGCTATGATACGATGATGGGTGTCCGTTTTCATTTTGTTTCGTTTGAATCTGCAGTTACTGTATTGTATATATTAAGAGTGTTGGAGAAGGTAGGATGACTATTGATTAATGGTACCGTTTCTAACATGTGGATAATTAGTTCCATCATTAAATATTTCTTTATTCGAGTAAGTTTGAGTGACACAATTCCTACCAGTAATGCTAAGTTATTTAGTGATATATACTGAAAGAGTGTTTTACTGGTCTCCTCAGTCGATTATTTTCCTGCTACTTTTTCCTGCTTTATTCATTCACCCTGTCGCGTTCCTTCTCTCCCTATATATTTGACTGCCTAGTAATTAGGTATACTCAGGCAAAGTCATTCTTAAAAATGATGCTTTGTTAACCTTATATGTCACGGAACGTGTAAGTCACACGGGTGAAAAACTCGACCGAATATATCACACGTATGATGTATTCGGTCGAAAATATAACGCACATGAAACGAATATGTCACATAATATTTTGAAAATAAAAATAAAAAAAACGTTTTACAACAGCCAGATTATATATTTATTTAATATATTTATAAATATTATTTATTTAGCGTTCGAAAATGATTATGGGTTAGAGTGAGAAGCTAAGGAAATTAAATAGATAAATCTCTGTCTCTCTCTCTCGTGTGTGCTTGTCTTCGAGTCAGAGCAAGTAAAACCGCTGAGCTTTTATATCGCTCAGCTCTTCATCGGTACGGGTTCGAATCCCCGTAGGCAATTAGATGGGCGTCGCCTTAAGACTGAACTACTGTGTGTGTGTGTGTGACCATTTATAAGTTATTTAATACGAATCTATCTCTGCATTGTGCATCTTGAATGAAGTAGATAATTACCTTGAAATATTCAAATGAATTAAGAATATTACTTTTTACATATTAAGATGTATTTAATATGATATGCATGCGTGTATGTGTGTTAATTTTTTTGAACTATATTTCAGTCTGCAATGACATGCGTGCGTATGTGCAATCTGGTTATAGATGGTCGCTTTGTCTATGAAATTAATGAAAACTTAGATTTTGTAAAATAACAAAGACTAAGCGACTGTTTTGTGACTGCTACTCATGAACGACTTTTTTTTAAAAATTTGAATTCATATTTAACTGAGGTGTTATGCCCCCATGATATCAACTGAATACTATATGCTGTTGCCAATCGTAACCTGATTACAAAATGAGAGTAACTGTGACCTTGACCACTGACCCCAAAATCAGTTGGGGTCAGCTATTTGTGATGACCAACCTTCTTACCCTTCCTACCACATATGATGGCTATATAAGATATTTTCCATATATTGATCTGAAAAAGGTTTTCATGTTGAAACGTTGACCTTTGATTTTCTGACATTAAAATAAATAGGGGTCATCTACATGTGATGCCAAGCATCACTGACAAATATGAGGACACTGGGTCAAATTGTTACGGATGGACGGACCGACCGACTTGTGCAAAGCAATAAACCCCCGTTCTTCGAAGAGGGGTTGGGGAGGGGCGTAATATAACCATGTCTGTTCGTCCGTCCGTCTCTGCACTACTCATGCTAAATGAGGGACCTATTCATTCGAATAGAGCCACCCGTGTATCTTTTTTCAAGGTAGCTCTAGTGGACTTTCTTTCTGGAATGAGTTTAACAAAGAAAAAAGTAGTTTTCACAACATAATTATGTGACATATACGTTTCTGTGTCAACTTCAAAACATGACCAAACGAATATGTCACATTTGACAGATGTCATTTATGGCCGGATATATCACTCACATGTGAAATATACGTTCCGTGACATATAAGGTTCAACAATTCTTTGTTCTCAGTCGTCAGCAGTTTTCAAGAATTAAAAAAAAATGTTTATACCACAAATTTTAATTCAATAATTAATAGTTCCTTCAAGGTATCGGAGAACACCATCACTTTTTAAACATTCCGCACCGTTTTTTCCCCCCAGAACTAGGAGGTTAACATCATATTCTCGTACATGTAAACAGGCTTGCGGTAGGTCGGTGGTAATACCCGGATGCCTCAGTACAGTCGGGGTCTTCCTTCACTTGTAATTAGCTGGACGTCGCTATATGACTGAAATACTGTCGCAGCGATGGTAAACTCAAAAATTCAATATCAATCAATCAATCATGTAAACCATCTTTATACACTGTGTGAATAACGTGTATCGTTTTGTCTGTATGTAATACTTATATGTGGTCTTTTTACGTAAGCTAACGATGCAGTTTGTGAATCGTATGGGCTTTATTTGAAACAGGTGGCGTATTCACTGTAGCTTAAACCGTTCGTTTCTAGTAGGTTGAGTTCAGATCTTTCTTGAGTGTGCGATACGATTCAAATTGATATTTTTTAAAAATACGTTTCAGATTTAGACATTCCTTTAGCTCACCAGAGCACATGTGCTCAGGATGAGCTGTTAAGATCAATGAATGACCGTCCTCATGCCGTCCGTACGTCCGTCGTAACACATATACATGTAGTTTATTTACATTTAGCATCTTTATTTTTTATGCAATTATCTTCAAACGTAATGACAATGATTATGACCATAATCGCTCGGCTAAGTTCGATTATGGCTGACAGGAGGTCACTCAGGTCAGGAGGTATATGCCAGATTTCACTTTGTTTACACTACAGGATTCTGTTGTAAAAATTAGCCCGCCCAAGGGTGACTTTCTTTTATATTGTCTTATATAGGATTCTTTTTTTAAACATTCTTGTTAAAAAAAAAAACAAAAAACAACAAAAAAAACAACAAAAAAAACAACAACAACAACAAAAAGAAAACAACAACAAAGGACAGTTTAGATATCTGGTTTGTAATATTGCCTTGTAGTCATCAAGCCATTGTCTTTGGGTCATAATTGGTGGGTCATGGGGTCAAAATTGGGCATCCCCGATGTTCACTTGTTTAACATAAACTTTTATATAAGCTTCAAATTTGGAGCGAAGATATAGTTTTGTGTTTGAAACATAAATATGACCTTTGGTGACCTTGTGACCTACTTTTGTATTTTCAATATACGACCTTCAACCTTGGCTCACAGGTGCTTTTGATTTGTAGAATGATAATGTTGTTTTTCTGCATGAAGTTTGTATTCAATACGACTATAGTATAATATAGTAACTTGTACAGGCAGTGTGTGCAGTTTTTCTCAGGTGAGCGATTTCAGGGCCATCTTGGCCCTCTTGTTTGTAAGAACATATCTATAATAACAAATAAGGATAATCCCTTCTTTAACCGAAGAGAGAAAGAGAGAGAGAGAGTGAAATTTTGAACTACTGCCTGTTAAGTAACAAATTAAACGCCAGT
Organism: Solen grandis; assembly: GCA_021229015.1. Classification (NCBI taxonomy): domain Eukaryota; kingdom Metazoa; phylum Mollusca; class Bivalvia; order Adapedonta; family Solenidae; genus Solen; species Solen grandis. The sequence goes on from CM037795.1 coordinate 14,044,071, forward strand.
AGCGCTGGAATATGGAATAACTAAACTCTAAAGATACATTAAATGTTATTTTGCCCTCATATTCTCCGCCATAATGAGGTCGGAGATCAGGGTCTAACCAATACGTCTCCGGGCTATAAGGTTTTATATATATATATATATACGCACGACGCTCCCGCGCAATGCATCGATATGCCCCAGTGCCTCCGCTTCATATATCGTATTGCCGAGATTACCGTGAACAGTGAAGGCAAACGTCCGAAAGGAAAACACAATACAGCATTGCAACAGCGAGATCAAACCTCTACGATATTTTCCAATATAAGTATGTAGTGGAAGAATCGGATATACAGTGCATAAGACGTATAAGTGTATTTGTCTTTCGGTGAGATCGGATAGGTTCCTGTCTATTGCAGGTATGTGAGATAGGATCCTGTTTTTCTTGATAATGTAATAATATTTAGATAACTCATAGATATATTACTTCATGAAGTAATATTCACTGTATTTCACTGGTATTATTATTATTAGGAATACAATTATTTAATGATTTAGATGAATGAATAATATAGATAATAATTAAAACTACATTTGGATAGTACAACAGCAAGTACTATAATGATATTAAAAATATTAATTATTATCATCATAATCATCTAAAAATATTATGATTATTATCATTTTAGAATAATGTTTAAGCTATGTATTTTAAAGCTGTCGATTAGTTGACTTATTGGGTACGAAGGGTTTTGATTAGGGGTTCGAAATAACAAGTCGCAACATATTATTGTGAAAAGTCAACATCAGTGTTTGGGCTCAGCCGTCAGAATATAAGAGTAGTGTTATGACTGACACTCGGAAAGTCACTACTCTATGGTGTGACACCACATTGACAAAGCACTGTACCCATCACATCCTCATGCAACTGAAGAAAATGTTAAAAACATAGCTAGCATTAAACGTATTCGTCATGGCGATGAAGCATGAAGTTCAGCATATGCTGTTTGTTTTGGCCCACACCATCCTTTGATTAATGGGAAAAGGAAGTGTTTAAACAGTGATAGTTTTTTATCTTCGGGAGTCGAGGATTTTACTATGATTACAGTATAGATATTTCCTAAGCGTATAACGGGCCTATAGGGACTTGCTGATAAATTGATAGGCATCTGAAAATCCTGGCATAGCTTACTTTCAGCGGTTATAAGAGGTAGATGAATCTCTTTCTATAAAGTGCAGACTGCTAGGACTTTGAATGAAGTTCTCAGGGATTGGGCAGACACGATTTCATTGAGAAAGTAGAGTATCAGCGTCTGTGATTGAAGGCGGTTAAACAGATATAACGGTGATATTGAAATGTGAAGTTTTTGCCTCATTAGTTAAGGCTTGCTTACTTACAATAAATTACAAGTTAGAATGAATGATTTTAGTCAATTAAGAGTAAGCTTTTTAAGTTAAGGACACGATTCCCAAAATGTTTTAAAACTAAAATTGCTTCTCTTATAAAATGAAACATGACTTAATATCATAATATTCAAAACATTAGAAAGCAATTAATTATAAACGGTTTTATGTACTTTAAATGACATTAAATGTATGTTGTCTGACATGAAATGTATGTTGCTTAAATTGTTTAATGAGTAATATGACTGAAAACCTTCTTGATTTATTTATTTCATATGCATAACTTTATTTTGAATGACTTGGGTCATACTTTTTAAAAATAGGAGAATTGCGTTTAAAAAGAGACAATATATAAAAAAAGAAACAATCATTTATTATAAATCTCTATCCCACATTTTCTAAATACGTCTGTGCAATATTTTGCACTAACAACCTATCACATTTATTCTACTCATTAAAGTGTGTTAAATAATAGCAATATTTGAAGTTAAGCTTGAAAATTACACTTCAGTATTTACGGGAAAGTACATGCTTTGTCGTGGACATCTGTAGCCTCTTTAGTCTTTTTTTCTTAAGAGTTGACTTTAAATAACCAATGATACTTTGGTGTTTAACCTTAGTATGAACACACAATAAACATCAACCCAGTTTTCTGTTGAAAGCCTGTAATAGTTGAAGAATTATCTGAGACGAATTTGTACGGTCTTTCTAAATTGATGTAAAAGAAAAAAGAAATGTTGGAGAAACATCAAGAGAGTTTGTAGATCTAAAGGTCGACATTCTGAAAGATATTCCTGATCTGACACATGGCATGATTATTCTCACGTGCCATTGACCTGAAACTTGTTAATGATAAGCAAGGCCAGGACAGTGCAAGCGATGTGTTTATAAACAGGAAATTGTAGAACTGATTGCTGACTGCCAATTATAGTTTTCTATCCTTGATCTATATGTGTTTATTATACCGAATTCTATGGAGCAAGCGGAAATCATTCTCATTACTTTAAAGACGTTGTTAAAATGTGCCTATCATTCTGCCAACTTTTCTTGCCTATATTTTAAAATTTGTTATTTTTGTTCTAAAAAGATGTAGCAAAGATATTTTTCGAAATTGTCAAATGTAAATAACAAATTAAAACCATTGTGAATATACGTATATATCATATAAAAGCATACTATATACTACAAGTAAAAAACAATTTACTAAGGTATGAAATTACATAAAAATAACTTAGATGAACACACTATAAGATGTTAGATATTAGTTTCATATACCCACGTAACATACCGTACTATACAATTACGCCATACCAAAATAGTTTATGTATCCAAATAATTTACACATGTGTATGTATCTATAGTTGTGTGTATCTTATTCATATTTTATAACGGTGTATATATGCAAAAAAGTGTGTTTTAATTCTCTCTCTTCCAAGATGAGAAATAAATTGAATTTTTCAAATGTAGCTCGTCGCTTTTTGACATTTCATTTTTTTTTTTCATTGGCAAATAGTGTATCCCTAATATTATTATCAGACTCGAAAAGAAATAATTAAAAATGATTAATGTATGTTTAACGTCTAATTATTTCAACAAGACATGCTCTAACAGGTTTCAGCTACACTCCTGATTACATCAAGACATCTTAAATGACGTAATTTTATATTTATTGATTCTACATGTACTATGACTATAATATGGTCCAATAGCCTGTACATAATATAAGTCAGTTGTCCTATAACCAATTTCTAAGATAGTTTCAGGGAAACATATTCTTACAGATATTACCGACATTGTATTCTCTACGTAATGTAATATACGAATTTAACTTAGAGTCTACTTTACACCATGCAAAACTGTTGTTCCTCCGATCCGAGCGATATCGTTCTATGTCAACATCACATCATATTTGCTTTCAGCAATATCAGACTTAATTTACGAACATTTGTTTTTCATTGCTGATGATACCATAAACTTTGACTAAAGCAACAATCTGATAACATTTTCGTAATATAATACCGACCAATGAAATAAATCTGCGCGCGCATGATTAATAACAACAGCGCTTTAGAGATTACTCTGAAATGATTTAGACATGTTTTAGTGCTGTGTTATTAATTTAAAACAGCTCCTGCCAATTAGATGGGAATATTAGACAATGAAAGAATTGTTATAATGCTATTATTTCTTTGTAAAAGAGAAGAATTTGAAATGATTTAGATTCCAATATGCAGGTCGAAAAGGTATGTACCTTTGATTTTTATGCAAAACCATAAGGAATACGAAATAAATAGGATTTTTTTTTACTGTGATATCGATGCGAAATGTTTTATGTACAAATGAGAAATTTCGTGAGATTTTTTTACACCATATTACTGTTACAATATATGTATATATATATATATATATAATTCCTGGATTGGACCAGTACTTTGCGCATTTGAAGGCGATGGAGGATTTCTATCCCAAACGGAAATCGAAAACCGCAATCTTCGGTCCCTTGATGGAGTAAAATGTTTCAAACTTTTTAATATGACTATACGTGTATAGATAAAGTGCAAACTGATGTACAATGCACTAGGTATCCATATTTTTTATTGTCTGATAATCAAAGTCGGGTTTATTACGGAAACAAGGAAGATTACAACTTTATAGAGTGTTCACAGTAGGAACCACATTTTCTACTGCATTGTTCAATTGTTTTTCATTAATGCCAGGAAAAGTTATGACTCGAGCAATTAGTTCCAGAAATATAACCAACTTTATTTCGGAGGTGTAATTTGTAGAGTCAATATTCCAGCGATTTTCATCTGTTTTATTTTAACCAATATTAATGTACTGTCTTTACTCCATATTGCATTTCCCACATTTGTTCACGTTTGAAAAGTTTCATTTACACTGGCACGCCAAAAGACCACAGAAAGCCATTGTTTCTTTTTGCATGTATTTACAGATTTTTTTATCTGTTCGTCGTGCGGCTGTCTATGCATAACTTATGAATAGATTATATAGCATTCTCACTTCAAAGTAATCAGTTTTTAAATGTTTGTGAAATGTGATATGTGAAATATAGGTGCATGCCAACATTAATATTATTCATTTATATATATGACGATGAGCTGTTATGCTTAAGTCGAAATAAAAGTTTGTTCTGTTTTGTTCTGTTTATAACTTTATGACGAAGGTGATCATTATTATAGAGAGTGGGAAAGTCTTATTAACCAATCTGTCTGAATGTTTGCATTAGGACCTGTTTGACAGATAAATAACAATTATTTCATTATATCGTGAAATCGACTAGTAGTTTGAATGATCCATTTTCTTATTTATTGTTATACTGACTGGTTGCATTGAAATCACAGTCTTCCTTCGATCCCCATAGAAAGTTTGGAAGTATTGAATATTTTCTACTCTAAACCGTCTGTACATGACAAAATATCGTCCGAAAATGTAATTATACTCTCAGGTTTGAATAGCGCCAAGTAAAACTTATATACTTAAGTGCGTATTTCATAACTCTCGTTTCTCTAATAAAAATTCCCAAATGTATCATTTCTTATCAATTATTGTTAGTTATTAAGGTAATAATTCATTTTAACTTAGTCGTGTACTTGAATATTTCATAAAAAAAATAAAGGTGGAATGTGTGTTGATATAAGTATTACTTTAGTATTTTGTTGTTTTTGCAAACGCTTTCCTAATAGTTACACCAAGTATTGCCAACTGGACCTCTTTATTGAAAGCCTAGGCTGACACGGGCTCTGAATATGTTTACCTAACAGAGTTACTGCGGGAATGAGAAAGGTCAAATGGTGGTATTTATTGGTGTCATTTCCGCTAGATATGTCAGGGGTCCAGGCTATTACGACTCCGGCCGCCGTTGTCTCATCACCAGACCGATGATTTAGGGAGCCAATTTTTGTTCGCCGTCTTAGTGATGGATACACTCATCTAGTAGAACATTACTGGAAGGATACAGTGTGTGACTGTAGAACGTTTTTACTACTATTAGGTAGAGTGTGATCTTGCTGTAGATAAATTCTTGTGGTGGTCCTTTATATGGGAGGAAATGGGAGTACTGTTGTAGTTGTTTCTGAATAGCGGCCTTAAAAACAGTGTTGTTTTGAATTTGAGCAACGACGCAAAAAATCAATTTATATCTATACAGTTGAACCTGTAATAAGCGGTCAACCTGTATCAAGCGGGCAATTTTAATATTACCAAACTAGCTGTTTTGGTATATATGTAAACCATTTAGCGGTCACCTCTGTTAAGCGGTCACTTTCTTTGTTCCATTTACTGACCGCTCAAGACAGGGTTGACTGTAGTTATAGAGAAACGTTTAAATTATTTCATGATGCTCCACGTGAAAGAACAAAACTCATTGGCATATGTTACATGTATATTTGGTATGGAACTAAAATCTTTTCAATATGGCAACCTAAGTAACGGTTGACTAGAACAGCTGTACAGAAAGGATTGACAATTTGAAAAGAAAACTACGGAGATCAATGACACGATGGTGGCATGTTCTAAAGTAGTGTAACCGTACATTAGGTATATAGTGTTATGTTTGTTTATTTGAGAGAGAGAGCGAGAGAGAGAAAGAGAGAGAGAGGGGGGGGGGAGTCAGAGAGAGAAAGAAATTAATGTTGATTAGAAAGCTTGCATGTTTACATTATCCGTATAAATTAAATCGTACTTTCTATGAAATGTAGAAAAATTTTTTTTCTGCATATTTATAGGTCTACATATTTAACATATTTCACATGTGTTTGTTATTTCCTATGTGTGTAAAAGTTTATAAACGCACACTTCTCTTTATCAGCCGTTTCCGTTGTATTCATTTGTACTGTAGTTACATCCATGTTTCTTTTTGTACTGCTAATGTTTCCTACTATTGTAGGACTTATGCATATGATAAAAATAAAATAAAGATTTAATTTTCCATCACCAGTAAGAATGTCATTTCGAGATTTTTGTCTACATGAGATTAGTACAGTTCTACCTCAGCCGTAGATTTAATTAACTATTAATTAGTCCCTCTGTTCTCTTTGAACTATTGCATCGAGCAAGTATGCTGTACACAACTACTGTGTCCACCTTATCACCCAAGTTCGTTATAATTACTTGCATGGCACGAACGCATAAATGAAAACATTTTAGTTCAATATTTATTTTTTCAGATACTGGTATATTGACCCCGGCAAACTATTTGACATTCAAAGAATAACTTGTCATGACTGTGATCAAATAAAACCTTTTTCGGAGCTTCCGTGGCCGAATGGCTAAAGTCAACCACTTACTGTCAGTGCTGTAGGTTCAAATCTCGGTCTGGTCACTCGGGTGCCGTCCAGCAGGCTTGCGGTAGGTCAGTAGCCCTACCCGGGGTGCCACATGCGCCCGGCATCATCCTCGTCAACGTCTCTGTATGACAGAAATACTGCCGCAGTGAGGCAACTCCGAAACAACCATAGTTAAGCATGGTTTATGTCCTAGAAATGTTCCCACTTTCTTTATCTATATGTGTCTCTTAATTCTGACAATCAGCGTTCTTTGTAAGGTCATTTGATATACTGTACATGTATTTTGAACCAGGTGATGAATTTGCTACTGTTCCACTGTACAGTAAACTTAATACTAATGTTTCAACTTTCGTCCATAATCAGCCAGTGATTAAACCTAACATGTACATTTGATCTTTGGAAAATGCTGATTAAAACATATTCATATTTAATAATCTCTTTTTATTTCACGCGGACATATATTATTCGTGATTCTGACCCACTTTATATCAGTTTCGGTTGCTTTGACATCTGATGAACAAGAAAGATAGCAATTCTTTTAGGTCGATATTTCACTTGTTAACAGTTATATGAGTCATGATTGCCCCGTGGCAATAGCGAGTGAAATCGGATCGGAATTAGGTCGGACTAGGAAATGCATCTGCAAAGTCATGCGTGCATACCGACTTCCACAATGAATTGCATGCAACAGGTGATATTTTGCTTTGTTTATTTGCTTCGGCAGTTAGATTGTTCTCCACAGAGGCAGGGTATCATAAGTTCAATACACGGAAGGTTGTTTAGTACCCATGCATCTGGATTTCAAGATAATGTAACTGGATGTGGTATCATGCTACTTGTTTACGGTCTGATTCTGTAAGGTTTACGGTCTGATTCTGTAAGGTTTACGGTCTGATTCTGTAATGTTTACGGTCTGATTCTGTAATGTTTACGGTCTGATTCTGTAATGTTTACGGTCTGATTCTGTAATGTTTACGGTCTGATTCTGTAATGTTTACGGTCTGATTCTGTAAGGTTTACGGTCTGATTCTGTAATGTTTACGGTCTGATTCTGTAAGGTTAACGGTCTGATTCTGTAAGGTTTACGGTCTGATCTGTAATGTTTACGGTCTCATTCTGTAATGTTTACGGTCTGATTCTGTAAGGTAAACGGTCTGATTCTGTAATGTTTACGGTCTGATTATGTAATGTTTACTGTGTAATTCTGTAATGTTTACGGTCTGATTCTGTAATGTTTACGGTCTGATTCTGTAATGTTTACGGTCTGATTCTGTAATGTTTACTGTGTAATTCTGTAATGTTTACGGTCTGATTCTGTAATGTTTACGGTCTGATTCTGTAATGTTTACTGTGTAATTCTGTAAGGTCTACGGTCTGATTCTGTAATGTTTACTGTGTAATTCTGTAAGGTCTACGGTCTGATTCTGTAATGTTTACGGTCTGATTCTGTAAGGTTTACGGTCTGATTCTGTAATGTTTACGGTCTAATTCTGTAATGTTTACTGTGTAATTCTGTAATGTTTACGGTCTGATTCTGTAAAGATCACATCCAAGTCTATATTTAATAAAGTAACAAATTTCCTCACTTAATACTTACTAAAAACAACAACATAGAACTTACACGAATTTCCCTGCATGTTATATCACCGTTTCACAATGTGTATCGGCGCCCATAACCGAATGTTGCCCCATTCCATCGTCTGTCACAAAACTTTAACCTTGACCATTACCCGGAAGTCCTTCAAACTACACAGATGTATACACCTTGATCAGCTCTACTCGACAGTTGACCTTGACCTTCAAATGACCTTGTGACCTTGACCCAAAGGTCTAAAGCCCACCCACCCCCACCCTTCGCGTTGGGGCATGACGTTCATTCGAACGTAGCGCTTGTTTTTGTTACTATTGCAACTAGCCGATATATTCGGTTCGTATTCACGATATTTTACATGTAATATCTTTAGTATTTCGACGGAATTACAGTTTCTTTGATAAACATGCAGTCGTTTTATCAAACCACTTGTATTTGATGCACATTAAGACCTGCTTCATACCGAACGTTTTAAATATCTGCGTGCACAGTCTATAAGTATATTATAGTATTATATACCGATCTCATATGTGATGTTATATTCCGATTTTTTTTTATAATAATGTATATTTTGACTTCCATGTATGAAACGCTTCACAGATTATACCATGGTCGATTTCCATCTGTATTTAACAATTCTTAGCGCTATGTAATACTTAAGGGCGAATTTCATAATTCTTGTTTCTCAAATAAAATTCCTAAATATTTCATTTCTTAACAAATATTATTAATTTTAAAGGTAATAATTGATTTGGCTTAGTCATTAACTTGAATATTTTGTAAAACAGGAATGGTGGAATGTGTATCTACCTAGTTTATGACTTTAAGTATTACTTAGCGTTAAGTATTGTTGGTGGAATTCGAGCCTTATAACCGCTCTACAGTATCATTACTTATATCCCCATCAGCGCCGCATATATAGTTCTTGTCTATATTTTTGTGTCAAGTCGGAGTCACTGACGTATCCATCACCTTCAATGATAGCTCTAGTTTCAGTTGACTTCATGCTTTGAAATTTAAATGAAATATATATCACTGACTTCTGCATTGAGAAAAGCATGTATAATTTAACATGAGCTTCAAATTGCGTGTTAAAGTGTCATTACAATCTCGTCTATTTCATAGCTGTAAAGGTTTTAGGAGGATTGGAAAACAGAGATTGTGCTATGAACCTACGGCGAGATTTGTACGTATTTCAAATCATCATAAAAAAAATACCCAAACTTAAGAGCCTTTATTTATTTAAAACGTTTAGCAACGTTTCTAGTGTAATGCACAATATTATTTTGGACTTTAGAAATGACTTAATTGAATGAAAGTTTTTTATTTATAAATATCACACTGTTTCAATATTTCGGCTTTAAAGCCTTTATCAAGAGGAAACACTTTTGAAGAACTACATCCTGCCGGTCGCCATATTTAAAGAAGTTTTTATTGAAACAGAATGTTATTTATAAATATTGTGTTTTAATTCACTTAGGAATATGTAGTGTTTTGAAAGTGTTTTAATTTCATCTTTAATTAATTTTTTGCCAGGGTTTTAATTTCAATCTAAACGTTCGCCGATACATGTTTCTTCCGCGTTTTGATTTTTCATTGTTTCTGCATTTTTAAAACGTATAGATTAGCAATGTTTCTAGCGTAATGCGCAAAATCATTTCAAACTATTAGAAATTACTTAATTTAATGAAAGTTTCATCTTTAATTTCAGGGTTTGAATTTCAATCTAAACGTTCGCCGATACATGTTTCTTCCACGTTTAGATTTTTCATTTATTTCTGCTTTTTTGTTTTAGTACAGAAAAAGCATGATTATTCGCTGACAATATATTTTAAAGACTATGTAATAATGTCAATTTCGTGGATGAATGTACATATATTCATGGATACATATCGTAGAAAATGTGTAATCTACTAAATTTTCTTTTTTCGCGTGGATTGATATTCGTATAAACAAACATCCACGAAATCGACAAAAAATAGTTTCTGAAATGGATTACTACTAAGTTTTCGTATTAATTAGTAATCAATACTAGACGTAATTAAATGACGTATACTTGTCATACACAATAAAGTAGGAATAAATACATGCTGTAGTTTAATTACAGAGTGTGTGTGTGTGTGATTTTCATGTTAGGAAGCCTTCCAGCTGGCTTGCGGTAGGTCGATGGTTCTACCCGGATGCCTCCGTGCATACGGGGTCTTCCTCCACCTGTAATTAGCTGGACGTCGCTATATGACTGAAATACTGTCGAAGCGACGGTAAACTCAAATAGTCAAGTCAAGTCAAGTACATTGTGTCTCTAAAATACAATATTGTACACAACAGAGCCGTCACAGAATGAGGTTTACAAAACATGAACAGTATAGTATGGGTGCCGACGGGGGCTCCGTAGATGTGTAGTTATATGTCCCGATCTGATCACTCGGATGTGTCATGTGATGAAACATTCCAACTGGCTTGTGGAAGGTCGATGATTCTACTAACGTGCCTCTGCATAACAAAGGTCGTCCCCCACATCTAATTAACTCTATATTCTGTACCCTTGTCACCCCATTGATATACGAGAGAGATGTGGTTAAGTGATAGCGTCCTTGTTGATCATCAGATTATTGGCTCGAACACCGTTTGGAGCAAAGATTTGATAACTTGGTATAGAATGTAAAAATTGTTTCCCTATCGATGAATAAAAAGTATGGCATTATTGGAGACTGATAACTATGGTGTCGTCACACTGCAGTATCACGCCGTAGAAATGTTGCATGATACCAAAGCTAGACACAGTATCCTGTAACCTCAGCCCAGGAATTATCATATGCTATGTATGCCGATCGGAGGACCACTATGCCACTATGGTCTCTTTTTTTAACTATTGTGTATGTTCCATACTCGCGTGAAAGATGCAAACTGTACCTTCATGCACGCTAGGCTTCAAAATCAAATACCACATTCGATAAATCTTTTATGAATGTGAGCTTCACTAAAATCAAAAACATTATCTTGAAAAGAACATTTGATGGATTCATAACTCTTGTTGCTATCTTGAGGAAAACAGTATTCATACCAAAGCATAAAAGCGTAATGCCATATCGAGAGATTTATGCAGATGTTTTCAAAAAATACTTAATGTTTGAATTTAGCTGAAACCGCTTGATGTGTTCGATAAATACAAATGTATATCAATCATAATTCTGAAAAGACAATGCCCGTGGTACTATCATTTATAATCTACAAATCCAGTTACAGGAAACATATCAATTTTGAATTGTTTTGTCCGATAAATCAGGAATTCAGAAATTGAATTTGTTTTAAAATACATTCATTTAAAAGACAAAGTATTAAAAAAAAATAAACTCATTAAAATGAAATATATGAATATTGGATGTAAAAAAACAACAACAAACAAAACAGCAACAGAAAAACAACAACATTTCTTTGATATTTTACACATGTATTGGATTCCATTTTTAAAATCTTCCTCTTTTATTCATAGCAGATCTTAAAGGACCCCAAGCACGGCATTTTTATATTTAAAGGATGTGAGAATCAATTGCGCAAGCAAAAAATGTTTCTCTTAAAAAAAACATGAAATGCTCTGAAAATGTATTACTTTTCACACCCACATATACAAAACTTGAACTGTTTTTGTGAGTGTTTATGTTTAAACCTTTAGAAAGTAAAAATAAACAGGAAGAAAAACATCCTTCGGCATTTACTACTCTTAGTCTAAAACCCACACACCTTAGACAGGTCGTGCAATCAGTATAAAGTGGGCAAAGCACTTCTGGTTGATCTAATTGGCATTACATGGTCTGATGTTGATGGAATGGTGACAGCTGATGTCCAAGATGAGGCGAACGGTTAATTAAATCAGGAGGTTCCCTCCCCTACCTATCACACTATATCACACTTCATCTCGTGCCTTGTTATTATGTTTGGAGATAAGACATGCTTAGGTCTTGTGAATTCCAATATATTGCTCCCACGTCAATATGGCTGATGCAGTTTCTTTCAAGTTTTTTTCATATGTTTACTGCGTGCTCGAAGAGAATTACGACGCTTCGTCGTTATTTGATTATTTTTTAAAGTTTTGATGTAAAAGGCAAGTCCGAAGAGCATTGCGGTGTTTGGTTATTATTTGATTTGAAACGTTAAGTGTTACATGTCGAAATGAAGCCAAATAAGTTCTAGTAAAAAGAAGAGTGCCAGTGCTGCCACAATATACGTCGCCACAAAATATAAAGACCAAGAGGGTCCTTTTAATTATTGCTTTTAACATTTCTGTAAGCATAAACTCATAATGAAGTCTGTGAGACCAAATAATTTAGCTGAAAGAGCAGTTTATTCGCGAATATACTTTTCTCAAAGTGAGGCAATCACTAAAGATGATGGAAAGACAGGGGCCTGAGATTGTGGTTGCCTGGGTAGTAGCTTCGATCCCTGCAGAGGCAGCTGGGTGTTTTCTTGAGCAAAACAGTTTATCCACACTTGTCCAGAGTTGAAAGTCTTACTCTGCTAACCAGCCTAGCTGACTGGAAAGATTAGGTCAGAAACATACAAGGAATGGCGTTCACAAGGCTGAAATATCAATCACCTAAAGAGACAAAGTTTCAAGGGACAATAATCTTGCAAAATTAATGAACCGGAAAATCGCCGCTTCATGCACATCTACCCATTATAGTAATGCCACTGATCATGTTTTGAAAAGATTCGTTCAGAAACGTAGAAGGAGTTGCGTTCACAAGGCTGCAATATCAATCAGCTACAGAGACTAAGTATAAAGGGACACAAATCTCGTAAAAATCAATGAACCGGAAAATCGCTACTTCATGTAATGCCACTGATCAAGTTTAAAAAAAAAATACGTTCAGAAATGTAGGAGGAGTTGCGTTCATAAGGCTGCAATATCAATCAGCTACAGAGACTAAGTTTCAAGGGACACAAATCTTGTAAATATCAATGAACTGAAAAATCGCCACTTCATGCACATCTACCCATTATAGTCATGACATTGACCAAGTTTTGAAAAGATTCATTCAGAAACAAAGGAGGAGTTGCGTTCAAAAGAAATGGACGTACGGACGGACGGACAGACGGAGAAGATGACGCCAATATACGACAGCCTCAGGCGGCGTATAACAATGAACGCATATTTTGTAAACAAGTTTAAGAAATGTTTACGTGTTACCTCAGTATACAGTCTGGCTATACCACTTGGTATATGACGTCATTTTTTTTTCGCGTAAAACCTATTTTGCATAGATTCAGAGTGAAATTTTATTTCAGTATTAATTTTAATGGTATATAGCGCATGCAAAGCGGAACATTGTGCCCAACACATAGGTCCCAGTGATTATTTCGTCAGATTTATAGTTGATCCTAACATTCTGAAACTTTATTTGCTAACACGTAATGCACATTGCTAATAATGCTTTTCCAGAATGCTAGGAAATATTGACGTGGCCAAGAGGGTAATGTTGCTGACTTTAACACTCACTCAGCCCTTCACCGCGTTGGTTCGAATCCCGGCAGGGTCATTCAGATTTTCGTGTGAGGAAGCCTTCAAGCTGGCTTGCGATAGGTCGGTGGTTCTACCCGGATGCCTCCGTGCATTCGGGGTCTTTCTCCACCTGTAATTAGCTGGGTGTCGCTATATGACTGAAATACTGTCGACGCGACGGTCAACTCAAACAGTCAAGTCTAGGAAATATTGAACATCTGACAGAAGATTCATTAGGGATTTTGTGTAGTGAACAATTTTTCGATTCGCATGCGCTGTATCCCATTAAAAATATATTTTTGAATCGAGGCAAATAATGCTGCTTGTGATAACTTAAAATTACGTCATATTCCACTTAGTATGGCCAAACTGAGAATATGTTGCCATGGTTTCGTTCCGACGTAAAATAAAATTTGTTGTATCTCTTGTTTCTTGTCTGCGGAAGGTCATGGATTCGATCCCTGGCCGCCGCATATGAAAGCCGGATATCACATAAACATACAAATTGACTATTTATACACTTTATTACAATGAGCACCGCAAGTTTTTAATGAAAGTGTATGCTTCTTTCCCTTTTATTCTTAGCTAAATCGTATTTTCATGCTCCTAATCAGGCATATGGTAATCACACTGTCCATCTGTCCGTCCCACAGTCTGCCCACTTCATGTCCGCTCTGTAATTCTACAGGTATGATTGAATGTTGCTCAAAGGTCAAGGTCACAGTCTGTAGTTAAAGATTATAAAAGGGAACATTTTTGTGTCGCCTGCATAGCATGGCAGACACATAGGGATCACTTTGTCCGTCGTCGTCGTCGGCGTCGTCGTCGGTGTCGTCGGCGTCACACTTTCTTGTCCGGAGCATAACTCGAAAAGTATTTGAGGTATCACCTTGAAACTTAAAACATGGATAGATCACATTGAGGTGGAGTGCAGTGCACAAGAATGATAACTCTGACTTTCGTATTTTCTGAGTTATTACCCTTTGTTGATTCTGAGATTTTATTTTTGTCCGGACCATAACTCAAAAAGTATTTGAGGTATCACCTTGAAACTTAAAACATGGATAGATCACATTGAGGTGGAGTGCAGTGCACAAGAATGATAACTCTGACTTTAATATTTTCTGAGTTATTGCCCTTTGTAAATTTTCAGACTTAATTTTTTCCGGGGCATATTTTGAAAAGTATTTGAGGTACTGACTTGAAACTTTTTAGGTAGATAAATCACATTGATGTGAAGTGCAATGCTAATGAATGAGAACACTGACTTTCTTTTTTACTGAGTTATTGCCTTTTGTTGATTCTCAGACTTAGCCTATTTTTGTTCGGAGCGTAACGTGAAAGGTATGTGCTTTGTTGATCCTCAGACTTTGACTATTTTTGTTTGAAGCGTAACATAAAAGGTATGTGAGGTATTGCTAAACTTCATAATTGGAGAGATCTCATGGAGTTGGAGTGCAGTGCAGAAGAATAATAACCGTTACTTATATATTTTCTAAGTTTTTTCCCTTCGTTGATTTTCAAACATAATTTTTGTTTAGTGCATAACTTGAAAATATTTTGAGGTATCAACTTGAAAATATAACTTGAAAATATTTTGAGGTATCAACTTGAAATTTTGTAGGTCGATCAAACTCAATGAGGCAGAGTGCAGTGCACAAGATTTATAACTCTGACTTTAACATTTTCAGAGTTATTCCTCTTTGTTATTTTTCACACTTGCCTGTCTGGTGGACTTTTGCCTGGTCTGGTCTGGTACTAAATATTACAGTTTGGATTACTACAAACTTGCCAATATACCAAATTATACACTATGATGTGTAGAAGTACAATGCACAAGAACCATAATCTTCATTTTCTTGTATTTGTTGTCAAGATTTTTATAATTTGGTGTTATTTTGTACCTCACAAAATAGATTATGCTTTATCAATAATTTGTCAAAAGATCGATTTTCTAGTCAATTCTTTCATCAAACATTTTTTTTTTTTATTTATTTTTTTTTTATCATTTATTATAACAAAAACGTTTTTACAAATGTACAGTACAAATATAATATGCAACAATTTGAACAATGACATGTCAAAAATATATATGTACCGTTTTTCTCCCTATAACGACCGTTTATAAAGTTTTAATGTTAATGTATTTCTCTCTTACAGTCTTCAAATGTTTAGCTATCCTATAGTTCCCAAACTTTAGTATGAAAAAATCACTTATAGAAATCTTTTTATACATTATAATTTAAAAAAAAAATTACAAAAATGAGAAACAAGATAAAAAGAAAAAAAGAAAAAAGAAAAAGCCTCTGATTGATTGCTTATATTATGAATTTATTTTGAAACTGTGTTATACTATCATTTTTAAGAGCTATTTCTCCCTCAATTGTTTTCTTTGTTTCAAAATAATTAAGGAAGTTTTCAAAATTTAAACAACCCTTACGTAACTTTGTTATGTATATATAATATTTCATTACTAATATGAAATAATTTAAAAAAATATAATTACTCATTGTTTTGTCATATCCAAAACTTACAATTTCAAAGTCAAGTGAAACATGTATACCTTTTTTAAATAAATGGTTTAATAAACGATTCCACATATATTGAGTTTCTTTACACGACCAAAATAAGTGTTCAATCGTTTCAACATGCATATTACATAAATCACAAATTGACATTCGACAATGTTACATTTGAACAAGTATTCATTTGTGGCTATTAAACATTTTAAATATTTATACTGAAAACATCGTAAAGAAACGTCTATCGTTGATATATAACCTTGCATATATATATTTTCCCAATTTAAATCACTTTTATTTAACCATTTATGCCAATTGTTTTCAGATTTAATTTCATTTTTCTGTCTTTTTGTTAATTGATAATTATAAAAGACTTTACAAATATTTTGTATCTTATTTATTGCGTCTACTAGTGATGTTCTTCTATTTTCCATTAAAAAATCTATCTTTATATTTTGCTTAAGATCCTCTGGTATATTTTGAATAAGCTGGTTATATTTAAGATAATCTTCTTTCGGAATATTGTATATTTCAGAAAAACTTTCAAAATCATGATATTTATTTGTTCGAAAGTCATATAAATTGTCAATAAATTTAATACCTTTTTCGTACCATGACCTCCAGAAAACAGTTTTCATGTTAATTCTTATATTTGAATTATTCCATACGATATGATTTATATTATTTTCATAATGTTTCTTTATTTTATACCAACTTATTAAAACGCTGTCAAAAATATATTTTTTTCTTTTTTGAGGTTGTCAATAATGTTTTTATATATACTTTTCATGCATCCCTTATTTTCTGTATCTAATAATCGTTTAATCCAGCTAGCTTTCAATGCATTTAAGAAAAAATTTATATCCGTCAATTTTAACCCCCCTTCTCTATAATTTTGATACAATTCGTCACGTTTTATTTTATCAGGTTTGCCGTCCCATAAATAGGAAAATATATCTTTTATAATTCTATTGATAATCTCTTTAGGTGGATTAGGTAATACTGTAAAAGGATATACTAGTTTTGGTAAAGCAAAAGTTTTTATAACTACAACTTTCCCCATAAGTGTAAGTTTTCTATGTTGCCATTGTTTTAAACAGTTTCTAAATTCTTCAAGTTTTGGATAAATATTTTGCGTTAGATTGTGTTGTTTTTCATTGTAAAAATTAATTCCTAATGTTCTTGCTGTTTCCGATGTCCACTTAAAATTCTTTTCCTTACAGAATTCAATATTTGAATTTTTTAACGTGCCTGCTCTTAATATTACAGATTTGTTATTGTTAAGGTTTAGACCGGATATATGACCAAATTGTGTTATTACATGTACTAGTTTCTCGAAAGAATCTTCAAGACCATTGTTAAAAAATGTTGCATCATCTGCAAATAATGTTTGCTTTATTTCTATTTGGTTTAGTTCAATTCCTTTAATTTCTCTATCATTTGCTATATAATTTGATAAAATTTCAATACATATTACAAAAATTGAAGAAGATAACGGACAGCCCTGTCTAACTCCGTTTTTTATTTCAAAACTTTCTGAAAGATGTCCATTGTTTATTATAATACTGTTTATTCCATTATAAAATATTTTATCCTTTTAAGATATTTCCAAAATTATACTGTTCAAGACATTCAAATATAAAATCATGATTTAAGGTATCATATGCTTTTTCAAAATCTGAAAAGAATAATAACCCTGGCTCATTATTTTCGTTAAGGTAATCTATAATTTCAAAAATCAGTCTAACATTCTCCCCAATGTATCTTCCTTTAATAAATCCAGTTTGAGAATATGAAATTATTGTGTTAATGACTTTTTTAATTCTATTAGCTATGGTTTTTGTTGCGATCTTATAATCGACATTCAATAAGGTTATCGGTCGCCAATTTGATAAAATAGTATTATCTTTCCCAGTTTTGGGTATTAAAGAAATTATTCCTTGTTTTTGAAGTTCTGTTAAATTTCCATTAGTATATGAGAAATTTATAGATTCTATATAGTAGGTTTTAAGATCATTCCAGAAATATTTATAGAATTCAACTGTTATACCATCAGAACCTGGACTTTTGTTGTTTTTCATTTCTTTCAGTGCTTTATGAACTTCATCTTCTGTTAATTTTCCTTCACACGATTCTTTATTTTCGTTACTTAATTTGTTATTTGGTATTGAGAAAAAGTCTATTATTGATTTTTTGTTGTTCTCTCTTTGATAAATACCCTTATAAAATTTTACTTCTTCTTTCAAGATAACTTTTTCATCAGTTATATACTGATCACCTACTTTTAATTTTTGAATAGTTTTCTTTTTTGCATGATGTTTTTAAGTTAGAGAAGTTTTTTTTTTCCTTTTTTTTTTTGCATCAAGTAAGCTTTCTAATGATTGTTAGGTGGATAGAGTGATATCTTTTTCTAGCTTCGAAATATCCTCCTTGAGTTGTTTTTCTAATTTGTTTTCCATCTTTTTTTTATGACTTGCAAATTTAATTGTTTCGTTGCGAATTGAACCCTTGATTAATTCCCATTTAGTATTTGGATTTGCATTTATGTTTATCTCTACAATATTTTTTATTTCCTTTCTGATTCTTTCTTGATATTCTTTGTCAAGTATTAAACTATTATTTAATTTAAAGTATCCTGGACCTCTTTTTTGACTGGTAAATTCTAATCTTAGTTGAACAATTGAGTGATCCGTTTTATACCCATATCTTATAACGCACTTTTTAACCATGTTTTGTATATGTTCTGATATAAGAAAATAATCTAATCTGCATGATATTGTTGAAGTGTGATTTGAGTGCCATGTAAATTGCTTTTTTGTAGGATTTTTATATCTCCAAACATCAATTAAGTTGAAATCTTCAATTGCTGTTTTTAATTTTTCTCTGCACTTTTTATGTGTATAAGTTTTACCATTATTTTTATCTATGAATGGGTTTATTGTCACATTAAAATCACCACCAATAATGATAATTTCACCGTACTTACTTTCAATCAGTTTATATAACTCAGAAAATATATTAGTATTATCATCGTTATATCCATAAACATTAATAAGATGAACTGTATCTTCATTAATCTCTAAACTTACAATATGCAATCTGCCAGCTATTATATTTTTATATTCTTTTATTTCAAATTTATGTCCCGGATGTATGAGAATTGCTACTCCTTCTGCATTTGTTTTCACTCCACTGCAATATATTTGTCCACCCCATTCTTTTTGCCATTCTGCAACTTTGTTTTCAGGTAAATGAGTTTCTTGTAAGAAATATATAGATTGATGCTGATCTTTTAACCATTGAAAAACTTTATTCCTTTTAGATTTTTCGCCTAAACCCTTAACATTCATAGTCATTATTAAAGTTTCCATTTTATATCAAGGTATTTTTTTTTCAGAGCTAATTCTTTTTTCAAACCATTCTTTAGAATTAAATAAAAACTAAAAACTAATGAAAAATATCCATACATCATTTTCATAACAAAGTGGCATATCTATCATATTATACATTAAGCGTATTAAAAAATAACATGTATTTTACTATTACAACTTTACTATATTGTCCTCATAATCTGATTACTCTCTGCTTACCTCATCTACGTGATTGACGATCATAAATAAGAAAACAGAGATTAAACAAAATTAATGAGTCGACAAAAAAAAACACACAAAAAAAACTATCCTTCATTTGATAATCTTCTATCTGTAACAAGTTTTGTTAAACAAAGTTTATATTTTACAATCATAATACTATTCAAACAACCTGTACAATAAGTATTTGTTCATTTACCTTTATGTATTCATGTGTGTATATATGCATGTATGTATGTTTGTATAAATGTATGTGTGTATGAATGCATAGTGAAATGCATATGTAAATTATGTGTACATATATGTGTATACATGCATTTGTACATGTTTAATCTGTGAACTGTCTTTCATTATTTTATGTTTAGTATTGTGTGTGTTGTGTGTGTGTGTTTGTGTGTGTGTGTGTGTGTGTACGTTTGTTTGTTTGTTTCTATTTGTATATGTGTGTGTCGACTGAGTTATATTCATGTGTGTACACTGTTTTGTATTCATATTCACGTTAAACTCAATACACACAAACCTACAAGAAATGTCCAATCATCACAACAATACCACTTTGGCAAACACATAATTGTACACGAGAAATTTGATATCATCCAATAATGTGTAATGCACATAATAGCTGTATTATTATCATTCATTGTCTTAATGCACACATACCTGAAAAGGAAGAGCATTGACTTACAAATTTACGTATATCTTCAAACCATATTTTCCAATTGAAGTTACTGTAGTTTCTATGGATTTTTGCCAATTAAGTTTAAAACCATATTTGATACAATTATTCAAATGCTCCTCACGCACGAGATGTAAGTGCTAATATACTTTATTCGCTAAACTGTTTACAAAGAACCATATTAACTCACTTTTCAGTTTATGGTAGATTTAATCAATACATAAAAAATCTTTGAATTTGAGTTATTGAAAAATATATCATTTACACATAGTTATACATAAAGTTGTATTATTATCATTCAATGTCATTGTGCACGTACACTGAAAAATAATGATTTGACAAACATCAAACATGCTTAAATGCAGGCGACACAAGTGTTCCGAGGAACACCCACATCTAGTGTTGTGTCCGGGCTCTAACGCAGGCATGCATGGGTGATTTTTGAAGACAATATGTAATGCGCAAGACCAAAATTTGTAGCTTAAAGGTCAAGGTCAATGTCTGGTGTCAAATATCAAGGTCACAATCACAGGTCAAAGGTTGAAAAGTGGCACTGTTTTCTGTACCTGGGCTCTTAATGTTGCTTCACATATAACGATTTTTAAATAACAGGGCACAAATAGGCTTCTAGATATACGGCACACGCAAGATCCACGTCTGCAGCTTTAAAACGTCAAGAAAATATGTCAAAAAGAGAAGATGGTCCTGTCACATGACTTAGGTTTTAATGCCGATGAATCTTTTTTTTTTGGGGGGGGGATTTGTCACGGTGAGTGTGACAGGTCTTGTGTGTATATTTAATGAATATATATATACTTTATAGGAGTGGAACACACGTTTTTAAATTGTTCGTATAAAGTCAGGGTTCAGCGTCTGTCTGTGAGAGGTACAGATTATATCACTCCCTAATCAATTTATATTTATAGTTATATCAATCCCAAATCAATTTATATTTACAATATGTGATGAAACAATTTCGTAAATTCATTTGAATTCAATTTACATCTGCAAGATCTGAAATGACAATTGCCCACTTTTTGTTATAATTGCGAAGTCTGTTTCGTTCTTTATTGACTTTAAATAATGGAGAAAAATGGTTATTATCTGATATTCGTCTTTGTAATTCGATAGAAGAAAAAGAAACGACTTTAAACTCAAATGATCTGTCTGACTCACCAATTTGTTGCATAAAGTAATCTGAAAACCCCATCTTCCTCATTTCAAATTTACAAAAATGTATGCTGCGGGCCTCTGTTCATTAACAAACTTGAAGAAGTGTATAAATTTTGTATATGTATAAAACAACCTTCAGAGTTTATAAATCGTAGCTTTGCGGAATTTGAGATTTAAGACGAAAGTAACATTCAGGTTGAAACGTTTCCTTTAGACTCTAATACCAGAAAAACTCAATGAAGCCAACTTGTTCCAGGTTCGACCAGATATTCTGTGACTTTTTACACAAAGGGCTAGCCTTGTTATTTTTATTTTCTTTCTGCATGAAGAGGTTAGTACATACATGCGAATGATATAACAAAATATATGGAGTTTGATTTGAAAAAGGATGGTTATAAATAGGTCTGCCAAAACAGGCGTGTAGTTTTCACGATTTTTGAAATATATTCTTTTTACATGCTAGCTGCACACTCATTTTTGTCGGTCCTATAGAGAGATAATCACGTTACCGGAAGTTGAATAAGGTCAAGTGGAATATTGTCACGAGTTCCTACAAGCGGCCCTGTATTATGTGCGTTTTCTTTTGTCTAAAATGCATGACGCTAAAATGTCAAAAGTAAAGTGTGCGTTATTGCATGCAGATATGGAATGGATTGTCAATATTAAATGACTCAGATGTTTTCTTAGCAAAGGATACGTAAAAGGGTATGAGGGCAAGTGGCCTGTTACCACTCCTATTGTCATTTTTTAATGGCTATGGTATGTCGCGATCAGGAATCGAGCGTCCAACCACAAAAGCCAAAAGTAACGCTGTAACCATATAACGACTAAGACCAGTCTTTGCACATTTGTCAGATTAATCAGTTAATATATAGTTGCAGGATGGGTGCTTATCCGCTGATACATTTTCTGATTCGAAAATCGATTAAATCACTAACCGGAAGTAACCCACTGATTTTGGACCGAACTATACAATACTTTCTGTAATCTACTCAGCAATATAATCCCCTGTTCCCATAGTAATTCTGATCGAATAACCACATGACTGGTACTGAGTTCAAGGAAATTGCTTTACGGTGCATTGACGAGACTACTATTGCTTTGTGTTTAAACGATGGAACCTGAACACATATTTGATACCCCAAACAATCACATAGAGAATTACCGCTCACTGAAAATTATTGCAATCACAGTTTCACATTCGAATGCAATGCCAAACTGCACATGCGCCAACGGAATTTAATACCCATTTGGGCATATCGATATATACATATGATTTAATAACAGTAATATATATACAGTAATGAATACCGTCCAGAAAAGCAGGAAATGAAATCAAGCCAGATAATTCACATGTAAAGAATTTTAGATGCAACCAGGTGTATAATTATCGAGAATAATTGATAATGACATTGCATGACATTTCTTGAGTTTGAACAGAACTATATGATAATATCATAGGATGTCATGATAGTGGGCATCATGTCTATGCTGATGAACAAGTAGCTAGATGAATTTTAATTTTGGTTCCCCCATCACTTTATTGAAGTTTACTGTTGTCGTCGTTTGAAAATAAACGAAAGCGTAGACTAAACAATTAACTAATCAACACTTCCGGTTCGGGATTGTTGTAATTTTATCTTTCGATTTATCAAACTCATCAGATTTTGATCATGAGACCGGAATTAAATTTGATTTTCACATCCAATAAATAGTTGTATCTTTAATGATTTATTGTATTTTCCGATTATATCGTTCCAAATCAAGTCATCAGTTCTCAATCATTTCGATATATCATTCGAATTGCTTTTTTCCTCAAGGATTCAACCAGAATTCCTGTGTAGATAATTGTTTTCTAATTAACAGGCTTGGCGAATTTCGTTTAGCTAATGAATCTGATGAATGTCTGCGAGTGATGCCATGACCTTACCACAAAGCCGCAGAATGTAAAATGTATTTGCAATGTTGCGTGGGCGAGAACAACACATTGGAAACATCTTTGACCTTTGTCTTTGAGTCATAGAACAGCAACATGGGCTTGTATTCGCCATATCAATATCTATAATGCATGTCGTCTGCAGGCAAGTGTTAATTAATCAAAGGTGTCTCTCCGTGACTCGAAACTTGGGTGTCAGTGATAAAGGACTTGTTCAGACATGCATTATATCCCGGTGCTCGTGACAACGTTCTTAAAAGGCACGTCCAGATGTTTTAGACAGCTGTATAGAACAGATGATGATCTTATGGACATTGCGTTTACTATGGTCACAACATTCTCAACTTTTATGTGGGTAGATTGATTTTTTTACTTGTTCATAAAAAAGACTGAGAACGCATTCTGTTTTCTTATCTATGATAATTTCTTACCTTTTTATACGCCTGAAGGGCGGTATTATGTTATGCCACTGGTCGTCCGTCCATTTATATATCCGTCCGTCCATTATCAATTTTGTGTCCGCTCTGTATCTTAAGAGCCACTGGAAGGAAATTGAAATTATTTGACAGAAATACAAGCATACAGAGACGATGAGCAGAGCGTAGGTTTTGAATATCTTGGTTAAGGTCAAGGTCACACTTGTAGGCCACATGTCATACTATTATGTTAGAATATTTTGTGTCTGCTTTCTATCTTAAGAACCACTGGAAGGAAATTGAAATTATTTGACAGAAATGTCAACCAAACTGAGTGAAAATATTTTGTGTCTGCTCTGTATCTTTAGAACCGCTGGGAGAAAATCATAATTTTTTGACAGAAATGTCAACCATACAAAGAGGATGTGCAGAATGTAGGTTTCGGATGTCTTGGTTCAAAGTCAATCACTTAAGCAGATTTAGAAATGACAACCATACTGCGATGTCTTAGTTCATGGTCAAGGTCACACTTAAAGGTCATACTTTTATATTGTTAGAATATTTTTTGTCCGCACTGTATCTTTAGAACCGCTGTAAGGAAATTATATTTTTTTGAAAAAATGTCACCATACAAAGAGGATAGGCAAGAGTGTCTTGGTTCAAGGTCAAGGTCACACTTGAAGGTTGTAAGTAACTTCTTGTCCACTCTGTCTTTGAAACCGCTGGAAGAAAATTGAAATTATTTGACAGAAATGTCAACCATACTAAGAGGATGTGCAGAGCATAGGTTTCGGATGTCTTGGTTCAAGGTCAAGGTCACGCTTGAAAGTCACATGTCATATTGTTTTAATTTTAGAATATTTTGTGTCTGCTCTTTATCTCTTGATCCACATAAGCAGATTTTAACAATTTGCCAGAAATGGCAACCATCCTGAGATGAAGTGCAGATCAAGTGCAAGTTTCACCTGTGAGTAGTAGTGTCAACTTGGGTGCCAAGTAAGGGCGCAATATCGTGCTATATTATAAAGGTGTGTTCAGCGTTGGCCATTTTAAGAAAAGTTTACCATTACAAAAGTTTACATATTCACTTGTTTAGATCGTGATGATGCTGACGTCATCGGAACTCACAATCTGGTGTTCTTCCCTTTAAACAATGTCAGTACCTGAGTAACCATGTTTAAAGTACAAAATTAATTTCTCGATATAAATTGCGTTCGTAGTTAACTTATAAGAAGACCTACTTTTCTTTGAAAATCATTGATAGCTTTACGGAAATTCCGACTGTTATTTCTTTTCGGAACACCTATGAAATAGCGGTATTATATATCGTACACGGGATGCCTCAAATTCCGTCTTGGGCAAAAGTCTGCGTATTGTAATAGGCAATAAGAAAACTATTTGAGCGTTTATGTATAAATTGCGCAAGTTTGAGTCATAAATTAGTGAAGTACATATCATTCATTCGCATCATAATCACACTGAAAAACAATAATTCAAATGACTATACAGCTTGTATATACATCGGATCGCGATTCAAAGTTGAATTCAGTAATGGACAGTAATTAGCATTGTTAAGAATATCTTTTCAGTCGCAGATCAATCAATTTTGATTGAACACTTATCATTCACATTTCAGTTGGAATTTACCCTTTGTGCATATTTTTAATTTATATAACGAAATTAACTGTATTGGAAAGATGAAACTGCCCTCACAGAAAAAAATCTTTACCTGTGTGTATAATAATATCACCTGTTTACCAGGTTTAATTCTGACAGTTAAAAGAAACTTGTTTTTGGCTCCATCTTACTGATGATGATTCTTTGAATGCTCTGTGTTCTGTTGGTAGTGTTTATCGACTCCGTATCTGTAGGATGTAAGTTCGATGCACTTTTTAGGGACCAAAAACCAAAACCAGACCAGTACCCAGATGTATCCAGGCTGATAGTACTGATTCAATCAGATATGTTGAGAGAGATTAGTTTCAATTGTATAAAAAAAGATCATGTGTCCAAATATTCGTAAAAGAAAAACGTCTGATATGAATAACGGGCTACAGTTGATTGGCAAAAGGCTTCAAAATAGACATACCATAGGAAGCCTGTATGATGTAACTGCTTCAACAAAACTGATCAATACAGGTGTAGTATATACAATCACATGTATCCACGTAGTAAATATTAGTAATTAGACACTTATCAAATAGAATGTTAATACTTTAACTACGTCATTTATACATGAGACAGATCACATAACGTGTCGAGGATCATTTGACACAGACATTTGAATTATTTATTTATTTCACCAATGTATAAGAGGTAGCAGAACAGTATGCTGTCAAGCCGTGCGCCGTATTGTGGCTTGGACATCACTTATTGATAAACGTAAATCCCATTAAATCCGATATCATATCGTTATTATATACGAACATCCCTTTTGGGATTTACTAGTTACTTTACTATTCAAAGGTTGATTACAGACACTATTTTACCCCGGAATCTTGAGGTTGTGGGTTCGATCTCCAATCGCATCATACCAAAGTTGTAAAAATGGTACCGGTATAGCTTCCTTGCTTGGCGATCAGTACATAAGGGTAGTTCCAGGACTGGTTGGCCCGGTGTCAGGATTTGTGACTCGGTGTGGTCTACGGCGTGATAATGCAGTGTGGTAGCACTATATCTACCTGAAGTAGACAATGTTTCCAAATGACTGAAGTACTGTCAGCGGTCGTTAAACCCAAGAAACAAATACGTTTTTTTTTCATCGTTTAACAGAACACAAAGATTATTAAATACAAATACAGACAAACCTGTCATAAGCGGTCAGTCAAAAAAAAAAGAGAAAGTGACCGCTGAATGAAGGTTAAACATAATTTAAATGCTATGTTTGGTAATATTTAAACTGACCGTTAAATTCAGGTGACCGCTAATACAGGTGACCGCTGAATGAATGTTAAACATAATTTAAATGCTATTGTTTGTTATTTTTAAACTGACCGCTTAATGCAGGTGACCGATCAATGCAGGTTCAACTGTACTGCAAAATCAACTTTTTAAACTTCACTTCCAAAATGAACAGACTAAGATGGAATCCATTACTCCACCACAGCACTATGACGCAGTGATAACTGATTCGAAAAGAATATTGTAACAAGGTCATGGTCAAAGTGTTATGTGTTACAATATGTGTCCAAATGAATATTGTGTGTAAATATGAACTGGTCATATGTGTTGATATTAAAGATATAATCATTTGATAAAATTGAGACGCGACGCAGCGAAACCGGACTTTTTGCTAACCATATAGCCCATAAACCAAATTTTGTTCGAAATTCGTTGAAATATATAAAAACCACCAAAAGGGAAACATTGTCATTGCATTGGTATCGATTTGAATAAGAATGATGTAAATTTAATTCTGATTAGGGTTTCTTTTCTTCCACGGAATGCATCAGTACATCAGGAATTTTGTTTTTTTATTGGAATAAAAAGAAACATAAAAAGAAAAAAAAAACAGAAAAAAAACCTGTAGTTCAGACATACGCAGTATATCATTAGGCTGATTTCAATCTACCATGTCAGAGTTTAATTATCCCTTTATCAATGTCTGGCATTTTGAAACACAAGTATTTTGATTGATATAAAATTCGATCAAAAGTCCCTATCTCGCCCGGTATATCATCCTGTCTGTCAGTACAGTCATATCATATCGGCCATCAGAACGGTAAACAAAATCATGAATGTCATCATGTCTGTCAGAACGGTAAACAACGTATGGACGTCCTATTTGTTGTTCCAAATAATTCTAGCTTCCTCTTCATTTATATCCATCGAATGACGCATGTCACATTTCATATCAACTTCACCTTTGTTAGATAACTCGGGTGGAATTTCATCGCATTGATTTTAGATGAGTTATTACAATTGAACGGGGAGTGAATTTATTGCCTCTTGCGTAAATAGCCTATCAACTGGTCACTCGGTGCGAGCTCACGTAAACGTGCAGAATGTACAAAAACCTAGTGAAAATCATACGTAGATCTGAACAACAGTCTGCATAATTTCGAAATTGCATGTCCCAGTTTGATGTCATACATAATAACTGTTATTGAGGGTTTTTCATGTGCTAGTTTACTTTAAGATAAAGTACGGGTTCGCCAGTGACGTGAACAGGAAGACTTGCATGCGCAGGTGGTACACGGATTTTCATGCAATAGTGGAGGTATTTTGGAGGAAATATTAAAGCGAAGTGTTGTATATGTTACCATACTAAGATCCTGTCGTCATAGGGTCGTAGTGCTGTATATGTTACCATACTAAGATCCTTCCTGTCGTCATAGGGTCGTAGTGCTGTATATGGTACCATGATTAGAGCCAAGGTCCTAGTGCTGTATATGTTACCATACTTAGATCCTGTCGTCATAGGGTCGAAGTGTTGTATATGTTACCACACTAAGATCCTGTCGTCATAGGATCGTAGTGTTGTATATGTTACCATGATTAGAGCCAGGGTCGTAGTGCTGTATATGTTACCATACTAAGATCCTATCGTCATAGAATCGTACTGCTGTATATGTTACCATGATTAGAGCCAGGGTCGTAGTATTGTATATGTTACCATACTTAGATCCTGTCGTCATAGGGTCGAAGTGTTGTATATGTTACCACACTAAGATCCTGTCGTCATAGGATCGTAGTGTTGTATATGTTACCATGATTAGAGCCAGGGTCGTAGTGCTGTATATGTTACCATACTAAGATCCTGTCGTCATAGGATCGTAGTGTTGTATATGTTACCATGATTAGAGCCAAGGTCCTAGTGCTGTATATGTTACCATACTTAGATCCTGTCGTCATAGGGTCGAAGTGTTGTATATGTTACCATACTAAGATCCTGTCGTCATAGGATCGTAGTGTTGTATATGTTACCATGATTAGAGCCAGGGTCGTAGTGCTGTATATGTTACCATACTTAGATCCTGTCGTCATAGGGTCGAAGTGTTGTATATGTTACCACACTAAGATCCTGTCGTCATAGGGTCGTAGTGTTGTATATGTTACCATACTAAGATCCTGTCGTCATAGGGTCGTAGTGTTGTATATGTTACCACACTAAGATCCTGTCGTCATAGGGTCGTAGTGTTGTATATGTTACCACACTAAGATCCTGTCGTCATAGGGTCGAAGTGTTGTTTATGTTACCACACTAAGATCCTGTCGTCATAGGGTCGAAGTGTTGTGTATGTTACCACACTAAGATCCTGTCGTCATAGGGTCGAAGTGTTGTATATGTTACCACACTAAGATCCTGTCGTCATAGGGTCGTAGTGTTGTGTATGTTACCATACTAAGATCCTGTTGTCATAGGGTCGTAGTGTTGTGTATGTTACCATACTAAGATCCTGTCGTCATAGGGTCGTAGTGTTGTATATGTTACCATACTAAGATCCTGTCGTCATAGGTTCGTAGTGTTGTGTATGTTACCATACTAAGATCCTGTCGTCATAGGGTCGAAGTGTTGTGTATGTTACCAACTAAGATCCTGTCGCATAGGGTCGTAGTGTTGTATATGTTACCAACTAAGATCCTGTCGCATAGGGTCGTAGTGTTGTATATGTTACCATACTAAGATCCTGTCGTCATAAGGTCATAGTGTTGTATATGTTACCATACTTAGATCCTGTCGTCATAGGGTCGAAGTGTTGTATATTTTACCATACTAAGATCATGTCGTCATAGGGTCGTAGTGTTGTATATGTTACCATACTAAGATTCTGTCGTCAAAGGGTCATAGTGTTGTATATTTTACCATACTAAGATCCTGTCGTCATAGGGTCGTAGTGTTGTATATGTTACCATACTAGATCCTGTCGTCATAGGATCGTAGTGTTGTATATGTTACCATACTAAGATCCTGTCGTCATAGGATCGTAGTGTTGTATATGTTACCATACTAGATCCTGTCGTCATATGATCGTAGTGTTGTATATGTTACCATACTAAGATTCTGTCGTCATAAGGTCATAGTGTTGTATATTTTACCATACTAAGATCATGTCGTCATAGGGTCGTAGTGTTGTATATGTTACCATACTAAGATCCTGTCGTCATAGGGTCGAAGTGTTGTATATGTTACCATACTAAGATCCTGTCGTCATAGGGTCGTAGTGTTGTATATGTTACCATACTAAGATCCTGTCATCATAGGGTCGAAGTGTTGTATATGTTACCATACTAAGATCCTGTCGTCATAGGGTCGAAGTGTTGTATATGTTACCATACTAAGATCCTGTCGTCATAGGGTCGTAGTGTTGTGTATGTTACCATACTAAGATCCTGTCGTCATAGGGTCGTAGTGTTGTATATGTTACCATACTAAGATCCTGTCGTCATAGGGTCGTAGTGTTGTATATGTTACCATACTAAGATCCTGTCGTCATAGGGTCGTAGTGTTGTATATGTTACCATACTAAGATCCTGTCGCCATAGGATCGTAGTGCTGTATATGTTACCATACTAAGATCCTGTCGCCATAGGGTCGTAGTGTTGTATATGTTACCATACTAAGATCCTGTTGTCATAGGATCGTAGTGTTGTATATGGTATCATGCTAAGATCCAGTTGCTATAGGATCTGACGTGTGTTTCGCGAAATATCACATCTCGAGATATTTTGCATCAAAGGAGGTGTGGTCGAACTCACAGTCCCCGCTCCCGAGGCGGACGTTCTAACCACTCGGCCACCTTGGGCAGAATCTTATATTTAATTTGTTGTATCTGCATTTTTCGCTGGCCAGTTCTTAAATGTTATTTGTTTGATGGATTCTTTGTTTCTTATACCTCCTTGTTTAAGTTAATATCGAATCTTTCCCACAAAAACTGAAACTGTAATATTTGTTTTAGGTTACACGCCTATTCCTATGACAAATATACATTTAATGGCGCTGTACATATCATACCTAAATTGACTTAGGATACTTTCCTTTTTAAAATATATCACACTTTCTGCTTTCTGAAATAGTGGGGTTTTCAACTGTTTCTTGAACATGTTCAAGGAAGCCGAATGTCTGATGGTTAATGAAATTCAATTCGAAAGATTTGACCCCTACGGTACAAACATACATGTGTAACATTTCTGCAGTGTATGGGGTTCGTTTGATTTGCTTAAGCTAAAAAAAAAAACGAAATACAACAAAACAATTATACAAAAAAGGAGAATTCAAAATGAATGCTTACTTTGATTGAGTCAAACGAAATAGTTGGCATTTATTTCCAAATAATTATGACGATATTTACATTTATACATTTATTAAATCTTCATTAAATTCTATTTCATGGCAAGTTTCCCATCTTTAATATCTTAAATTGTTGTAGAAAATGAAATAACAAGCTATAAACAAAGGATGGAGGGCAGAGAGAACTATTTTATTCAGTTCTTTTCTACTTTGTAATATCGTTCCAGCATTGTATGG
This sequence comes from Solen grandis, assembly GCA_021229015.1. Lineage (NCBI taxonomy): Eukaryota > Metazoa > Mollusca > Bivalvia > Adapedonta > Solenidae > Solen > Solen grandis. Next base: position 14,075,629 of record CM037795.1, read on the forward strand.
GCACTCTCGTAACAAAGAAATTATGGAAAAAACACAACCACCAGTCTCTCGGGATACTTTGTTTGTGGCACAAAGTCGATATACATACAAAACAAAAATCCCATCTCGGAATGTTTTGTTTTTCTCAGAAGAAATACACGTAGGCATCAGCTTATCACGTGTTTTGTGTGCTGCAGATAACAATTCAGTTTCAATGTATATGTTGTGTTTTGAGTCAGAAACTATTTTGTTTTGCGTGATCCTTGTATGTAGCTCTGGAAAAAGTCTATGACGCGCATGTATAATAATAAGAGAGAGAGAGAGAGAGGAGTGAAGAGAAAGGTAAGGAAACACACACATGCACACATACAACCTCTCTCGACAAGACTTTGTATCAATCTTTTGTTTTCCGAAATAGCTTAATTCCATACGCAGATTGCAGTTCCTGCTCGTAAAACATTGTTTAATTATTGAATTTAATTAACAGTTTCCCAGACGTACAGTGTTTATGTACAAAACACGCACCGTCAAAGGTCAATATCCAGCGTACGGTGTTCATAATAAAAGAGCGGAGCCAGAAACAGACTTGAGGGACATTAATGCCTCACCAATATTTCCTGTATTAATCACATACTTTACTTGACCGACTTATTACTGTGCGTGGTGACATTGGGACAATTTCGAGTTTCCCCGGGGACGGGTTTTCCTAGCTGTATCTGTATACATTTATTATTTACTGTGTTTCACGTAACGGGAAATATACGACGAGACTTAACGCTAGCTATGTCAGCCTGAAACATAATCCTTTTTGACGTTAACCAGTACAAACTATCCCTACCAGTCGAGCGTAAAGGTGCCATATAGGAATTAATTAGTCTCGCTGCGTCACGATATTTTAGTTACTATAGTATCCCCCAACACACATTCACACACCCCGACGAATATTGATTTATATTCAAACTAAACTTTGTACACAGTATATTTCATTATGGCTCTTGCATAACATTGACACCTACATCCATATGACTTCCATGTGACATTGACCTTGCCTTATTTCCATGTGACCTTGACCTTGCTTGAAAAAGGATATATGTAATACAGACCCCCATAGAGAGAGAGTTGAGAGAAAGAGAGAGAGATATATCGGGGTGGGGTGGAGGGGGGGACCAGCCTCTTGAACTAATGGTTGTATAACAAGTTTTAACTCCTCTGTTCAGATCGGGCCTTCTCGATTTAAATCGGATCACCCCGTTTCCTTGACAACTGATCTACCTCCCCATAAAAGATAGAAGTCGGTAGTCATCCACTGGCTTTTGCCATCAATCCCCCATCAAACAATCTATCAAATAAAAAAGACCGTTTTCGAGCATTTTCGTCTTAAGCTTCCATACGCATTCAGACCAGGCTGTGGATGTCAGAAAGGTGGGATGTAGGAAAAAGAAAGCAAATGTATTGCTTCTAAAAACGTCTAAAAACGCCGCATGGTTCCCCTTATCCGGATCAAGGGCCCTGGTTCCCCTTTAAATCGCCCATCACGTATGCGAAAAAGAAATTAGTAACAGGATACTTTATCCACTATTAAACCATCGTCGGAAACCCGCACCCATTCTATATCTTGATGTCATGTAGTAAAGAGTATTAAGTCAACCGGGGGTTTTCGACGATGGTTGTCATTACACATTGATGATGCATTGTCTGATTCCTAAATCAAATTACACCTCCTTTTATGCAACAAACAATGTATGTGCAAGTCTTTCAACAGATAAGTACAAATTATAATTATATATATTACTTTAAATCTAAATTTCTATTCAGTTAATCGTGTGGCCAAATCTTTAAGGCGACTGACAGGAAACTGAAAATGACCTTTATCTGCAGGTGACTGTTCTTCAAGGGTTAAATTCTCTATGGATTCATTTCTTGGAATCCAGTCACTGAACTTTATTCAAAAGTTGCCTGTTATTCAAAGGTGATCGATAACATCGGCGTGTCTTTATATCTGTCCATCCCTATCGTGGATGTGAATGTCCATTAGTTTATGGGTGAGGAAGGGGTTAAATATATACATAAAATGTTGTTATTGCTATTTTTAAGCATAGATTTCTTTATCTCTTGTAGCTAGAGTCTGGTCACCAGTTCGACAAGTTTATATAACACAGACGAATCTATCAACTTTTTGTATGCTTAAATGACAATCTCAATATGTAATTCTTAATAAACATCAAATATTGCAGACACATAAGAAATAAAATCAAAGGTAAGTGCGAATAGGATATTAACTTACTTACCTACAAATAACTTATAGTTATGCTTTATTGCATATATATTTTTGTTAAATAATATTTAAACACTGTCCATATCATACAAAATTTTCTCGAATGAAAAAGTTATACTTAATTCGAGTTGTCATGATAAATTTCAATTATGCGTAGATTTGTCCTTAGCCTGAGCGTGACGTCATACTCAAGTTATTTTCGAGGAATTGGGGCATGAATCATTTGTTAATCTGTTGTGACTTAGTGGTTAGAGACCCGTCCCCGAGGGGTTGGTGCTCAGCACATATTGGTTGTTCCAGGGCTGGTTGTCTCAGTGTCCGGTTACTTGGACTGTGTGTGGTATCATGCCACTTGCCACACGCGTGATATCTCGGTGTGATGTCAGCATCATAAGTCATGTTTGACAAGTCCCCAAATGTCTGAAATACTGTTGGTTGGACGCTAGGCCTCAGGAAACAAACATACAATATAAATACAGTTGAACCTGTATTAGTGGCCTCGTATTAAGCAGTCGACCTGTATTTAACGGTCAGTTTTAATATTACCAAACTATAGCATTTTGCTATATGTACCACCTTCATTTAGTGGCCACCTCTATTAAGCGGTCATTTCTCTTGTTCCATTTACTGACCGCTTAAGACGGGTTTGACTGTATTCGGATAATTCATCAGCATTCACCTCATTACTCCTAGTGCATCATGTCATTCACTAATGAAGTTATCTCTTAAACTATCAAAAAAAAAAAAGCCAAAGTTGTTAACTTTTATAATGACATTTTCAGGCAACGAGAAAAGCCGCGAGTAGTGAAATAATGGACTGTGAAATTCCAAGTTTATTGCATTCGGGAGATTCTTGAATACTAACTGTGCGTGAGTATTTATAAATTGGATGATACTTAACCCATGAAAATACCATTTTGTCGAATGATTTGAAGTTGTTTGTCGCGGCTGGTTGCTTGAGGTATTTCTTCACTGCGGCAGTATCTGATTCGTTGCAAATATTTTGAAACTATAATTAAGAGTGATGCAATGGCTACTTTTGATATTGACGACATTTACTGCTACTACTATTTCTTCTCCCAAGATGGTCACACTAACCACCACTTCACAACGGTAGTAATTATATATTAGTAGTAATGTTAATAAATTATAAATGATAATAAACAACACTTGAAAGTAAATATGTAATTATAGCATAATACATCTAATATTATTATTAATAATAATAATAAGTAGCAATGTAGTCAAACAATAACACCGGTAAAATCAATGGTGAGAAATAAATAGATAGTAAATACTAAAGGCAAGTTTTTGATTGAATTTGTTATCATGATTGAAAAAATGATGATGATAATTAAGGTTAGTTTATAAAAAAAAATATTAAGGTAACCGGTAAACATTACCGGTAAATGTATAATTTGGAAAAAAATAATTTGTTTGTTTCCACTAACATTTCCAATAAATAACGTTGGTAGGTCGGCAAAACGTTAATATTTATTTATTTATTTATTTATTTATTTATTTATTTATTCTAATATTTTAATATTTTCCTTATTTATATCATAGGATGTGACAAAAAAAAACAAAAAAAAACAGAGTTATTTGCTAGGAAAAAGGTTAAGGGTTGGTACAAAAATAAAAAATGGTTGGTCGGGTTTAACTTATAATAATTTAAATAAATAAGGCGAAAAATCCATAAGTCAAAGGCTTTCATCTCGAAATTGATTTTTTCTTAAATGACTGAAACCAGACTAACATTTCGACAGACCTCTGAACGTCTCGCAAAAGTGTCGTATATTTTCATATCTAATGACGACACCATCAGACGTCTTATTACTTCCCTAGACCGTATAATTGGACACTCGCACATCAATAATATTTATCCTTTCCTTTTTATATCTCTCCTTAACATATCCCAAGAAATGCACCGTCTTTCCGTTTCGCGCTTCATATCAGTACCGATAAATGCACTTCTTAATATATTTATATAACAAGAGTTTCTAAGGTGATTAGATTTTCTATGCGAAAAGATTATAATGTACTTAAATAAAGTCAGTAATATTGTGGGAATGAGTCTGCAATATTTTGTCAAAATTTAAAGTCAAATGTTACAGATGTTGAAGACATGACAAAAGAGAAAATTATGAGATTTCATGCCCCGTTAAATGGAGCATCGTGTTCGAATACATTCCCATGTACTTTTTTACATCATGCAAAAAAAAAAAAAGAAAAAAAAAATCCCGCCTCAGAACATGAAGGTCGTGGGTTCGATCCACGACATACTGAAGTCTTTAGAATGGTTCTGGTAGCTCACTTGCTTGGAACTCAGCATATAAACAGGGAAATTCCAGGACTGGTTGGCCCGGTATCAGTATGATGTGACTGTGTTTGGTATCATGTCACATGTCTACGGCGTGATACTGCATTGTTGCAGCACTTTATCTGCCTCATGTAGACATAGTTTCCAAATGACTGAAATTCTGTCGGTGGGACGTTAGACCCAACAAAACAAACAAACATAACGGGTAAAGTTACTTACAAACTACGTAAATTGAATAAAGATGATAGAACTTTACTTTTATATACTCATAAAATCATTCACATTCATACTGTTCAATATAAATGTTACTTATGCTGTTTGTGCTAATTTTTATGATGATAATAATAATAATAATTTTACTAATAAATTCATAATTTAATATACTCAGACTAGCGGAAACGTTTTCACGTTATGTGTACTGAGTAAAATAATCAAAATCAATATGTTCATTTGAAAGTTACAGATTTATTTAATACTTTTCGATGGATTACCTCACTGGATTTTATCCTGATTATTTCACTTTTTTTAACTTGAATCCGACCATACGTTATAAACTGATCAGAGCATCAGTTGTACTGGGTTATATGCAAAAAATGACGTCATAAATAACGTCACGCACGCGAGGTAATCCCGCCAATATTGACGTCTTTTGTGAATAATACAGCTAATTTCTGGCCTTTAAAGCATTAAATAAGAAGAAAAATTGTTTGTTTTGGTTAAAAATTGATGTATTATTTCATTCGTGAACATAAAAAGATATATTTTTACTTGTGGCTTCGCCACTGTTAACTCAGTCAAAATATTGATAGATCTTTCACCAAAACAAACAATTACCCTCTATAATTATAATTGTGAATAAAAAATATTTTTTAAGATATAATTCCAATTATGATTTGACAGTTAGGTTGCCTCAAGTATTAATTTCTTGTATATATATTATAAATATTCAGTGTGACAATACCACGTGGTATATGACGCCATTTTAAGCTATCGCGAAAAGCATAGTTTGCATCGATTCAGAAGGAGGAACCGCTGTAATTATTTCTTATATCTTTAACAATTATTATGGTATATAGCGTATGCGAAGCGGAAAATTGTGCCCTACATATAGGTCCCAGTGATTCTTTTGTCAGATGTACAGTCTTTCCTAGTTGCCGAAAAAAAAAATTCCGAGTTCGTGAAATTTTGTCTGCTAACACGTATTTAGCACTCGCTAATAGTGTTCTCCCGAATGTTTGGAAGTACTGTACATCTAACAAAAGAGGTGTAGTGCACAATTTTCCGCTTCGCATGCGCTATATATATCCTATTATAATTTGTGAATAAATAAAAAACTTAAAATAGTTAAGGGTGGTTGTTCATACTGTATGTTAAATTCGAAAATAAAACTAGTTTAAGTGGTGAGTGTAATTTGCAATACATTTCCTGTTCTAAACTTGGGGCAGTTACGAATTTTATCAATCTTGGAAATCGTGTGTTTCCGTCTTTTTCCGGAATGCCCCGTATGATAGATGTGGCGCAAGAATACGCAAAGCGTGATTAAACGGTTTGATAAGGTTGTAAGATTTATCATTGTATCTGATCGTTTCAGACTAAAACTTCAAACTGGTTTCTTTTCAAATCTGTCAAACAATATGAGCAGAAGAGCAGAAGCTCTTTTGAAAGAAAAATGAATAATGATCTGATTTTAATGAAAATAAAAGGACCACATCGCGAAATTTGATTACAAAGGATGTGGTGGAAAATAATTGCGCTTGTTTTCGAAAGTATTATAACTTCTTAGTAGGGTTATTTTTTAAATGAACCCATTTATGCCAGTGGCATAATTCAAAATCAGCAACAAATTCTAAACTTTATCCTAGTAACGGTAAAGTTAATTACACCCATTCTTAAACAAGTGACACCGAACTGAGACATGGAATTTCAAAATGGAGTTCTAGAAATGGGGAAAATAATCGTTAATAAACATAGCGATCGGCTTCTGGAGTGACGGAAAATATGGCAAAAAAGGTTGTAAATTGATTTCAGTTTCGGTGATCATCAGCTACAGGTGTTGAAAATAAAGTTCCAATGTGTTGCTTTATCAAGTCAGGGGTGATGTTTGGAGAAAATGACGTCAGAATGGCGTCATAGTTACCTTTTAAGGTCAGTCCAGAAAATAACCTTAGTGCCACTGGATAATACGGGGACATAAAAATAGGACACGGAGCCTAGCAGACGATGTCTTCAGTGGGTTAATGTGTTAGCTGGAACAATAAATGTCCCAGGCGTATACCATCAAACTATAACTCCTTAATGCCCAAGTATCGGAAAATACGTATCTGTGGCTTCGTGAATGTTGCATATTGAAAGCGTAGGAATACCCATAACCGAAAGATGTTCCTTGACGTATGTTGTATTCAAATTGTTATATTCACGCATGGATTTCCCCTGGCAGTTTTATTTCAACAATTTCTCTCCAGTCATTAAACACATGCAATAATTCAATACGGAGATATCGATTGCACACAGTTGGGTAACTGGTTGAGCGTGTTCAAGGTTGGAAACCCTCTATAGAAAGGAATGATTTAAAGATGTTCAAGTCAGATGTGATGAATAATCTGGACTATAAAATGAAAGCCTTGTCCGTAATTTACAACACGCATATTTTCAAGATTGCTACTATTATACAATATAATTTGTCATCTATTCAGCTAAACGATAAATTCGACTAAGGAGATATTTTCGAAGACCACAATATATTGTATAACATAATATTTCTAGTTTTAGATGACATTTTATTTAAAGAATTTTTCTTTTTTTTTCTCCCTTTTCCCAAATAAGATAAATCATATCCCACGTAAATGTTTATCCCTAGACCGTTTTTTTTAAATCTGGATGGAATCAGCATATGCGCCTTTAAAGTTCCAAAATACAGTAAATCACAGGGGAGACTTGACTTGACTATTTCAGTTTACCGTCGCTTCGACAGTATATCAAGCCTCATCAAGTATGTAAAATAGTTATTCATGACTTCATTTGCTTCTGTGTCAACTGTGTCACCGTATTTGCGTTCAGAATCAGGCTGAAAGATTGTTGATAAATTGATCTATGTAACGCTTTAAGACCATGCTAAGTTAAGTGGTTTATATGAGGTCAGGTGCAGTATTCATATTAAAGTTACTTGGTTTTTAAGGAAAATAATCCCTTAACTGGAATAAATCTCCAAAGGTATTTTATGAACAACACTAAAAGAAATCCGCAATAACTAAGGGAAATCTATGTAATTTTAAGCAAAATCTTAGAAACTAAGCGATTTTTCCCCTAAGGAGCTTTATGAATACGGCCCCTGATCTTACCTGGACTCTTGCAGCTGATCGCACATGATAGCTTCTTACTACAGGTGATTGTAAATACAGGTTTAATTGTATTTATTTTTGGCGATTAACAGCCAAGAAAAACTCAACATAAGCCCAAATAATTTCTGGAGTCCCGATTTTAAAAGTGCATGTAATATTTGCCTCCAGTTGGTGGAATTGTAAGTTTTGTGATCGTGCTATCAGTAAGGGTTCTATATCTCGGCAGTTTTTTGTTTTATTTTTCCGCAAAAGAATACAATAACTGTAAATTATAGCATGTGAGATGATTCTTTTCTTCAAAACAAGCGTTCAACCAGGCTTTAAGGTTGTTGATAAATTCATCTATGGAACGTTTTAGTACATATTAATCAGGGTCGTATTCCAACAACATTACTTAAAGCTAACTAAAATCTTAAGTTAGATAGAAGCACATTCCGCCATTTTCTGTTTTATGAAATATTTGAGTTCATGATTAAGTTGACATGAATTAATACCTTATAAACTAACAATGTTTGTTAATAAATAAAATATTTGGATATTTTTATCAAAGAAACAAGAATTATGAAGTTCGCCACTTAGTATTTAAGTATTACTTAGAACTAGGTATACAGTTAGTAGAATTCAAGCCAGACCGTATTGGCATTCTTAGCTAAGTTTTGCAACAGTATCTCTAATTTAGTTCTAATTGTATTTTCATGAAGGTTAAGAACGTTTTTATAGCCATAATGAGTCGTGCGTTTCTGAGCCTAGTTACGACGATCTCAAAGTCAGCTCTTGATATCTTAGGGTCCTCTTATTTCGTTCTTCCTCCTGTCTGTAAGTCAGTGAAGTCTGAACGTATAAAATACTGTAATGATTTTCCCCTAAAAATCAGGGAACCGTCTATCAATGTCACCATAACACTTTGTTTGCCTTCATTCTTATTTTCTTCATACAATTTACAAAACCAATGAATATTTTATCTGTATCGTTAGATTAAATGCATGCTGGTTTCTCGTTATATAATGTAGAGAAATGTAAGGCTCCTATCGAATTTAGATTATGCACTAATGAAATCATGACGGATTGCTATAAAAAGTACGCGAAAACCAAATATATGACTGATTGCATAATGCGGAGACAATTTATTTTAGATGGAAAATTGATGACTGCAGACGAAAGGTTATCTTCGAACTGCATGTTATCAGCTGATACCTTTGTCATGATGACATTTTGTAAAATGCATATACAATCTTATGAAATTGAAATTAAGACATGTATGTATTTGATATCTGGCATTTGTTACTGTCTCCTTTCTAATAGATATTTTGTGACATGTTAAGTTAGTATACACTTCTCAGCGTGAAGATACCCCCTTTTATCCACGGAAGAAAAAAAATAATCACGAAAAAAAATAAATAAAAAAAATAAAGGAGGGGAGAGAGAGAAAGAAAAGAAAACACACACACAGAGCAATCATCAAACCAAATAAGAAGAGGTTTGACTGATAACAAGCTCATAATGGTATAATGTTGGGAAGCAGTGACTTTATTTTATGCTTGCTGATGAAATACTTTGTTTTATCAGTGAGATAAAATCCATATCCTACAATGTAAGTGATATAGATCTGCTGGAACCCCCTTTTTTTTACTCAAAAAGGGTTTATATATGGGTATGTACTATGTAGCAGCAGCTGGCATAAAATCAAGATAAAATTTGTTTGTTTTGAATTGATTTGGAATATAGAGAATATATATATTGTGTATAATCTGTGTTATTTCTGATTGAAGGTGCATATTAATTTTTCTCAATATATGTGCGTGTGTCTATATCGAGGGGTAAGAGCGAAACTAGGCTAAGTGCTAATATATTTATATATACTTAGTCTTACTTTCGCTCTCACCAATCGATATGTATGCACTAGTTCATGCTGATTTTATTGGTTGTCCAAAGAAAGACTAGACTAGACAATTTGAGTTTACCGTCGCTTCGACAGTATTTCAGTCATATAGCGACGTCCTGCTAATTACAGGTGGGGGAAGACCCCGAATGCACGGAGGCATCCGGGTAGAAACACCGACATACAGCAAGCCAGCTGGAAGGCTTCCTCACATGAAAATCCGAATGGTCCTGCCAGGAGCGATGAAAAAAGTCCAAAACACTCCGCGAACACTCCGCGCGTACATACAATTAAACACAGACATTTTGTTTCCTGAATCCGTATACACATATACAATAAAAAGATATGTAACTGTTATATTCTTTATTGTTTTAATTATTATATCTTTTATTTCATCCAGTATCGGAGAGCATTTACAGAACAGAACAGATACAAAAGTAACATAAGTACCAAACACATACAATACAACGATACAAGTGAGAAATTCATTTACATCAAACATATATATACATTTTAAGCAACATACGACTAATTTGTGACCAGTGAATAATAAAATGATGATGATGATGATGATTAAATAAATAAATAAATAAATAAATAAATAAATAAATAAATAACGAACAGAGTGCGAAAAGAAAAAAAAAGAAAGAAAAGAGGAAACAATTCCATTCTTATAAATGTACTTTATTTTATATCTATTTGACTGGAGCTCACGTTTTGCTGCACCAAGATGCTTCTCAATCAGGTATCTGTTCATTTGACACGCTTCATACAAGCTCGGCAAAGCTATTTGAGAACTAATTGAATTCAGCGATCACCCTTTATCAGCAGATTGTGCTGCTGTATCCTCGACTACAATTATATCACTTTAATACCTGGTATTAATTAGGTTTATGTTGACTTTATAATGAAATCGCGTGAAAGAATCTTGACATTTTTACATTTATTTAAGGTTCCACCTAAGAGTTTTAATTGATTACGCGGTCCGTGTGCCTATATGTGTGATACTTTGTAAAAGAACGAGGCAATGGCCAGCCAAGAATAATCTTTAAGTGAACCGTAATTCATTTCAGAAATGAAGTTGCAACGCTTCAGAAACGATATCGATTTACATGCTATTGCAATGAAATGTGAAACTTTTAATTTTAAATAGCCTGTGGTATATTTGGACATTTATGAATCGACAATTTGACCGAATAATACTAATGAGAGCTAGTCTAAGAGTACGTAGAAGAGCCATCGAGGACTAAGTCAGATGGCACTGTGCCATACCTCGTTACTGACCTACTTACTGTAGATCACGTACGATGATACATAAATTGTGTTATCACTTTTAACGACACTCGCCTGGGTCTTTTTGTGGATGTAAATCGGGTATCTCAAATAAAACCCAGGAGTGAATGAATGTCATTTCTCCAACAAGGGAACGGACCCGGGTGACATTTCTCAAAAGCCAGTGTTTACCACGCTATCCGGACACCCGGCCCGGTGTCGTAATATGTGATAGGTCACCCGGTGTGGTATCATGCCACTTGTCTACTGCGTGATGTCGCAGTGAGTAGTACTATGTCTTTCTCATATAGACAAAAAATGTCGGTGGGACGTTAAACCAAACAAACCAAACACAAAACAGAGACTCGCGATTATATTTTCAAAATAAATGCACATTTAGTCACAAGTTATTTACATGCCACCAATATCTTGTATGTAATGTAAACTTCGATTTCGAGTCGCAATCGTCCGATATATTCCAAATATCGGAGCGAGCTGATTATTTTCTTACATGAAGGAAGAGATAAGATTGGAGGAGAATAATTTCGGGCTTCTTCGACCATC
>CM037795.1:14097200-14127854 GCA_021229015.1 Solen grandis
ATTGTTTAAAAAAATTTAAAATTTAATTCAATGCAGTGTTTTTGAAGTAAAGGATGTCAAATGCACGATTCAAGTATCTCTCAGTAAATTTATGATAAAATTGAAGATTTTAGACTTTGCAAGGGAAATAAATCCTTTCCGTTGTTGTATATAGTTAAGTAAAACCAAGTAATTTGTACTAAGACTATGATGGTTACAATTCAAAGTAACTGAGCAAAATGTTGCATAAACCACAACAATGTGTTGCTTTAAAACTAATTCAGAGCTGTCAGAAACAAAGCTAGAAATTTTAAATTACAGCACAGACCTGTCTCTGAATATTACGCTTCAAGTGAAAATGACCATCTGTCCATGTTACACCTTGCTCCTGCCAAATGACAACTGACACACTTCATGGTTAGAGTGACCGATCCACACTAAGACCATAGTGACCCACATAACCTTTTCACTATATCCACCTGTGGTCAGTTGTCAATCAAAACAAACCAATCACAGCCCTCAACCCCCCCCCCCCCGGGCAATAACTGGCTTGGACCCCACTGTTTATAAACATGCTGATGCAATACCATTGGGTGTAAAAGGTATAGAGCTACAGGTACATGTGTACTATCATAATTTGGCTTATTAAACCAGCAATACTACAAAAATTTGTCAGCAAAATTGCCAATAAAAATTCCCTTATTGAGAGAGACTTTGATAAGTGATGACCTGAACTATTTACCAGTTTATGTAAATACTGCTGGTTCAGCAGGATTTTATATAAAGGTATAATGCATACACTGCTGGCCTCTGACCAGAGGGAATAAGGTCATCCCACATGTAGAGGTCAAATACTAGAAGGTTGTATTTTGCAGAATATTCTCTTTAATTTTCATTGTATATGCTTATACACTTATTTATGGGTATTTTTCTTTGTATTTCTTTTCTTACATATAGGATTAACTTAACATATTTTGTTTTTTATCATTTGTTTTTTCTCTCTATCAAGCAATATTTTATCAGAAGAGCAGCAATGAAACTTATTCTATTCCCAATGTTATACTTGGCAAAGTAAAGATTATTTTTCTCCTATGATATTGCAACTGTGACGTTGATTTTTATACAATGTCATATGAACTTAATTACCATACCAACTGTATTGCGTAAAGAATGCATGAAACATTATATACAAAGTACTGTTCCATAAATTTGCACCCCATTATAAAATGAAAATTGCATTATCCCCTTTAATAATACTGGAATCCCCATCATATAATAAAAATTACATCATCCAAGAAAGATTTACTATTGCATCACCTAAGAATGGTTTGCTCCTCATTATAAAATTAAAATTTCGTCATACATTTACTCCCCCTTTTTGTAGGCCGAGTCATCCATGTATTATTTTTTTCCCCAAATCAAATGTAAATTGCATCATCCCTTTTTCTATGAATTCCTCATGATAAAATGAAAATTGCATCATCTATCATATTCATTTACTCCCCATTTTTGTAGGCTGAGTGATCTGTATATTATTAACTCCCCAAATCAAATGAAAATTGCATCATCCATGTTTCTATGAGTTCCTCATGATAAAATGAAAATTGCATCATACATTTACTCCTCATTTTTTGTAGGCTGAGTCATCGTGTATTATTTACTCCCCAAATAAAATGAAATTGCATCATCCATGTTTCTATGATTCCTCATGATAAAATGAAATTGCATCAACTTTACTCCTATTTTTTGTGGGCTGAGTCATTGTGTATTATTACCCTAAATCAAATGAAAATTGCATCATCCATGTTTCTATGAGTTCCTCATGATAAAATGAAAATTGCATCATACATTTACTCCTCATTTTTTGTAGGCTGAGTCATCTGTGTATTATTTACTCCCCAAATCAAATGAAAATTGCATCATCTATCATAGTTAATTACTATCATTTTTGGAGAGTAAATCATAAATATTTTATATTGCTCCAATATATACTATAAAATAAAAATGCATCCCCCTTTTTTCTATTTATTTGTGATTAAATGAAAATTGCAACACATGTAAAAATTCATTACTCCTAAATTTTTTTGAGCTGACTCACCAGGTTAATTTATCCCCAATATTATCAATGAAAATTGCATCATCCCTTTTTCTATATTTATCCTTGTGATAATGAAAATAGCACACTACACAAAAAATTATTACTATTGAATTTATATTTTTAATTAGAGGATAGCAATTTGTCTGTACCCTTTATATTGTATACTTGGGTGAATAAAGTTTTTTTCTGCATGTAACTTCTATGTTAATTTATCCTCTGTAAAAGAAATTGCATCCCAGTGCGGGCATAAATTGCTTCATCCCAACTTGCAATTTAATCCCCACACTTGAAAATTGCATTATCTTCTTTATATTTACTCATTAAATCATATTAAAAAAAATTCCCTACAGTTTGAATGAATAAATATTGAGATTAGTTATTTTTTTATAAATTCATATACAAACGGAAAGAACATTATAAATTGGTTACCTATTATCAAAATATCAATCAAATTTTTAAATCTTTTTTGTAACATACACTAAAAATTAATCAAAATTTTTCAATCACTGACTAATTCCACTGCAAGCTTGTGTCTAGCACAAGCTCTTAAACTGTAAAAACACATTTACAATCCCAAAAGCTTGTGTGATACATTGTATAACAGAATCTTCAAGCTTTTGATTGTATATTACCCCATGTTGTGCATTTGTCCCTGGATGAAATAAAAGAAATTTCTGTTCTGTCACTTTGACCTTGTCAAATCTTGTATAAAAAACATTCACAATGTTAAACTGCATGAACAGCTCATTTTATACAGAACATAATTCTCATTGTTTGACTAGCACAATAATACTCATGTCTTTAAATCATGATACAATGAATAAAAATTTAAAGTCACTATAAGACTGCATGAGAGTAGAGTCTTTTATAATAGTACTAAAAATACCACCCGTCTCTGATAAGAGAGGAAAACTTCAATAATGTTTTAAAGAATGAATAAAAAATTAATCTTATTTTTTTAAATCTTATAATATGGCATATTATCCTCCAATCATATATCATCAAGATTTTCTATAGACTGTTTGAATAGACCAAGCAAAAGAAATGACACAGCATGGTGAAATGGTCATTAGTTCAATTTGTTGATCAAGTTCACTGTTATCAGCCAAGCTCTTTAAATTATGTCAGGTTTTTGTGAAACAATAGACAGGATAGGTAATTTCACTTTTACATATAGAAACCCCTTGAAAACAATCACTGGACAGGAAGTAAATTTACCATTGTATTCTGCCAGTGTCTGACCCACTGATAACAATCTATAATTCCAATGTACAAAATGTACACCAATGTACTGTATATATTAAAACCCAAACCTGAATATACCATTTTGATTCACTTTAAATGTCTTAAGCATTTTATTTAGCTTAAAATACAACATATGTCTAAAACCAATACATATGTATGATACATAATGAGAATATAAGTTAATATATAAAGACTGTTTAAATTTTTTGAAATTAATTATCTTCTTGATCTCATTTTAAATGCCCAAAAATGAAAACATTATTTAATTTACACTTGATTCATGATTCTTAGTTTAAAATACATAATGAACAAACATTTTGCAAGGGGATTTTTATAACATAGAAATGATGACACATCAAAAATACTTTTTGATGGGTATCCAAAAATTATATCTTTCCGCTTGCAAGTTGTCATGTGGTGAAATTCCTATGATTTACACAGGTCTTTTAATTCAAGTTACACTAAAAACACTTCTAACCTTTTTTTTTTAGTTTAAATTGTTTCAATTTTCGGGAAAAAAAACTTGAAATTTGAATGTTTTTTTGTAGACAACTAAAACTGTACAATTAACAGCCATACTTTGACCTTGAAATTTTAAAAAAAAAAAAAGTCTTGAATTAAATTAGAAAATAAAAAAAACATTCAGAAAAAGAATATTTTAAATTGGCTGGATTTCTAATTTTAGTAAGAACCTTTCAATACAATTTTCATTAAAACATTTTTTTTTTAGTGCAATATTTGAAAGTTTTCTTTTTCTTTAAAAGTATTACCAAAGTTTTTCCCCCTTAAGCCTTTTAATTGTAACATTCTCATGTACAAAATCACAACTGCTATGTTTAATAGAATGCCTTTTAATTATCTGTTTTAAATTTTTCAAACCAATGAATGAAGCAAAATAACCTTTCCCCTTTTTTTTTCAACATTATATAAAAAAACCAAAAAAAAATTATATTAAAAAGTGAACTTTTAATATTCCCCTTTTTACTCCAAATTCCTGGTTTTTTAAACAACACTCCTACGGATCATATTTCTCCCAGTTTGCCAAACCCCAACCTTCAGTAATTTTTAATCTTTATATCACACATGGTATTAAATTGGGGGTTTTATGAAAAACAATAGACTTATTACGCCCCGGGGTAATCCTTCCCCCCCATTTTGACTACCCAAATATTCCGGAATTTTAGCACTTAATTTACTTAAACAAACTTAGAAAATGGTTTGATACTTTAAATAATCCTTAAACCAACACTGTTATGATTCTGTGACCCTGTTTGGGGCCTCTTGATAAGTGGTAATAGATTATTACTTAGCCTTTCACAGCTGGGGGTTGAGTCCAATTTCTGATGTCTTTTTTTCTGGTTACGGGATACCAAGTGAGAACCCCCCCAATGACTTTGGTTACTAAGGCAGTGGGGTTTCATGAATTTGTGCACTAGACTACACCTTCAGTAACTTAACTGGACATCTTTTTTTTTTTACTGAAATTATAACTGTCGCAGCGAAGTTGAACTCCAAAACAAAAAAAAACCTTCAGAGTTTTTCATTTTTTACTACCTTTATGATCCATTTTGATTCTTAATAAAATCTGTGCAATACAACAACACACACAGCTAAAAAAACAACATCACTATTAATGAAAATCCTAATTTCAAAATGCCCCAAAAGTCTAAAATAAAACCCAAATTATCAGACATTATCAATACACTTCATTTACTGATAAAAACGCAAAAGAATGAGCTATCTTTTGTGGACGTGTCATGTTCATTTGTAACAAATGATGATTCATAACTAACAAGCTGTGTCTTTAGTTTTTCTGCGACTTCTGCTTTAGCAACAAAGTCGTGTCCATAGGCCAGCATGCTTCTGAATGTGACTGGTTATGTACTACGAAATCACATCACAAAGCTGGGTAAAGAAACAAGAGCTGTTGACGCACGAAAACTCACGAGGTAGACTTTTCTCAAAATAGCTTAATTATTTCAAGGGGATGCATGGTGGTCAAATTACCACTAAATTAAAATTTGATAAATCAGAGCTTATAAATGGTCAATTAATGTTTGAATATCCTTGTTACACTATCTTGACTCAACAGTTGTAAAAAACTATGATTTTTGGCTTATTTATATGTGCGGTTTTCACAGGACATAAAAGGGCTCATTTTGACCCTCAATTTGCGTAAATGACTTCCTAGTATTTCAAAATCTACCTCTTTATATAATAAGGGGTTATTTGCTTAACATATGAAAATATCTAGGGAAAACTGTGTATGTGACATAAATAAATGGGACATGACATCATTCATGATCCCTATTACGGCCATCAGGACCCTGTGTTCTCAACAAGAGGGCCATGATGGCCCTTGAATCGCTCACCTGAGTCCATTGCTTCAACAATGTTCAAGGTTTTTAAAACAGAAAAGGATTCTGATATAATTTTAATCTAAAACATTTACCCTGACAATACTAAACACCAAATATCTAAGCAATGGGCCATATGGTTTCAGGAGCCCTTGGGCGCAGGGTTTCATTTATCACCGTAGGGCAAGACTTTGAAATTTTTTGTAATGAACCTTTAGATTTTACTACATACCAAAAATCTTTAGCTCTAGGCCTTATTATTAAAAGAAGAAGATTTTTTAAGATTTCCTATTAACTTATGTAAAACAAGTGACCCCTGTGTGGGGTCATTTATCACCATAGGGCAATGATTTGTACAATCTTGGTAGTGCCCATAAAATATGCTACATACCAAATATTAAGTCAGGCCTATGGATTCATAAAAAAGATTTTTTTAAGATTTTTCCTATTTAACTCGTGTAAAACAAGTGACCCTGGGGGGGGTCATTTTTCACCATAGGGCTATGAATTTTACAATCTTGGGAGTGGCCATAAGTATGCTTCATACCAAAAATCAAGCTCTAGGCCCTTTGCATTCTTGGGAAGAGATTTTTTTAAAATTTTCCTTTTGTAACTCTGTGTAAAACAAGTGACCCTGTGCGGGTCATTAAATCACCATAAACATGATTTGTAAATCTTGGTAGTGGCCCATAAGAGATGCTCATACCAAATTTTAAGCTCTAGGCCTTATGGATTTATAGAAGAAGATTTTTAAATTTTCTATATAACTCTATGTAAAACAAGTGACCCCTGGTGGGGTCATTTATCACCATGGGCTAATGATTTTTACAATTTGTTGCCCATAAGATGACTTTATCCAAATATCTAAAACTCTAGGCCTTATGCATTCATGGAAGATGATTTTTTTAAGATTTTCCTATATAACTCTAGTAAAACATAGTGCCCCTGGTGCGGGTCATTTTCACCCTAGGGCTATGATTTGTTTCAATCTAGTAGTGGCCCATAAGATGATGCTTCATACCAATACTAGCTCTAGGCCTTATGCATTCCCTAAGAAAATTTTTAAGATTTTTCCCATATAAACTATGTAAAACAATGACCCCTGGTGCCCGGGGGCATTTTCACCATAGGGCTATGATTTGTACAATCTTATAGTGGCCATAAGTGATGCTACATACCAAAAATCTAAGCTCTAGGCCTTATGGATTCATAGAAAAAGATTTTTTAAGATTTTTCTATATAACTCTATGTAAAACAAGTGACCCTGGTGCGGGGTCATTTATCACCATAGGGCTATGATTTGTACAAAACTTTGGGAGTGGCCATAAGATGATGCTTACATACCAAAAAACAAAAGTAGGCTTGTGGTTTCGGAGAAAAGATTTTTCAATTTTTCTATATTACCTATGTGAAATCAAGTGACCTGGGCGGGCCCAAATTTTTACCCCAGGGTCATAATTTGTACAATCCCGGAGACAGTCAAAGATCATCTACATACCAAAAATCAAAGGCTAGGCCTTGTGGTTTCAAGGAAAAAAGATTTTTAAATTTCATTTTTTAAATCTATTTTAGCTCCTGTTTACTAATTATGCGATGGACAGAACCATTTATCAACTTTAGTAGAGTTCATCCAGGAAAAATTTCCGCAAAATTTTTTCAAATTTGGGCCCAAACCGTTTAAGGAGATTGTTTGAAGGGAATTTTGAAGCCGGACGCACACGCACGGCGCACGCACCCCAACACGACGGACGACGGACCCAAAAAGGGGATCGAAAAACTTTAAACCCTTGGCACGTTGGCTCAGTGAGCTAAAAACATGAATGGATTTCATATTTAGATTCAAACTTTGCCCATTACTTTCAACAGCAAATATTTCACTTTTAAACATTCTAATATTAAGCCATTTTCTACCATGGTAACAAAAATGTGCTTCTGGTTTTGTTGGTGTAGGGGGGTGGGGGGAGGGAGGGGGGGGAGGAAACATATTATTTTTGGCCTGGTTATTACCACAGAAAAGCCAGTAAACAGGTGAGCCAAAAAGAGTGTAGTTGAGGAGGGGGGGAGGGAGGGGAGGAAACATATTATTTTTGGCCTGGTTATTACCACAGACAAGCCAGTAAACAGGTGAGCCAAAAAGAGTGTAGTTGAGGTGGATTATACGATTATAAGGATGAGTCAGTTGCCTTGATATGCCGCAGACGACAATGTGATCAATGATACTTGAGTAACTTCTAACCCAAACAGGTGAGAATGTCCTCTGGCTTCATTTCTCTTAATTCTAGTTTAAACCTATTTTTTTACGTCCATTAAGAAACAATTTCTTATAATTTAAACTAAACCCTCTCGTCAGTTCCTGGGTTGGACTAGTACTTTGCAGCGGTTGACAGTAACAGTGTCCCAAGATCCTGAGGACTCTAAAAATTGGAAAGGGATTCCAGAATTGACATGCCAAGTGTTTCGTTGGGACACTTACTTTTATGATAAAGAATAGAATAAGCAGCCACATTCATTGCGAATTGATGTAATCATCTTCATAAAATATTTTAATTAATAACCCTTTTTGCTAACTGCAACTTTTTGGCCATTGGTTATGCAAATAAGCCATCATATACATGTATATCAAAATGACGCAACAGGGTCTTCTAATTTTCAGAAGGGACTCCTGAATTTCACAACATGTGTTCCGTCGTGATACCTGGCTAAAAAGTTAGTGTCAAATGCTGCTTTGCACCTGGAAAAGTCATGAAAAATCTTTATCCCCCAACTTTATTTGAACCCACAACCTTTGGATCTGCAGCCATGAACATTACCACTTAATTTATCTTGAAGACAGGTATATGGATACTATATACTCAATAAAATTTTTGTCAGGATGCTTTATGTGATTTAGAATGCTACTGTCTCAATTTTATAATTAAATGTATATATAATACCATGAGTAAACTTCTGCATGGACCTTTCCAATGTTTACGGTTATATTCAAATTACTGTATCAGATTATCCAATCGTTACACTTGAATACCATGATCATGTCATGTGGCCAATGATTGACCTAGTTTACATAAAAGTTTAAATGAGTTTTTGATACTGTTTGTGAGCAGTTGGCCTAGTCATGAATGGAAACTTAAATCCCTTAACAATGACTAACAGTGGGGTTTAATCTCTAACAGCAAATATTTATAAAGGCCATGCACTGTATTGGAATTTATTTTACTTACTTCTTTTATGTCAATTGGAAAAGTTTTAGCAACTTATTTTAATCCCTCTAGATAGTTTTTTGGGTGAACCATTATTTGCACCTGTCATCAAAGAGTCTTGACCAAATTGGGTTGAACATGCAACTTTTGGAGCTATTATCAGTTATGTTCACTTCCATTGGGCAGCAGCCTCCAATTAAATAATGGTCTAAATAAACTTATTTAACTTTTCAATTAAATGAAGAATAATCAATTGAGAAACATTCTGAAATTTCCATTACGCTAAAGGAAATGTTTGTTTGTTGAATTTAACATCTCACGTCATTTGGAGACAATGTCTACTTGAGGCAGATATAGTGCTGCCTGACACTGCAGTATCACGACATGCATGATACCACACCCAGTCACTTTATCCTGACACCAGGCTAACCAAAGGCCCCGTTTCACTAAACTTCATACAAACAATTTTTTTCTTAGTTGTAAATCTGTTGTTCAACATAATGTCTACTAATGTCTTATTTTCACAACTAGAAATGTCTTCAGAGAACACAGATGCCCCCAAATGTCGCATTTTCCAAAACAAAGACCAAACCCAGGAGCGCAATTCATGTCCTGAGCAATATTATCCATGAAGTTTAAAGTCTGTAGTACAAATACATTCAGAGTAACCTGTGTCACAGTTTTGGGATGGACGGACGGACAAAGGCAAATCTATGCCTAAATTTTTGGTAGGGGGCATAAAAATACCCAGGTGCACAAGTTCATGTCCTGATTAATACATCCATGAAGTTTCAATTCTGTAGTACAAATACTTTCAGAGTTATGTGTGTCACAAGCATAAAATAACATATTTTTCAATAATCTGTTTCAGAGTTATATGCATCACAAGAATAAAATTCCATATTTTTCAAAGGCCCATAACTCTGTCAACATCAATGGTGGTTGACGAAAATACTCAGGTGCCCAAAGTGTATGTCCTGATTAATATATCCATGAAGTATCAAGTCTGTAGTACAAATACTTTCAGAGTTACGTGTGTCACAAGCATAAAATTCCATATTTTCAAAAAACAAAGATCCATAACTCTGTCAACTTCAAGTGGTTCGATGAAAATACCAAGGTGCACAAGTTCATGTCCTAAATAATATAGCCATGGAGTATCAAGTCTTTGGTATAAATACTTTCAGAGTTATGTGTGTGTCACAAGCATAAAATTCCATATTTTTCAAAAACAAATGTCCATAACTCTGTCTGTCAACTTCAATAGTGGTTCGATGAAAATATCCAGATGCACAAGTTTATGTCATGAATAACATATCCATGAAGTATTAAGTCTGCAGTACAAATACTTTTGGAGTTATGCGTGTCACAAAGTTTCGGGATGGACGCACGGACGAACGGACAAAGGCAAATCTATATGCCCCCCCCCCTCGCCAATTTATGGTGGGGGCATAATAAAACATGAAGAAAGATGACCCAATTTAATATATTATACAAACACAACACTTTTTGCAAAGAAAAATTCACAGGAGATATCCTATTTTACATCTGTGAATTTACGCTTTCGAAGATTATTTTTCATACGTAAGAAATTTAGTGAAACATACAGGCCCTAGTCCTGGAACAACCCTTATATGCTGAGCACCAAGAAAGGGAGCTAAACCAGTACCATTCATTTAAACTTTGTATGTCACAGCTGGAGATTGAACCCACAACCTCCCACTACCGAGGCAGACGCTTTAACCACTCCGTTGTTAAAGGAAATGGTACCTTTGCAAGTGGATCTTCACCTTAGGCACAACTGTAATGGCATTAACTGTAACAGGCCACTCCTCTCCCCCCTTTCATCAATATTTTAAAAACTTTAACTGAATGAATCTTTTTACTGCAATCTTATTCTCTGTTTGGATGTTAAAAATTCTCACATAGAATTATCTTCTCTTTTCTCCGGTACAGAATCACCAGTGCTCTAATTTCAGTAAACCTAACAGCTGCTGTCAAGATTGCACCTGTCTTTAGGATGGATAAATATTTAAAAGCTGTTAGGGTAAAATGGTCACAGGTTGTTATAAACCCCTACAGTTAAGATGAAGCTGATAAAAATATTTATGTAATATTGGGTCAGAAACACTGTGATTGCAATTCCTGATATAGTGAAATACTGGATAGCCAATGATGACAGCTGGCAAGAACTGGAATGAACTGCCACAGGTACCAATAATTTTCTTTGTTGTCAGCCTCTTTGTTTGGTTACCATGGTAATAGACTATTACCTAATTCCCTTTCTCAATGAAGATAGACAGTCTCAGTGTGTCAATGTTCCATCTCAGTATGAATCTATCATAATAGGAAAACAAAGCCTTTGGGGTAAATTTCTTTCCAGTGATTTTGTCCTTTATGACCCAAATTACTAACATTTGACAGTATTTATGGACCATAATTATAGCAGATTTGTTCATGTTAATGATGTTACCTACTTTAACTGAAGACTAACTTATTTCTTACACTTAAATACAGTCAAACTTGTTTTAAGCGGTCAGTCAAGGGAACAATAGAAAGTTACTGCTTAACACAGAAATGACCGCTAAATGAATGTTAAACATGTACCAAAATGCTAGTTTCGTAATATTCAAATTGACCACTAAAGGCAGGCTGACCACTTAGTACAGGTGGCTGCTAATACAGGTTCAACTGTACAAACCATTGTAAAAGCTTGATCAGAATGGAAGCAGCTTTTAGACTATTAGTATAAATTTGCAGGCTTGCATTTGCTTGTTTCAAACACTGCCAAAAATTATACATACATTCATGGATTCAATTTATACCCAGTATTCAACATGGCTTAATTTTTAGTTTGTTAATACATTTTCTTCAGTTTTCAATTTATTAACCATCAACAATATGTTTTCAAAGTTAACTAATTAACCTTAAAAAAATGTTTTTTTTTTTTTTTTTTTTTTCAAGATTACATCCTGTAAACAATGGATTTTTTCTTTACCTTTTATATTTCTACCAATTCACTTGGGTTAAATGCTCCTTGATTCTCTTTCTAAATGTATATGTATCTTACATGTTCACAGGGTCCTGGCTATGTGTTTCAGCAATCTAGTGGTAAGTATGTTAAATTTGTTTCATTGTATAATAGACATCACCTTTATAAACATTGCTTGGAATTAATGTTCCGAATCCAACAAAATTCATCATGTATATGACTGATAGCATGACAATAATCTAAAAGAAGACAGTGTTAACCCTTTCCCTCACAGAGGAAACCATGAAAAGACCTATGCGAACAGCAAAACAAGAGGCCCATAGGGCCACAAATCGCTCACCTGAGTACCACTGCTCTATATGCAACCTAGTATACATGTATCATACTGATATACATGTTTCTCAGGAACTTGACAGTTTTTCTTACCCATTTTAGCAATAGTATGGAAAAAAACAGTGATCATGAGATTTCAGTGTGGTACTGCTGATTGAAAATGGACAAAAAGAGAGATGGTCCTTAACCTTTTCCCTCATAAAAACTCATTTTGACGCCCTTTATAGGTACCACATAAATCCTGATTTGCAGAAAGCCCCACTTAAACCTTTCCAAATTTAATTGTAAAATCCTCATTCCCAGACCACTAAGGAGCAGCAAACAGCATAAAACCTGATCAGCCTGCGAGTAACAGTTGGACTTGCAGGCTGATTGGGTTTTATGCTACTCACATAGGTATTTTATAGATCTCTATGAGGAAAAGGGTTAATTATTATGAAATAAGTTGTAATTTATTACAAAGTGTTTTTAATCAATCGTTTGTGGTTTTTAAGAGGTGTTTGGTAATCCCTGTGTACTGGAACACTGACATGAACCAAAGTAAAGGCAGACAATCTGCATATATTCACCCCCCCCCCCCCCACACAATCACTTTAATGATGATGTTGATGCTGCTGCTGATTTAGGATAGTATGAATAACCCTTATATCTCTATCAGGTGGCTTTGTGTAAAACTAGCCTAGTATCTCATATACATAGTAGCAGGTAATGTAGTTTTGCACTAATTCAGTGGGGCAACACAGTCCAGAAAATGTGACCTCTGCCAGAAGGTCAGACTAAGCTATAGGAATGGTATTTGTGTAAATGTTATCTTCTCCACCTCTGCATATGTAGTGGAATCACCCAAATGACCTATCAGACTAGTGGACTATCTCATCTAAGGGTACAATTTATTTTTTTTGTTTCTAGCTGGTTTCTCTCTCTCTCTCTCTGTTAGACTTCTCTCTCTTTAATAAGTGGCCTTGTAATTTAATGTAACTTTTTTGCATTTTATTAAGCTACCTGGCGGCCATGTTTATTACAGATCGGAAAAATTTTAGCAACTTTGGTAGAGGTTGACCCAAGGAACATCTGTACCAATTTATTTTAAAATCTGGCCAGTAGTTTTGAAGAAGATGATTTTTAAAGTTTTCATTTTTTTTTTTTTTTTTGTTTCCATGGCAACCAGAGTTCTACATGGATCAAGTTTATTTTAGCAACTTTTGTGAAGGTTGACCCAAGGATCATCCCTGCCAAGTTTAATCAAATTCTGTCCAGTGGTTTCAGAGGAGATGTTGTTTAAAGGTTTCTCTATATACATATAAGGCAAATAAGCCCCGCCCCTGGCGGCCATGTTTTTTTACGGATCGGAAAATTTTTAGCAACTTTGGTAGAGGTTGACCCAAGGAACATCTGTACCAATTCATTTTAAAATCTGGCCAGTAGTTTTGAAGAAGATGATTTTTAAAGTTTTCATATTTTTTTTTCTTTTTGTTGCATGGCAACCAGAGTTCTACATGGATCAAGTTTATTTTAGCAACTTTTGTGAAGGTTGACCCAAGGATCATCCCTGCCAAGTTTAATCAAATTCTGTCCAGTGGTTTCAGAGGAGATGATGTTTAAAGGTTTCTCAATATACATATAAGGCAAATAAGCCCCGCCCCTGGCAGCCATGTTTTTTTACGGATCGGAATAATTTTAGCAACTTTGGTAGAGGTTGACCCAAGGAACATCTGTACCAATTTATTTTAAAATCTGGCCAGTATTTTGAAGAAGATGATTTTTAAAGTTTTCATTTTTTTTTTTTTTTGTTGCCATGGCAACCAGAGTTCTACATGGATCAAGTTTATTTTAGCAACTTTTGTGAAGATTGACCCAAGGATCATCCCTGCCAAGTTTAATCAAATTCTATCCAGTGGTTTCAGAGGAGATGTTGTTTAAAGGTTTCTCTATATACATATAAGGCAAATAAGCCCCGCCCCTGGCGGCCATGTTTTTTAAAGGATCAGAATAATTTTAGCAACTTTGGTAGAGGTTGACCCAAGGAACATCTGTACCAAATAATTTAGAAATCTGGCCAGTAGTTTTGAAGGAGATGATTTTTAAAGTTTTCAAATTATTTTTCTTTTTGTAGCCATGGCAACCAGAGTTCTTCATGGATCAACTTTATTTTAGCAACTTTTGTAGAGCCTCACCCAAGGAACATTCCTGCTAAGTTTCATTAAATTCTGTCCAGCTGTTTCAGAGGAGATGTCGTTTAAAGCAAATTGTTGACGACGCACGACACACGACGACGGACGAAGGGCGATCACAAAAGCTCACCTTGAGCACGTTGTGCTCAGGTGAGCTAAAAACAGATCAGCATGCGAGTAACTCGCAAGCTGATCAGGTTTTATGCTGTTCGCTGCTCATCAGTGGTCTGGTAATGAGGATTTTACAATTCAATTTGGTAAGGTTTAACTCTGGTTTTCTGCAGATCAGGCTTTATGTGGTACCTATTAAGTGCGTCAAAATGAGTCTATATGAGGGAAAGGGTTAAACTGTATGCGTAAATTAATATGTAATGAGATAACATCTGTCAATTATCTCACTTAATAGTGCTTAATCACTGAATGCACAAACAAAATCATCTCAAACAGTGATGTACCATGAAAATATCTAATGTTACCTTTTGATCCAATAACTGGAACTACACCAATGGTACTGAACCCTTATATCTTTAATACCTATTAACCCTTTCCCTCATAGAGGACACCATTAAAAGACCTATGCGAACAGCATAAAACCAGATCAGCCTGCGAGTAACTCGCAGGCTGATCAGGTTTTATGCTGTTCGCTGCTCCTCAGTGGTCTGGTAATGAGGATTTTGTAATTAAATTTGGTAAGGTTTAACTGTGGTTTTCTGCAGATCAGGCTTGATGTGATACCTATTGAGGGCGTCAAAACGAGTCTCTATGAGGGAAAGGGTTAAGTCACGAAAATCAGCAATTACTTATGTCATGACCTTTTGTAAAGTAACTAGACTATGATGTAATGAACCTTGAAAAGCTGATTAATGATTATACATTTGTTAAGAGGTAATGGGCTTTGGCAAAGAAGTGTATCTAGCTTTCATTTTTAGGATGTGGTACAGTTGATCCTGTATTAGCAGCCACCTGTGCTTAACAGTCAACATGCATTTAGCAGTCAAATTTAATACTACCAGCGGTCACCTCTGTTAAGTGGCCACTTTATCTTTTTCCACTGACTGGCCACTTAACCGAAGACAGGTGTGACTGTATATATCTTGGTCAAGAGGTGTTTTGTTGTTGTTGTGCTTGACAATTGTTGCACCAGATCTTAATCAAACACGAGTTTTGGTCATACACCTAAGTCTAGGAAGTTACAGGTAGAAAGACCCCAAGTATATGCAGACACTCACCTAAAACAAACCAGCTGGAAGGAATCCTGACAAAAAATTTTAGTAACTATGCCAGGACTTAAAGCCTAATCAGCAGCAAAGGTATCCTGTATGTTGCTTTGATAAAAAAAATGCTGCATTTAAAAACAAGGGGGCCATGATGGCACTGAAACACTTACCTGATTGTAAATGAGCAACATATGTTGGATTTTTCATTTGGACCTACTTTTTGACCCCACATGACCCAAATTTGAACTTGTCCAAGATTTCATCGAAACAAACATTCTGACCAAGTGTCATGAAGATTGGGCAAAAAATGTGGCCTCTAGAGTGTTAACAAGGTTTTTCTAAGATTTGACCTCGTGACCAACTTTTTGACTCCACATGTCCCAAATTCGATCTTGTCCAAGATTTTATGGAAACAATCTTTCTGACCAAGTTTCATGAAGATTGAGCCAAAAATGTGGCCTTTAGAGTGTTTAATTTGAACAAGGTTATTCTAAGATTTGACCTTGTGACCTACTTTTTGACCCCACATGACCCAATTTCGAACTTGTACAAGATTTTATAGAGACAAATATTCTGACCAAGTTTAATGAAGATTGGCCTAAAAATAGAGCCTCTAGAGTGTTAACAAGCCAAATTGTTGACGACGCACGACGGGCGTTCACAAAAGCTCACCTTGAGCACGTTGTGCTCAGGTGAGCTAAAAAAAAACAACAACAAACCGTATATAGGGTTGTCGAAGTTTTTCATCTTTTTTAATTCAGCACTTTTTCGGTCAAAGCAACATACCGGGTACCTTTAATCAGCAGTATAAAGATGTGGAGAGATCAAGAAGCATTAGAGACATGTACATGTATATGATTCTTCATAATTATTTTATCATTAACAGTTTACAGTTGCTGTGACAGTATTTCAATCATCTAAAGATGCAAAGCCAATCATAAGTGGTGGAAGATATGTCTAGGCCAGAGATCATACCCATGACTCAATTCCAGCTGCCAACACTCACCACTTAGGAAGAAAGGATCTGTTCAACATTCACCAGACAGCTGGTGTTATTTATATCCTGAGACAGAGAATATGTACATATGCCTGTACTGTGTAACATATTGATGTAACAAGAAGCTGCTCCATGTGCTATGTACATTGTATATATGATTGTCAATAAGAGACAGCCAGGCTCCTGTTTCTTGTATGAGTCATACCGTGTCAGACAGTGTATCTCATATATGGCCCTCAACTTGTTAGTGAACAAGGATTGTGACAGAATCTACCATGAAAATGATGGGGCTTAGCAGACCTACAGCAGTAGCCAGACATTGAGTTCTTAAGAACTGGCTGCTAACCATTAACCCTTTCCCTCATATAGACTCATTTTGACGCACTCAATAGGTACCACATAAAGCCATATCTGCAGAAAACCACAGTTAAACCTTACCAAATTTAATTATAAAATCCTCATTTCCAGACCAATAAGGAGCAGCGAACAGCATAAAACCTGATCTGGTTTTATGCTGTTCGCATAGGTCTTTTCATGGTTTCCTGTATGAGTGAAAGAGTTAAAGTGATTGCAGTTATGATTCTGGATGAACTAAATCCTTATAATTATAATATCTTTATATTTTTAGATAAAGTTTTGCAGCACTGAAGCCTGCCTATAGAGAATCTGTTGTTCCAAAAGCATCTTACCAATCTTGGGTTTAATTTCAAACACCTGTAATGTCAGTTTCATACTTGATTATAAATGGTTCAATATGCTATATACCGGTATTCAAAACAAAGTTTGTTGTGCCAGATTGCTTTTGGACTCCAATATATGTTGTCAGATCAGTTATTATAATGTGTTTGTTTGTTTGTTTGTTTGCTTAAGCTTTGATTAACAGTCCCACTAACAGAACTTAAATTATTTGGGGACATTGCCTATATGAAAAAGACTGAATGCTGCTTCACCATGATAAAATGCCCAAGTGGGATGATACCACACTCAGTCAAATTATCCACACTGGACCAACCAGCCCTGAGTTTTTAAGGTCAAATCAGTGAAGTCTTACAAACCATAAGAACACTGGATTCCTGAAATGCAAGATTAGAATCACACCATCCAGATGGTATGGATTGTCCCAGGCAACTGTGAGCTGTACTCATTTATCAGATATTAGTATATTATTATTTATAATGCAAATGAATTCATTATGCGTGTACACTAACATCTGTCATACATTGACATAATCCATGGCTGGGTGGGTTCAGTCACTACACTTATGATTGCTTAGCCCATCCTTGCTATGGGTTCGAGCCCCAGTCCAGTCATTCAAGATTTTTGTATGTGAAAAAGCCTTCCAGTTAGCTAATGATAAATGGGTGAGTTAAATGGTACTAATCAGGAATTACTGTGCACCTGGGATCTTCACCCTCCTCCAATTATCTGAATGTTGCAGTATTACCAAAGACCTTCAACTCTGAGCAATAACACAAATTGTATCTTTAATACTAATCATGCATTTTTCAGCTCAGCTGCATTGTTAATTTGATAAAACAGAACCACTGTTGCCATGACTATTAACTCTAAAACATCAACAACCGACTTAACCTTACTAAGAATGCATATGTTAGAATGACAGAATGGACAAAATCCAAAGGTGTTTATGTATGCCTATAACACTTATTACAGCCCTGGGTACAGTTGGAACAAGTAACTGGTGTTGTATGCAACACATAAAGTCCGCTACCAGCTCCACCTTGACTCAATATGGTAATCAATCCCATTTTTTGCCATATTTTCACTATTTCCGTTACCATAGCAACCACAATTTTAGTCGAAGAACAAAAATAAAATGACGTGCATAATCTACACATTGCCATATTTTCACTATTTCCGTTACCATAGCAACCACAATTTTAGTCAAAGAACAAAAATAAAATGATGTGCATAATCTACACATTGCCATCTAGTCATATAGCAAGTTTCATCAAGTTAGCTTGCTTAGTTATCGCGGGATCCCATTTTTGCCATATTTTCACTATTTCCGTTACCATAGCAACCACAATTTTAGTCGAAAAACAAAAATAAAATGAAGTGCATAATCTACACATTGCCATCTAGTCATATAGCAAGTTTCATCAAGTTTGCTTGCTTAGTTATCGCGGGATCCCATTTTTTGCCATATTTTCACTATTTCCGTTACCATAGCAACCACAATTTTAGTCGAAGAACAAAAATAAAATGAAGTGCATAATCTACACATTGCCATCTAGTCATATACCAAGTTTCATCAAGTTAGCTTGCTTAGTTATTAAGTTATCGCGGGATCCAGATTTGAGCGGACAGAAGGACGGACAGACAGACGGAGGGCAAACCTATAGTCCCCTCCGGTGTGAACACCGGTAGGGGACTAATAACCTCGTGCATGATGACATCAGTGGGTAGAGATCTGACAAATGATTTATTCCCAATACATGTACTATTTCAAGGATTAATATCCTCATTTTCATTTGTTACCTTATATTAATAAGTAATTAACTTTCAGATTCATCATGATCAGATGCCTGACATGTGACATTGAAATTAAAATGAAACTTGATCAGCCTCCGCAAAATCTGCCAGAAAAAAAAATCAAACATTCATGATGATGTAGTTGCCCAAAAATTTATGGGTTTTTTTTTTTTAGAAAGACAAATTTTTGCAAAAATATTGGAAAAATTTACTATATTATTTCCCCCTGGAAAACTAACATATATATCAGCAGCCTGTTTGCAACATCCTATCTCACTAAGTCTTCTTCATCCTGATAGGGCTTTGATTTCATGGGTGCTTTGCTTCACATTCTCTTTGAGAAGCATAATTATGTTGAATAAGTCAGAATTTCCATTTGGCCTTTACTATGCTTTTGAATATTTATAAAATCAGGTTTAGCAGCATAAATTTATTTATTTCATCTTACTAAAGATACACATTTCATCATTTAAGAAAGAATCTATATAAAATAAATTACATACATTGGTGCATTGTATACTACTACAATTAAAAGCAAGTTTACCTTTGATGATTTTTCAAACTAATGATCCATTAGGTACCATTATGCCTATCCACCAACACCGAAATAGCTATAATGCTAGACTAAAGATAGATTGTCCATCTGTTACATGCATACATATCACAGCAAAATTATACATAGCTATTAGAATGGTTTCGTATTATTTTATCCCGCAATGCAGTACGGCTTTTTAACCCTTTATTTCTATTACGTCTCTATTTTCAGTAATAAAGTCGCATATCATATAATAAGGGAGAGAAATATGTTCCGCTGTTCCTATATCTAGATGATCAAAAGAGTTTTCTACATTTTCTAAATGTACATGTATTATATAGTGGACTATAAAACACAGTGCTATTTCATTATAGATATATGTTTAAAGTAGTGACACACATTATCACACATAATGATACTTAATACATCATGAAAATTACCATTAAAAGGTCTTCATTTTTTGTGTAATTTTGACTGATGATTTTTTTTATTTCTGTCATTTCAACAATATTACATGCAATTAGCAGTGTGTAGCTACAAGCATATTGAGGTAGCTACCGAGAGAACAAGGGGCAGCCAGAGAGAATCAACATCAAGAAAATGACCCTGATTAAATATACAGGCACCAGGATAGGAGCTTCAATCTACCTCAAGTTGGCTGGAACACTATCACTCAAACTAACAACAGTAAGAAGTAAGTAAATGTAACCACCCATCTACCACAAGCCAGCTGGAAGGCTTCCTCACCTTGATCCGAACCAAAAACCATGAGGGGCTACGTGTTATTAATCAATTAGACACAGAGCTGCCTAACTTTTCAGTTAATAAAGAACAAATTATTACAGCATCAAATTGCATCATATATTTTTGGAACCAAATGCGTGTATGAGTGAAAAAAAAGTAAGTTCAGAAAAAGGTTTATTAAGAAAGTATATTATGGTATTACCATAATATACTTTCTTAATAAACTGCAGGTACTGCAGATTATTTTTGTACTGAGAAAGTGCCTGACAACAGTTATATCACAAAGCTACATAACCTAGAGAAATCAATTTCAAAATCATTTATAAACAAATTTTGTACACAGACACACTGGATGTTCTTCCAGGAAATTTCAAGGATTTTTTTTTAGATGCAATTAACTTTGTTTGCTTACTTTGAAATACTATCTAGAGACCTTTTCCAACACAATCAGGAAGTGAAAATATGTGTAGCAACTTGTTGATTAGGCTTTTGAAAGTTTACTTTTCATGCAAATGCAGTTGGTGTAAAAAAAACAAAGGGAAATATCATATATCTTATATTAAAAAAATAAACAAGACCAAAATTATATGCTGCATCTGAAATACGCCTGAAGGTTAAAGAGATCTAAAATTGCTTACTATGCATTTTTTTTAGCTGACACCTTACAGTCAGTTACCAATATCTATCATCAATCACCATCACTCATGACAGGCATATCACCATGAGTGACAAGTGTACAAGCCTAACATTCCAGGGACATAACAGCATGATACACACAATGTCAAGGTCATATACAGGCAACTGTCCAATCAGAACAGAGATAAGTTCAAGGCATGGCAGTCAAAACATGACCTCTGACCTCAAACAGACAACTTACATACAGTGACATGTCTGATTTATGCTCAAAAATTGAGAGCTGTGAATACATTAACCTTCCTGCACTTGTCAATTTAACATGATATAGGTTGAGTAAATGAAGAACTAGCCACTGGCCAAACTGACTGCTTCAAACTGGATTTTGGCCAGTTCAGATCTGTAAATAATTGTTATTAATTAATTAACCCTTTACTTCATACAGACTCATTTTGACGCATTGGAAAACATAGGAGCTGTCTGATCTGGGTCTCCTCTTTTGCTCATACAAGATTGTATCTCAGTGTTTACACAGTCCAGCTTGCATGATTCCATACACCATTTTAAGTTCAGTTAATTAATATTCATCAATTTATAAATTTGTACAGGAATATTCATGAGGTAAAGGATAAATAGCTGATCAGAAAAAATGATCTTGTATGTGATTCAACTTTCCTGTAAATGTTCAATTTTGTTTGGCAAATAACTAGATGGCTGATGACTAAAATAATTTGACCAGTGCAATATATTCTTATTGATAACTATTAAGACTGTAAAGAGCAGCAAAGTGTTCTTTTATCTTATGAATATTCATATACACATAAAGTAACATTTTTGACTTCATGAATATGAATTAACTAAGATTAAATGGTGGATGAAACAATTTATTTTCTTTTTTCTTTTTCAATACAAACAGAGTAGAATCGTATCTACAATATTGAGCAAACAGTCAAGACCAAACCCAGAAGCCATCTGCTCTTCCCATAGGCTACAAAACACATCTGCATGAGATCAAGGGTCAACAATTTATCACTCAAGATAGATTTTTTATTTTTTAAGTTAACCATCATTACTATAGTATTTTAATCATATAACAATAATTTGAATGAGACTCAAACCTACAGCAGCTAGGGTAAGTGATAGCAGGTTCATTAACACATGTTAACATACTAGTGAAAATTCTGACTTGGAAAAGTAATTTTCAGTCTGTATAATTGTACAGTATTTTTTCCTCTACGAGGCATAACAGAATAAGAATTGGTATAAATCCAGCTCAGACTGTCAGTAACTATCAGGATGACTTGATTTTACACCAAGAGAAGGGATTGCTCTGAGTTTCAATAAGGTCACACAATTGGCCAATGGTCCATTCCTACGTATGAACTAAAGTAAAACTTATAATTTGACTCAGCCATTTGAAGCAAAAAAATAAAAGGACTCTTGAGGAAAATGGATGGGCCTGAAAACTGTTGTTTTGATTGTAAGTTCATAATTGTTTAGAAAGGTTTTGTCGGGGAAGAATTGCTTACCATCTACAGATTTCACATTATCCCAACCCACAGTTATCTTTGGAAGTTTAGATAACTTCCCTTGGTGACACCATATTGGAGAGGGTTAAAGCATAGAAATGATTCAATGATTCAGCTGACCTACATGCTTTAATTTTCACAAGCCATTCTGTCTTCAACAAAGCACTACTGTACCTTTGGTTGGGGTTTTGCGGAAGATAGATTTGACGGTATTAGCCCTCTTGTTGATATGTTGCGTCTTCTTCTCGGCAAACTTAGAGAACAGTGGCGCCCTCTCTGTGGATTCACTTGTTCTGAAACAATACCAAATACCTCTGAAACACGAGGCTAATAAACTCTCACATTTGATTTAACCCTTTCCCTCATATAGACTCATTTTGACGCACTCAGTAGGTACCACATAAAGCCTGATCTGCAGAAAACCACAGTTAAACCTTACCAAATTTAATTACAAAATCCTCATTTCCAGACCACTGAGGAGCAGCGAACAACATAAAACCGATCAGCCTGCGAGTTACTCTCAGGCTGATCTGGTTTTATGTTGTTCGCATAGGTCTTTTCATGGTTTCCTCTATGAGGGAAAGGGTTAAACTGACTTATTTCACGTCGATTTGAAAACAACTTCATACAGCTTATACTAAATTAAGTCTTATCTCTCTCAACAGTATCTGTGTTGGACCAGTGCTTTGAGCCTGGGAAGGTGACAGAGGTCATGGAAAATACTTCCCCCAAATGGTGCTCAAACACGCAACCTTTGGATCTGTAATCATGTAACAAGACCACGGCGCCCTTCAAACTCTCATATTTAAATGTCAAAATGGTAACATCTGCAAGGGGGTAATGTTGTTTACCCAGTAAGTTGTCACCTAACCTAAATATATGTATTACAATGCATCTCAAGACAAGTATATAATTATATATTTACAAAAGTACAAATTCACTTAGCCGTGTTGTTGTTTTTTGTTTGTTTGTTTTTTTTACAAAAAAATATACATCTGAACATCCCATAATAATATTAATACAAAAAAAAAAAATGAAAACAATAACTTTTAAGAAAGAGTATACATTGTGCTGGAGTAATCAAGAAGAAGAAATAAAACAGTTTTCTTAAGATCAAGCTCCAATATTCCTGATTTCCACCAACCACACTGAAGTAACATGGCGCAGTGCTTCTAACTTATAATCTTATGGAGGAATGTCATCATATTCATTTAACCCTTTCCCTCATATAGACTCATTTTGACGCACTCAATAGGTATCACATAAAGCCTGATCTGCAGAAAACCACAGTTAAACCTTACTAAATTGAATTACAAAATCCTCATTTCCAGACCGCTGAGGAGCAGCGAACAGCATAAAACCTGATCAGCTTGCGAGTTACGCACAGGCTGATCTGGTTTTATGCTGTTCGCATAGGTCTTTTCATGGTTTCCTCTATGAGGGAAAGGGTTAACTCAAATAAAAAATGCCACAATCTGTCATTTCTCAACAAATACAATTAGCCCTTTAGGTAGTGGAATGTGTTTTTGCCTTTTAAAATTTATGTTTTACACAATACTAAGTAATGTTTGTGGAATTTGTGAATGAAGATATTTAAGCATTACATGAAAATATCAGTAAAAAATTGGACTCACTGTTTTTCCTTAAGTGAACTATGCACAATGGCATTCTTCGCTTTCTGGCACTCTTCCCTGTAGCATTTTGAACAGTAACCCTGCCACAACTGGTTGCCATAGAAACCACAGCCATTCTTACACAGCAGGTCTGATTTTTCAATATGAAGTTTATTTGGTTTCTTCGTGGTCATTGTTTCTATTCACTGATGTCTGTACGTCTAGAAAATAAAGAAAGACAAACCATGATATAATTTATAATCTACATGTGTGACAATAAGCAACAATTCTACTTCCTGCCTCCCTATGTTTTGAATTGGATATTTCCTGATTGTTTATTATCATTAAGGGATGTATATCACTGGTCATAAGAACCTCATCATCTGTGGTTTATCTTGACCACTTCCAGTAAATGGGAGGAAATATATTTCAATGTGATATTTGGCATGGATTTCTCTTTTCTCTTAAAAAATCAATATGACATTTATGATTTTGAAATGACATCTTAAAAAATTTCAATGTGAGATTTACATGTGAATATTTAAGCACAGGGTCCCACTCCTTAACCAGTCACTGCATTTCCTGGTTTCCATAGCAACTTCACCCTTTAAAGCAAACAACAAGATGCAGATACCAATGCTCGTCTGTTAAAAGTGTTGGGTTATTAACAATAAAGTTTTTGCACGACAACGACAATCAAGCAAATCATAATAGTTGAAACAAATGAGCTAACAAATGACCTATGCAACCAGAATAAAACCAAATCAGCCTAATAGTTAACAGGCAGACCAGGGTATATTGCATTTTACATGATTTGTCTACTTGTATCTGAAAAATCTGACAGGGCTGAGTGATGAGGTCAGTCTGATCTGGGTTAAAATTGGTAACAATGTGTGGGCTTGGTACAAAACTATTGTAACTCATTTTATTTATATGTAGTTTATACCATAGTTTTGCACTGAGCCATCCATAATTGGCTCAGGAAAAAATACTTAAGAAAAAATACTTAGATTTGTCCTACAGTAGCATAAGCAGTATTATTTTTTTTACTGAATGAAACTCTATGGGCATATTTCAAAAAGCTAGCATTTGTCAAAGGTCAAAATCAAACACAAAATTATAGCCTAAAGATAAAAGTTTAAAACCTTCTTTCATCAACTTCATTTATCAAAACATATATTAACTTGTATTGTCTTACTTGCTTGTTCTAAGTACTGTGTTGTCTATATGACTTGTATGTACACATACTGGTAATCTGTCAGTGTAAACAGCTCACAATAGAGTTTGGTTTGTTATTTGTTACTTTGTCCAACTTTGTAAGATGGAGTTCTCTCATATCACTGTATAAACGATTGGAACAGAAATGAATTATTAATGAAGTCTCATCTTAAATTTATTTCTGTATATATCCAGAGTAACAGATAAGCTGCATATCTGCATGAATACCCAATTCAAATTTGCAAAAACCCAATTGAAATAAAGATCAATGTGTATCAATATGCAACAAAATATTCCGATATCCATTTAAATTTATTGCATTTAAATAGACCATGTACCGATCGAGATTTTACTTATCAATTGTTTGTATCAATCATCAAAAGGGGTGTGGCAGATTAGGGAGTCACATGGTGCCCGTTCCTGCAAAAATACTTCTTACTATAGCTAATTGACAATCGGTAACCAGCTCTTCGATACTTGCAAGTGTTTACATGTTGTTTACAACTGTCTACTTATTTACTTGGTGAGGAAAATGAAAGTTGCCTCCAAAAACTCAAAAATAGTCTTGATGTGAAAACAGAAACAAAATAATCAAATTCCTTTGTCAGTTAAATACTTGAGCTGTGTTATGATGAGCTGCAGGGACATTTGTATTTGTGTGAGTATTCTTGATGAAGTGTATTACATTGGCGACAGGTTTCCAAACTTGGATAGAGTGTAAGTGTTTTCCTCAAGCATGGTTCAAGTGTTCATAGCGGAGATGTTCAACTAACATGGAATCCAGGAAATTACTGTGGTTTTAGGCTTCATGGGAAGTTTAGAACTTTAGATTTATGTTTTTTTTTATGGAAATACCCAATTTAGTTCTTCATCAGAGAGTAAAAAATATTTTTATACCCAACAGATTTTTCCAATACCAAATTAATGATAAAAATTAGGGGTATTACCCAACTGAAACAAAATCCTTATCTGTTGCTCTGTATATCACTATTATTCCGTTTTTGTAACATAATGAGAAACAATCTTTACTTTCATCCTTTCTAATAGCAAACCAAAATCATGTTCTTGTCTGCCAATTCTTGACCGACATAGAAAATCCCATTCTTTGGTATTGTGGTATTTCTTTAAAAAAAAAAATAATAATAACACTGGCTCCATGACCTACAGGTGTCTTTACATGATCAAAACAATTATCATTCATAAAAACAATGCATCAAATGAAATTCTAGTAACTGGCTGCAATGTCTTTTCATTCATTATTTACATGCAATTAAACGTTTTTGGGCAGCCACATGTGGAGTAATAAGCGGACAAGCAATAGTAGCAAATCGATTTACTGCAAGAAATTTTAATTTTTTATTACCAATACCAAATTCCAATCCTATTTGCGGTGACATATCTGAGCTCTACTTTTTATTTCAATAAAATCACAAATTCCTGTTTACAAAGTGGTATAATATATTGTTAGGACACGATAGGCAAAGTTTACCAGACAAAATGAAGATACCATGATATGAAAGAGCCCTTGATACCATCTGAAAGCACTATATTATTACTTGCAGGGTTCATTCTAGAATGCACATTTGGCACATAGAAATATTGTTTGGCTAAAAGAAAATGCTGGTAATGCGCCGATAGGGCGCACTGTCTGCCGAGAAGAAAAGCGTCAATGACCGGAACATTATTCTGATCATATAATATCGCATAATCAAGTGTAATATCAAAATTATAACTGCTTTTATTAAACATCTCTGACTGGCTGGGACAGCGATATTTTCATCATGTTAGCATAATACAACCAATCAAAATCGGCATTTCTATTCCAATTCCTAATTTGCAAAGATGGCTGAAAAACGAAAGTGAAAGATGCTTTTCGACTATGGTCAAAGCAACAAAAGACAAGTACAGTTGAAGTAGTGATGAAAAGAATAATAAATCCTTGGAAAATAATGAAAAAAGAGGCCCCCAGCCAATAGTTGAACAGATACTTCAGACACAGCTACTGTTAGTTCGTCACAAGAAAGTAAGCAACACTTAGCTTGAAAAGTTTTCTTGGTTCAGATACAATAATGATAAAAGTATACTGTATTGTGATGTATGCAAAATAAAAACTGAATAAATAAACAAAATTCCCTAAGAAGGATCAATGCACTTTCGTTCAAGTATGCTAACCAGGTATGCAGAAAGTAGAGATCATGTGGATAAACTGAAAGCTGAATAAATGAAACCTGAATTTTCTGCAGCCGTATATAAATATGACGTCGAAAGTGCCCTTAAATACTGGAAGGAGAAGAAGCACAGAGGGCTTTTAATGGCTAATGATTGTGAATGTTTGTCATAACCAAAACATGATGTTGTTTAACAGACTTAAAAAGTTCAAAAATTTAAAAAAGTTCTTAAGTTTTAGTTTTCTTCATAGTTTATGGATGTTTCAAAAGACACTAGCAATAATGAATGACATTTTAGAGGCATGGATCACTTTTGAGTCACTTTCTGTTTCTTAAGATATATATATACTTTGTATTGACCCCTGTGTTTTAGGGAATGTCCCCACTTTTATGCCAACAGTGGGCCCTTTGACCATAATGATTTCATTTCTAGAATGAACCCTGACTTGGCAAAGTGACTAAGTAAGTAACTTTGCCCTTAGTAAAAAAAAAAAAAAAAAAAAAATACCACAGAGCAACGGAAAATGCATAGGATTAATAAATATCCTCCTCCAATCGTGATGATTGTTAATATGTAAATATATACATATTAACAATTATGATATCAAAGAAGTATGATTTTTAGAAAACAAATCTGAATTTTCTGCATTTTGACTTTTGACATGTTATTTTTACTTTCATGTATTGATTATGTAAAATACACACCTAATATGGTATACGCTCTAGTATCATTCATATTAGCATATTGTTTATACGATAATTACCTTATAAACACTCCACTTGAACTCAGTTTATCACGTTTAGCATCTCCATCGTTATGAAAATGATGATAATGAATCAGATGATCGATCTGATTATTACAGACCGGAAGTGCGTCTTAAGGTCAAGGTTGTGAGGGGAGGCTACTCAGCTGAGCTGCTCAAAACTATCTCTTCCTCTAGTTTTTTTTAACAAGACAGAGATTAGAATTACCTACGTAAATAAATAAACACTGATTGTAAATTCTATCAGCTTTATCGGATACGTTGGAATGGATTCTATTTACAAGGTGTATACGTTTTGTGTTTAAATAAACAGTTATTTAATAAATTGTGTTGGTAAAAAGGGGGCGTGGCGTTGATAAACTTATCAGTAAGTATATGCGCATTTATAAATAGATATATAAACTTGATATTAAGTTCATTCCACGCGCTTTTAGCGTAATCAATTTTGATATACTTGAAATAAAGATCCATTTGACTAAAGCAAGTGTTTTCCTTCAAATTGAAATAGAATAATTATAGTAACTGACTGAACTAAATTAATCAGTAACTATAAATATAGCTTGGAAGTAGATATATTTATAAGATGAAACAATTAAAAGTACATGTAAACATAATGGATAAAGCATGATGATGAACATAGTCTTTACATGCTGATGAATAAATGAAAAGATTTTTTATCAGATAAATAATTTGCGTTGTTGTTGTTGTTGTTGTTGTTGTTGTTGCATACGATTTCTTTGTAAGGCGTATTCGTGTGCGTGTGTGTGTGGGGGGGGGGGGGGCAGCAAACCAATAAGATTAAAGACGCTGTACATGAATCAAAAGTAAAACAGCTTTATCTTTAATAATACATTCGCAATACATGTAAAATGTAAAAAAAAAATATGTAGATATGTTAAAATGATAGACACGTGCTTTCTTTTTTTTCAACTGACAGAGAAGGCCACGCATGTATTGTCATGGTAACACTTAGTGCCATACTCCAGGCCCCGGTGCAAGCGCTGTTGAAACCATCTATGCGTATACCATGTATTCCGCAGTTCCACAGTTACAAAGAAAAGTAAGCAATCTACCTGTCAAATCACCTGACAGGTCATTAACGTAACGGTTTGCAAGTCATATTATGTATCTATAACGGTAATAGACCATTTCACACGAGGATCGGCAATTCCATGTATAATCCGCTGATTTAAATTGACCAATTGACTGACCGGAGAAAAATTCAAATGTATATTTATTTCCCACTGAACAATGTGTGGAATTATACACCAGTATGTAGATTTAGTGTTCGGGGTTGCTCGTTGATTTGCGTGGGTTTACGTCTGATTTCGGAGTGAAATGGTCTCTACAAGTAATTACATATCTACTAACTAAAGGCACGCACACAGAGTTGATTGAACTTTTATTTCGGGCTGCATGGGGTATTTATGCTTGTATATTTAAATAACTTCAAATTGTTTTGGTATAGAACAGTGAGTTAACGTTCATCATAAGACACATATGGTGTGCTGTATAGACTTCCGATCTTACGATCGTGGTACTTCGCCTTTTTCCGGAATCCTCCGTATGAGTGTGAGGTTAGATTAATTTCTGATTTTACAAACTGATATTTTCATGCTTGTTGTAATCGTTGATATTTGTATATAATCTTACCTATATTAAAAGCATCTTTTTCACTTCCTCTAATTTGTTGCAACATTTTATGATACCAATTATATTCAGTTTAAAGCGGATATAAATGCCATTAGTCTAGTCTGAATACAATTATCAGAACAAAAGTCTTTACCGATGAGAATAAAAGCAAGTACCGGTAATATAAAACTGACAAGTAAGCTAGTTATTCCATATCCTATCTGATCTGGTTTTATATTTGAGACATATGTCATTTAAACATGAATTTTCTGTCAAAACACTTTTTGTTTGCATCATAAATTGTTTCACGTGTCAATACTACTTTCCCGTTTTTACAATAAACTGTCAAGTCACGGTCAAGCCTGCCACAAAAGTGTGCATACTGTAAAAGGAGGGAAGAAAACTTTATGAAGTTACATTTTCTTACTTTGAGATATAACACTGGACACAATGCATGAACACTGTTATAAATAATGATATGATTAAAGTGCAAATATGTATATACAATTTAAGGCAAAATGCTACATGTTATATGTTTCCTTGCATATCTGGGCACAGTTTGATACTATAGAATAAGCATATTTCAGATGTAACCAAGTATGTCGGACAGAAAAAAGAAGAAACAAGCTCATTTATTATTGATAGTTACTGTGTGATAAAGATTTTATATAGGCGTCTTGTTTATCATGACCAAGATGGCGAGTGGAAGTTGGTAATTCGGAATTTAACAGCGCCCTAC